>JAHMML010000036.1:465130-636557 GCA_020341155.1 Eciton burchellii | reverse complement strand
TGGGGGGGGGGGGGGGGGAGTCGGAGGCGATCGACGCCTTTCCCCGGCGTGAGAGGAGCGTGAAAAGCCATCCCGGGAGATCCCGGAGACGGCCGTCAAGATTCAATTTTCTACGTGACCATCCGCGCTGCTCCGACAGATGGATGTTGCATCGCACGCGTGTGCGCGACGACAACCTTCCTGGCGACGTAATAAATTATCAATACTAGCGCCTCCCCCCTCCCCCTCCCCCTGGTGACTCCCTTTAACAGAGAGAGAGAGAGAGAGATTCAATTTTCTACGTGACCATCCGCGCTGCTCCGACAGATGGATGTTGCATCGCACGCGTGTGCGCGACGACAACCTTCCTGGCGACGTAATAAATTATCAATACTAGCGCCTCCCCCCTCCCCCTCCCCCTGGTGACTCCCTTTAACGCGAGGAGGGGGGGGAGAGGGCGCGCGCGCGCGCACATTCGCGAGGACGGACATTAAATTCTTGTACGCGCTTAACCTATGCCGATGATTCGTGCGCGCACATGCGTCGTTAATACACGTCCAGGCTACCGCGGCTCGTTATTGATGAGCCGCGTCGCGCGAAGGAGGAGAGGTGTCAAGTCGGATCCGCGTTGATTCCTGATGCGATCGACGCAAGTCGCGCCAGCGACGAGGGGCAATCACGATCGGTTGGGGATCGGAGGGAAATCCGCGAGAGACCTGCGCCATGTTAATGGCGCGACAACGACGACACGCGACGCGTCCGCGCGGACGGAATATCGCTTTCGCATTTATTTCCGCGCACCGCCATCATCGTAAATTACGACGTTCGTCGAGATTTCTCCCTCCCACCTTCCCCGATGGCGCGATGGCACCTCGGCGCGGATTACGCCGGGCTTGCGACCTTTAATTGCCGCATCGGTGGCTCCGCTCGCGGCATCTCGCGGGCGCCGAAGCGCCGCCCGCACGCTTTCGCGGACACCTGTAGCGCTCCTAGTTAAGCAAATCCACCTACCGCTACCTGTTATTAGCAGGTTGCGCCGAGGATAGAGGATAGACGGCATTGTCTCGCCCCGCGGCATAATTAACTCCCTCGCGGTATTAATTAGCGGTGTGCCGTCGCGTGGCTGCTCGTCCACTCGCGCTCCTAAGCCAGTCGCGAGTTTCTTACATTCCGCCCGTCGTTTTTGCGCGGCTTGCGTCACGACGGACGGGCGTGCAGCAATGTGCATTTTTGTGTGCGTTTTTCTTAGCGCTACTTGTCGCGCGGTAATTTCATAATTGTCCGAAGCGAGCGGACTCGTAACGGGAGCGATTGAAATACGTCGCACGCGTTCCCGCGCGGAAGGAGCGATCCGTCTGCATTCGCTCCTCGCGAAATCTGATAAGCTTATCGAGTTATCGGTTTATAGGAGGACCGGTGATTCGTATCGTCGCTGATTTGCTGCTCCGCTGATCTGCGTGAATGTACCGAACACGCTACGTAGCAGAAGATGGCAAGGACATTGCGTGCGATCATTTCTCACCCCCCAAACCCCCAATACAGGAGGAATCTCTCATTTATTAACCGTTAAGAGAATTCTGAGAAGGCTCGACGTTCGTCGGAGACAGTGTCGGCAGCCAAGTGCTGAACAGTGCTCGTCGACATTGTTCTTCACGCGCATACGCAGACATTTTCACTTTTCCTGCATCACGTGCGTGCTCGGCGGAACATTTTTCCGACTCTCTGCGGCGGCGCGGGAAGAATTCAGCGACGTTGTGTACGCTTGGTCTCGGGTGCCACTCGGCTTCGACCGCAGGCCGCATACCAGCAGCCGGCAAAACACTCGCTCTCTGGGAGAAAGACAAAGAGACGGGGACGAAAGCGCGGGGTGAGGACCGAGAGGGAGGACGAAAGAGAGCACAACGCGCACGAGAGGGAACTCGATCGCGCGCGGCTGCAGATGCTGGCGATAGCGCGTATAAAAGATGTATCTACATCCACTTGGGACAGCCGGCACTTTATTCGCTCGCTGAGCGCTAACAAGTGTTTTCCATCGGTCCATGGCGCGCGCGCGCGCGCGCGCAACCGGTCTCCGGTCGCGAAATCGCGCCGCTCGCGGGCGCGGCGGATTCTTCCGGTAAAAGACGCGCCAACGAGTGGCCGAGCGGATGTGCTTTCGATTTATTCCACGCCACTCGGCACTCGTATCGGCTTGATGATGTTTTTCTGCCCGGCACGAGATGCCCGGGCGAGATATCTTTCGCCTTCGATTATCGTTAATGGGAAAGATTTCTCATCGCGACATTCAATTCCCTGCTATAGTTTATGCTGTCGGATAGCAGTATTGCAGTAAAGCAAATTGTTGGGTAATTGCGTCGCCGGAACTCGTCGCGTTTAAATCAACCTGATCGAAATGACCAAAACGAATAATTTGATTCATTTATCGTAATGATCTGCTAATGATCACGTCTGATGACTTTAACGCACGTTAGCCGAAGCCGTCCAATGAAACGCTTCAATCACGGTTATTGCAGCAAACGCGCCGAGGGCCTCACGGGCTAAACAGCTCCGATGTGACTACGATCGTTTCCTCAGGCGCTTAGAGTGTGGTCCTCGGAGGAGAAAACGGGAAACAGAGAAAGAAAGCAGCGCGGAGACCGCAAGGAGGAGCAGTATTTCATCCTTCATGCATGTCGGCTCGCGTGCTGGAAGCGTTCAGCGCTCACCGAGTCGACAACTTCTGGCTCCGACGGTGGTTACGTTACACAACATCGACTTGGAGCTCTCGACGATCACGATTCGGTGACGTGTGGCTGGCCTCTTATCCATACCGGTCGTGGACCGGCGCATATAAACGTAAACTTTAGCGTGTAAGGTCAGTGCATGCCGACTTGAGCGCCGAGGAACGAATCGTATCCGCACAAGTAAACGACCAAGTCCCAGCAGAGACACAGCCCTTTGCTTCGCTGAATTTTATTCAGAAACGCTCGCCTCTTCCTCGGCATCGGCCACCGACCACGAGCGAGCTTTCTTCAAATAGACAGCGTAATAGAAAACGTACCCTCCGCGCTGCAACTATCCGCGCGTGAGAAAATCGGGATTAGAGAAGAAGAATATCTTGATGAATTATTAGGTGGGCAAATTTGAAGAGCGCAGAAGCTCCGTTTATAAAAGTACAATTCTGAGTTGTACGGCAGAAGTTCCTTCTCTGTTCGGGCTGAATTCGCTGATGCCGTGTTCTCAAATTTTTCAAGGCTGGCCGAAGCTCCGTCCTTGAGGTCTTAGAACCTTCTTCGCAAAATCGATTTCTGCCAAGTCGTATCACGAGTGTATCTTCCGCATCTTCACGGGGAACACGGCAATTTCAAGGGCGTTTCTTTTTGGCTGGAACGCGAATGTGCTTCTCATCAGAGACCATCAGACATCTGTTCTTTAGAGGTTACGTTACCTACTCCGCTACAGTTAGGAAGCGTAGATGCGTCATTGCGCTTAAAAATGCGCGAAATCGGATACTCCGATTAAGGGTAATTTTTAAGATTGGCAAAAAGAAGCAAGCAATTAATTTGTATTCTAATTAAATCATTATAGTGCAGATCTTTCTCATCGTGTATTGTACGTGATGGAGACTTTCTTTGCGTCTTTACTGGAGCTCAAGATGACTCAAGAAAATTATTAAAAGCCACTCTCAATAATTTCATAGATCATCTCACTAGATCGAAACGCCAAAGTGACGGCGCGCGATCTTCCTACTTCAAGTTCACGCTCACGCTCACTTGAGACATCGCCTGTCCCAGTCGAATCCTTCCGCAAGCAAAACCGAAACTTGCAACAGAATACTCTTCCATCATCGCGCATTCCGACATCACGCGTTTTCCTCTCAATGTCTCTCCTCGCAAAATGAAAATTGGCAAACAGACGCGGACGCGGACGATTAGCTCGCCGCGCGGTCACGGTTGAGATATACCCAAACAGAGATCAGGGCTGGATTAAGGCGGCCGAACTAACGAATCCATGGAAGTGGTCTGCCGCTTCCCGGTAACCTCGATAAACGTGCCTTAATCAGCGCCTTAATCTACGGGAAGCGGTCTCGCGGGAGACAACAATTCCAGTCTAATACCTCGGCTCGTAAACAATCCTCTCTCGCTTCCCCTAGGTATCGGAGTATCGGGGAATCTGAATCGCGTTTTTCGACTACGCGAACGCCGCGCGTAATTGGCGGCCGACGCGGCGCGCGGAAATCTTACTTACGAAGCGTGCCGTTAATGAACTACTCCGTCTTGTCCAGAGAAAGAGGGAGAGAGAGAGAGAGAGAGAGAGAGATTCGCTATTGAGACGGTGCTTCTCGCGGTCCGTGAGATTCCGCGCGAGGCCGAGAGATTAGGCTCGGCCCCGATTGGTTGCGCTCTGCCGCGTTCGACGCGCATTTGCGACCATAAGAAAAAAAAGAGAGAGAGAGAGAGAGAGAGAGAGAGGAAAGTAGAAAAGGAGGCTGAAACCGTTCCGGGCTTGACCGCTCCGGCAGGATCGATCGCGAGGAATGCGCGCGCGCGCGCGCGCGCATAAGTAAACAACCAACAGCGGGCGGGAGTTGAGACTCGAGGATTAACCTCAGCGTTCCACCGCGGGCCCGGAAGCTTTTGCAACAAGTGCCGTCGTAAATACGATGATCGTGTTTACGATGTCGCCGGCTCACTAACTTGCCCCGCCGAATGGCTCGCTCGCGCGCGCCGCGATCTCTCATTACGCATTCATTCCGCTTTAATTTACGGTACACGCCGGCTAAGTAAGATCGCCGCGAGAGCTACTTTTCGGACCAACGGATCGCGAGCGACAAGAAAGAGAGAGAGAGAGAGAGAGAGAGAGAGAGAGAGAGAGAGAGAGAGAGAGAGAGAGAGAGAGAACCATCTGGAACGACGAGCGATGATCGCAGCCCGTGCGCGCGAGAGTCTCACAAGTCCGTCACTTCGCCGATAACGACTCGAGGTCTTTACGGTGTCACACGGTCTTAATGTCACGGTGCTCGGCATCGGCGAGACGCGGGTCGAGATAGCGCGGCCGCTGTTTAATTAATGATAATGGCACCGCCTAACAAGAGCCGCGGCGCGCGGCGTTTTCTTTTCATTGTTCTCTCGTGATGCGACTCGACGTTCGTCCGTTCGTCCGTCCGTTCGTTCGTCCGTTCGTTCGTTCGTTCGTTCGTTCGTTCAACGCTCCCGCCGGACGCACGTACCGCTACGATTATGTCCCTCCCCCGTCCCCCGTCCTGCCGCCCCCCCCCCCCTCCTCGTTCCTCATCCCCGTGTTTCAAGGGGTCAGAACGACTTGTCGGTCGATCGCATCGCGGAGAACGCCACGGTTGCCCCGCGCGAAAGCAAGCTGATGCTGATACCGAGCGCTACCGTGACTTATAGAGCGGCGGTATAGAGTTGTTCGTGAACTTTTACCTCCCGGGCTTCCTTTGTTGCAGGCCTCGGTGGAACGTCGTTACGCGAGCTCGCGAATGACGGTGGACTTGTTATTACGCCGCTCCGAGGCTCGCGAAGCGGGACTACAAACGGGGCGCGATTTAATCGGCACGCGTAAAAAGCGTGAGAAGTTTACGTTTACTTGGAGCTCTCCTCTCTCTCTCTCTCTCTCTCTCTCTCTGTTTCTCTTTGCTCTTCAGTCCGCGTGTTGGACAATGTTTAACGTTGCTTGCGTTTTATTTGCCACGTATCCGAACGGGATAGCAGCGCTGAGGTAATCGAGTAAACAGTCTTACAGGCGTCGTTTGTAAACGACGTTACGAGGCGGGCTCGCGATGAAGATCGTGTAAAATCCGTCCAGTCGCTTCATCCGTTCTCGTCTTTCAATCCTGCCATCCCCGCGATCATCGGCAGGGCTAAAGCCGCGACTTTACCCTACGGTCATGTCTCACCGATCGGAAATACCGCCTTCTCCACGCGTCTACATACAAATACAAACAAACGCGACTCGGCTCGCGACAATGGCTTTCATCGTACCGACAGTGACACTATGCTTCTGCCTGGTTCGAGGCGAAACGGACAGCAGTTCGCCCTGCGAAGGGGCAGAGCTGCGAATGCTGATCGGGGAAACCGACGGGCTCGACGAATTAACCCTCGCCGGCCAAAGAGGCTGAAAAAACGCGTCGATGCGCATTTCGCAGTTGCACCGGGATGAGGGGGAGGAGCGCGGGGGGCGCGGACGCCAAACGGGATCAACAAGCGGCGACGAGCGTGTCAGACGCGCACCCCACACTGTATCTCGCTTTAACGGCACCGGCTTCGTTAGAGAGAATGCCGGGATCGGACCGGCATTGTGCTCGGCCGGTCCTCTAAGACCGCGCGCTAGTCCCTGCTCGCTGTTGCTGTTGCTGTTGCTGCTGTTGCTGCTGTTGCTGCTACTGCTGCCGCTGTTGCTGCTGCTGCGGCTGCAACTGCCGGCGACGAAAACTGCGGTGCGCACCGGCACGTAACGCGGCGCAACATCGACGCGCGCACGTACCGCTCTCTCTCTCTCTCTCTCTCTCTCTCTCTCTCTCTCTCTCTCTCTCTCTCTCTCTTTCTCTCTTGCGCGCGCGTCGCAGATACGGTGGTGCTAATTGCAATTTATGTCTCATTGCAGTCGTCGTCGGTGCGCCGCGACAAAGGGAGCTGGCGACCGCAGGCGGCCGTTTCTACGTTTTAAAGCGTTCCGAGGAGGTACAGGCATCCCCAGCATCGTTGGTGCGGCGGGGGGAACGCGGGTTTACCGCGGCTTCTCGTAAACGTCGTCTCCGCGAATCGCGACGCGGCACGTCGTGCCGGCGTCTTCTCGCTTAACGTCCGAGAATTCAGAGCGCGGCAACTAGTCGTCGAAATGGATCGCCGAGGAGGATGCGGGTATTTGATATTGCAAACCCGCGCGCGCGCGCGCGCGCCTCCGTTTCTGATAATTAATAGAGGTCTTATCGGTGGAAATCTTGAGCGATAGAGATCCGCTGGAGACCCAGCGGGAATCTATTAGGCAGTCGAGATCTCTCCAAGAGACATTTGAAGAGCACACGATCATTTCTCCGACACGTTCGCCGAATTGGGACGCTTACATCTGAACGGTCCTGATCATTCAAAGCCATTTCGATGGAAATAAACAAAATATCGGTGAATCGTATTCGAAAATTTGAAAGTTCAACGTCCAATTCATGATATTCTCCTACTGGATAGAATACATTGAGATCCACTATTTGCGAGATACCTCATCGATTTTCGAACTGGAATTACCGGCGCGGCGAGTAACGCGAGCACTCAACGCAAATGTGGCTTTTAAACGAGATACATGCAAATTCGTAAAAGCATGCGCAAACTTTTTCTTTCGTTACGTTGATTTCGTTGATCTCCGAGATTGCATCACATTCTCGTGAATCAGGCCGTATTAAAAGAGAGAGAGAGAGAGAGAGAGAGAGAGAGAGAGAGAGAGAGAGAGAGAGAGAGAGAGAGAGAGAGAGAGAGAGAAAAGTAGCCGGCACCGTTAAATCTTGCAGAAACGTGTGCGAGCCGCGCAAATCAAACAGACACGCGTTTTTAATAGAGATAAGTAGTATAGACCGGTGGAAAATGATAAAACCAAAGGCTACGTGTACACTGATACACACAGACACACACACACATACATATATATATATATATATGTATATTTAATATTATCAATAAATAAAGTCTCGCCTCGCGCAATACAAATCCGATCGTCGACTTGTTTTATTAAATTCGTGGGGAATTGAATTTTCCCGTTAGCCTCGTATTTCCTCGTAGACGCCGTGGAAAACTTGGTCCTCCATAAAGCCCCTGAGTTTTCCTCCGCGAAAGAAAGTTCCGCGTCCCGATTCGCGTGCGCGCTTTGTGAACTTGGTAAATAAAATAATTATTTCCAAACGACCTCCAAACTTGTTTCCCGATCGCCGCGATCCATTCTCTCACTTTGGCTGCAATAATCTCATCGAACATCGAACGAAATAAAGAGCTCCGATTGCATTCTGGCGCGCGCCAGGAGGGAATCTTCCGCTGCACTTTTTCTCCCCGAGAGAAACGATTCGCAAACGAGGTGGCTCTGTCTGAAGACGCTTCGGCAAAGCTCGGCGTCCGTTGAACGAAATTCAATAGAGATCGAGTATCACGTGCATTCCCGTCTTTCTGTTTCCACTTCTCGTTACTCGGCTTTCGGTGAACGTCACATCGTCACAGCGGCACCCGGATCGGATATTACGCATTATCGTTTTTCATTTTGCTTCTCGCATCGGGAGGAAGCTCCCTGCCATCGCTGGCGATTGTCCTATAATGCCACGCTTTCGTCAGAGCATCTAGAACACAGGCGCGCACTGCGCTTATCAGCCATTTATCAGCCGTGTATCAGGCGTAAACAGGAGGCGAGGAGGCGAGAGTTGATGGAATAATTCCGTCCAACGAATAAATGAATGACATAACGATCTTTGCCGCTATTTGTGTACGATACGATGAAATTCCCGCTTTTGGCATTCATCCAGACGCTCGATTGGCTAGAGAAGAGACGCACGTGTACGCAGGCATGCATGGCGCAGCTGGTTTGTACGCAAGCTTGCACCGTGGTCGGGGCATATTTATGGATTAGCATACAATGCTGGTGTTTATTAAAGATTCCTCGAAGGTTCCCAGCCCCTTTCCCAACCCCTCGCGGCAGCCCGCCCGCTCTCGCTGAGAGAAGCAAGATGATGCTGTCCTCCTGCCGGAAGCTCCGCGCGTTTCGGTCTCCCCGTAAAAAGAGATCCGCGCAAATCTCGCGTTTAATCCGGATATCGTTCCGCTCGCGTACGTAGCATGAAAGCTACTGTGCAAAAGCTCGCCTCTACTTTCATCCGCATGTGGTTTTTACTTATATACGACAATGATGCTACTGTGCTGCTGATGTAACGTGAGATTCGCGTAGCGGTGTGTCAAAAATGTCTGACACCTGTATGCGACCCTTAGCGACCTGTAAGCGACACGGGCGGTTAAAACGAAGCACAATTCAAAGATCGTACTCGTCGGCATGCACTTTCTTGCTATCTTAGTGCTTTGCATCACGCAATCTTCCTTCTGTTGTCCTTCCGTTACCTGTCCCTTGTCAGACAGTGTCTTGATTCGGAGACGCTCGGCGACGCAAATAAGCGCGCAACCTTGTTGCAAATCCTGTCGCAAAAAGCGACGTACCATCCAGCAGACTGCGAGAGAGAAAGAGAGAGAGAGAGAGAGAGCGTGTTCCTCTTTTTACACGTGCAAAGTTGTTGTTTTTCCACTCTAGACCGAGAATCCGTTATGCATTATTCGACTCGTAGCATTCTTCGAATCGATACTTGAGCAGGAGAGCGCGGAGAGAACGAGAAGCAGGCCGGCCGAGGTGCGGCATAAAGAAGGCCTGCTTCATCGGAAGCGGCCTGCAAGAAGGAACGGTATGGTGTTCCGAGACGAGATCCCGAAGAAAAGGGAACCTATCGGGCCAGCCGGTCGTCCTGTGAATGCTCGTTTTGGTCAGCGGAGGTTCATTCTCATGCAACTTCAGCCGCGGGACTTACTTGGAAGCACGCTGTACGTGTGACCACGTCGCCAACCGGTACTAGAAGTCAAGCGAGGGAAGAACTGAACGCGGCCTCCCTTTCAACGTGCCTTTGTTTAGTTCTGCATTCACAATGCTTCGGTTCCCGTCGAACTGTGCCAAATTACAGCCCGAAACGTTCAAAGCCTTTCAAGCCTTCCCGCCTAACGCCACGGAAAACAGGAAACGGCTAACCTTCTCCTCTTCTTCTCCTTTTCCTTCTTCTTCTCTTTTTCTTCCTCCGTGTACGTGTACGTGCATGTGCTTTCCTTTCTTCTTCTTTTTAGATACTATTTAGATCACACGTGGGAGCGCTCTTGTCCAGCTTGCACTCTGCGTTTCCAGCCTCCTGTTTGCTAACGATCATCGCACACGTGCGCGAACCTTCCTCCTCGGCTCGACCTTGTCGAGCGGAATCTCCATCGAAGCGCACGCGCGGAAACGATCGCAGGATCGACCTTGCGTTTTCGCCAACAGCGGGGCAACAGAAGATCGCAAGAAGCGATCCAAGTATCCAAGCTCGCTCGGAGCTGCTAGTAAAGCCGGGACCCCGGGATTTCGTTCCGCGGACCGCGTCCACGCCTCTCTCTCTCTCTCTCTCTCTCTCTCTCTCTCTCTCTCTCTCTCTCTCTCTCTCTCTCTTCCTCTTTGTCTCTCTCGTGCCGAGAACCGTAAGATCGACGCCAAAGTGGGACGTTGACAGATAGATCCATCGGCGTTCCGCGTCGAGCGTGCGGGACGCCGCGATCAGCCATTAATTATTACATAAATAGGTACAGATTAATGATTACACGCATCAATAATGGCGCCCGCGGGTAAAAGACGCCGCGTGGGACGCCCCGTCGTCGTCCGGGGGAATGTCGTTGTAACGGCTGTTCTAAATGTCAGCCACGCTCCACGACGAAATTACGTTACGGCGAGCACTTTTTCCAACTTTCCAAACCGCTCGATGCCACGGCGCTTTTAAGGTCATCGGGGCAATCATATCGGCCGCGTGTGATCGCAAGCATGCCGGCCAGCGGCCATTAGGCCCGATGTGCATCGGCGTTCCCGTTAATAAGCGCACCATCTAATTACTCGCGCACGATCCCCGCTTCCTAGGACGTGATTGATACGCGTGTTTACGGAAATGGAAACTTGGTCGCGGCGTGCGATGCACCGAGTGCATTCCTCAGCGCTGCTGTTTTTTAAAGATCGGGATACGTAAAGTACGTCACTGTTATTTCGAAACAAGCATTAGACAGCTGAGACAAGTGAGTGTTGGACGATCTCGCGCGATTCCCATCGCGACACAATTTTTATTACGATAATTAACGGCGCCTAACGTCGTCGGTGTAAAATTCGCGCGAGATGTGGAGCGTATTAATCGGTCTCGACTCGCACTTTCGCCTTGCTGAAAAATCTCCATATTTCCCCCGCGTGTCGCAATCGCCGCGCAAACTCTTTTCCCCAGTCGTTCCCTCGTTTTGCTCGCCAAGAGCAATAAAAATTCCGTTTCTCCGCGAGACTGCAGCCGCTTTAAGACACACCTCGCTCGCGCTCGTCAGCGGCCTTAAGGCGGCGAGCCAACGCCGATGGAATGCAGAGGCGAAATTAGTATCGCCGTCGTCACACGGGCCTTCTCTCTCACCGCTGACAAGCTTTTTCCTCCTTTTATCGTTCTCCTTCCTCTCCCCGGAGAACCAATGAGAGGAGGACGATATCAGCGCGCGCGATCGCGACGCGTTTCAGGGAATGCCGCTGCGATCGATCGCGTATCGCGATCGAGACTTTTCTCGATTTCTGATATTCCGACAAAGAGACTTCTCTCTCTCTCTCTCTCTCTCTTTTATTTCTTTTTTTTTCTTTATATCTGACGAGGACGAGAGTTTCAGATCCAAAGATTTTTGTCCAGAGGCGGGCGAATGACCCTCGGACCGAATTTCAGATTATCAGAAAATTACATAGCACCGATTGCAATCGCGTCTCCAAATTCCTCCTTTCTAGCGCACTAACCAGAGAGAGAGAGAGAGAGAGAGAGAGAGAGAGAGAGAGAGAGAGAGAGAGAGGGAGAAAGGGAGGAAGAGTTGGAGAAAGAGACGTAAACGTATCGTTGGCGCCTTCTTCTTCTCTGGAGAGATACTCGCCCTCTGCACTCTGCACTCTGCGTTTCATTTGCGACGCGCATCGCCTCGCGCACCTTGTCACGCGTCTCTGATTCTTCGGTTCAACGATGCTGCTCGACGCTGCAAGCGGGCATCATTCGATCCCTCTTCCTCTAGGTGAGGCGATACGCGCCTCACGCGCGCGCAATCAAAGGAAAAGCATTTCGCGCGCTCGCAGCGGTTTAAGCGGTTTAAGGAAGCGATCAAAACAGTCGATCCTAACGTTAATGACGTTTCAGAAACAAGGGGACGATACGGCTTTTTCCCCTACTTGAGCACTTGAGAACGAAAGCTATTAGCGCTCGATCCGACTTACAGGGCCGATCCTGAGGGCGCTACGTTGTCAGTACCAGAAGCGCAAAACGCATTTGTCGATTTGCACCGACGAGGACGCGTCAATATTGACGTTGCTCTTGGCGAACGTGTTCTCCACGGGCGGCTTGTGTCTCTTCGCTCCTGGAGGACCAGCATCGGCCAGCATGCGAGCGAGACGAGATTCAGCAGAAAGAGAGAGAGAGAGGGAGGAGGGGCGGGGCGGCGGAGGAAAGAGGAAAATGTGGGCGAACGCGTTGCTCTTCGCGTGTCCGCGTTGCGAGGATCGCAGGCGCGCTATTAAAGTGTAGAGCAAACAGGAGGAGGACCCGTCGACGGTGAGGCGAGAGGACACGCGACCCTTGCGCGTCTTCATGCAGACGCGTGCAGAGTCAAGCGATCCCTTCGAGGATCGCGAGATCTCGCGCGATCGCGCCCCCCTACGACAGCTTTCCGGCTACTTTCGACGATCACTTTCAACGCACGCGTGATCAGCATCGCAAGCGCAGGCGTGCCCTGCACTTCCTCTCGTGTGTGCTAATCCTTCCGCAAACTGTTCTCGATGAAGCTAGGGTAAATATTCAGAGAGATGTACGTCGAATGTTTGGTTCGACAAATTAATTTCTTGCCTTCGATTTCAAGCATCGATGAGCGTTATCGGAAACGATGGGGGCTACTTTATTGATTGAGATCCTTCCTTTTTACTTTTATGAATAAACTTTGAACTTTGAACAGGAAAGCAAGAAATTAATTTGTTCAACATTCCGGATATTTCTTATTCAAAACGTATATTTTGATCGATTGATTTTAATAATCAATCTCTCTTACAGGCGTTTCCCTTCTTCTTTCTTTCTGTCTGTTTATATTTTTAAATCGCTCTTCATCTCTTCCCATGCTGGCCAAGTTCGAACTTGATGTGATGCAGAGTAGTCGGAGACTACGCGTCACAAGCGAGCATCCGCCTGTTTTCGGTGATGAAATTATATAAAAAGAAGCTGCGTCTAGGGTATCAGCATAAAATGTGAATTCGATGCCGTTCAACATTGCGATAATCGACATTGCGTGTTTTTTTCATTCAACGGACGCGCCCGAGCTCCTTGAGGTTTCCGGTATCCGTTGGCGGGCATTGGCGCCGGCGCGCGTTTCTCTGTGATTTTTATCGCAAAATCGAGGCCCGCGAGCTTCTCCGAGCACGTAGCATCGCGGCGTCGAGAGAGAGAGAGAGAGAGAGAGAGAGAGAGAGAGAGAGAGAGAGAGAGAGAGAGAGAAAGAGAGAAATTTCTCTGCGTCGTTGGCCATTATCGTATCGGGTATCGGGCGCACGTCGCAATTTCTGCCCACCGGGTCACGTTCAGCCACGAAATCGGTATGCGGAAGAGAAAATATCGATGATTATCGCGACGCGAACGGTCGCCCGGCGCGAAACTCGCCTCGACGCAAGAAATAACGGTGCAGACCGGGCCATCCTAACCTCTCCAGCGACTTGGACGGCCGCTGAGTAAATCCGCGCTCATTGCACCGTGCGTAATTAATATCTACCGTGGTGGCGCGGCAGTCGCGTCTCGGGCCCTCGGAGGTCCCGAATGGCGGAGGTCGAGCCGTTTAATGACTCCGTAATTGAATGCTCGTAGGTAGGTACGACGGAATTATCGAGAGGATGTCGTCTAGACGATTGCGCTAGCAATCGCGCAGATATTTCCGCCTGCTGCGTTTGGTCATCGGGCGCAGCGTTGGTCGCCAGCACGCAGCATGAATTCCAAGAGGAGCGCATCGGCCCGCCATTGTAATATTTAACGTCACGAGCATCGCGTTTATCCTCGTGCGGTCGACAGGGTATACTCATCCACGTCGGATCGGCGTGATTGTTCGCGCGCGACAGATGATACGCTCTGATCGATATACGATTAGCTGATTAGCGATCGCGTCCGGGGAAATTCGCCGAAAGAAAAGATTACGCGTTCGAAAGATGTTCAAGGACGTTCTTCAGCCCCGCGTATCACTATTGCACTAGGCGCATGCGCGATACGATATGTCTTCTTTCGAGAAGGTCCCGCGGGAAAAGGAAGCATAAAGCATAGGCCGGAATGGCCGGTGTCTCCGCGCATAAAACCGTCTCGCCGATTTCCGCTCGACGCGGCCGAAGAAACGTACAAACGAATTATCGCTGTTCTCGTGAAGAAGGTTATACTTCGGCATTCCATCGCGTCCGCCACGTCAAACGATGTTCCCGGCCTGTCGGTTCACGTCCTGTTGCCGTTACCGTGAGCTTCATCGTCGCCGCAAAAACGATCGGGGCGACATCGCCGGCCGGTCTGCGCGATTAAAGAACGAGCTAATTAATGATTAACGCGTCGCATCGAAAATCGCGACCGCTTCTTCGGCCGAAGGTGCCGGCCGGGGAAAAAGAAAGGCCGGCACACGGCCGTCGTTTGTTCCTCTGCTCTTCTGATGCGCGACACTAGAAAGGAATTTCTTCTTGCAACAGCCCGCTCGTCAGCGCGTTTGTCCGCGTGTACGTGTAATACAGCCTCGAAGAATGCGCGTCTGTAATTCCCGCGACCGTAGCAACGCTTACGTGATAACAATGGCAACTAATGTCCTGAATTGAGCATCAAGTAGACAAGGACGATCGATCCACGTCGTCCAGCTCGGGCTATAACGGCGACAACGAAACTCAACATGTCCGATACTCCGGATCGAACCCAGAGGGAGACACTCGAGCCAATTTTCGCCGAGATCGAAGTCGGCTCGATCGTACGCCGCGTGAAATATGCGGAGCAAGCTCGCGCAACATTGCTTCCACACACGCGAATCGAACTCAAGCCTTCGTAATTCCCCGCGCATTCCACGCGAGAGATTACAAATGAGATTACTAATTAACGATTCGCGGGCGCGCGCAGGAAGCGGCCGGTGGTTTTTGCGCGCGCGTCTCCATATTCGTACCTGGGCCACCCAGAGTTCACGTTGAATGCATCAAGATTCCCCCGGCCGCGGCATTAATTATTGAGCGATCACCGTCGTGTAATTAATTGACCGATCCGGCCCCCTTCGTGGCGGCCGATATGAAAAATGCGCCCGGCGCGCATTTCAACCTCATCGCGTGCGACACAGTCTTTCAAAGGGAATTAAAAAAAATCGAATGATTTATCTCCAGCTGATTGCAGCGTGGCGGATGAGCAGGCAGTGAGGAGGGTAGGGGGCTACGATGCGGGGGCTCCCCGAACTGAATTGTTCGCGAGAGCGTACACGGTAAAAATATTCCCATCGCCTAGAGCGTGTCGTATTTTTAGCGAAAGCAGCTGGTCTAACGTTTAACGTCGCGTTTGCGATGATACGACGGAGTAGGAAGGAAAGAAAGGAGAAAAGAAAAAAAGAAAAGGTAGAGAAAGAAAGAGGAGAAGGAAAGAAAACCTGCACGCCAAGGCAGGTACGCCAAGTTTGACGAGGCGCGATTCGTTAAATCTATATTTACCCGTGCGCGCGCGCGCGCGGGCGATCTTATTCATGTCCGTTTAAACAGGTGACTTGCGCTCAGGGAGCATCGGCAATAAATAAATAATTTGGCACCGCTGCAGCGGTGCTGCGTCTCCTCTTGATAAATCCAATTCGATAAATCCAACAATCGCTTTCATTCGCGCGCATGTGGACCAAGAAGCGTAAACAAGCGGATCGAATGTGCGCGAGCGCAAGCGCATGGGTAAAAATAGCCGACAACGTGCGGACACGGGATATCCATTGCCTATCGCGCTTAAAAGGGAACGGTTCAGTTTTAGACGAACGGAGGAAACGCCGTGTCCCTTTGCGGATATCAAGCCCGGGCTATAAAGTCGTTTCACAATTACGCGACGCCTGACAGGTGTATAGTGCAACGCGAAACGCTGAAAGGTTTGTCGGTTGAGCGAGGTAAGAAGCGGCTGCGAAGAGAAACGGAGAAAGAAAGGGCTATGCCGGGAGGAAGCGAGCCGAAGCAGGACAGAGTGGAGCTTGAATGGATAAATGAGAGATGGCGGTTGCGGGGGGAGCGCGGGCGCGAATAAACGAGCGCGTAGATAGCAAGATGAAGATGGCCAAGTAAAATCTCTCCACGGAGAGAAGGAGAGAAACGAAGGGCGAGGAATAACTTACGGACGAATAGCATGAGCAAAACTTGATACGATAAGAGTGAAAGACAAAGTAGGAGACAAAGAGTGATGAAGGGCAATGCGAGCGAGCGCGAGAGAGATCGCAGACGAGTGATCGGAGCACACACACACACACACACAGAGAGAGAGAGAGAGAGAGAGAGAGAGAGAGAGAGAGAGAGAGAGAGAGTGAGAGAGAGAGAGAGAGAGAGAGAGAGAGAGAGAGAGAGAGAGAGAGAGAGGGAGAGGGAGGGAGGGAGAAAGAGCGAGACGGGGAGAGGGATCGGGTCACCGACCCGTACGGAAATAGGATCGAAACCTTAGGTAAACGTAACTTTTCCTTCGGGGTAAGTTCAGCGCCGTTCGGCGCGTTTGGAAATCCGCCAAAGAAATCCAGGAACGCGCGCGCGGCGATTTCCCCCGCGGCTCGCCGCGCGGACGTGCCGTGCTTCTCGATCCATTAGCGCGAATCGCGGCGCTCGCCCAAGATAATTGGACAGCTTCGAGGAATAATAATAAGCGATATGTATCATACGGGTTGATACTTGTCCTTCCCCCCCTCCCCCTCACCTCCCCGTCTCCCCGTCTACCGAGCGACTCGCCGGGGAGGGATGAGGATCCGATCTGGCGCGATCGGCGACCGTCAAACAGGATCCAAGCTGGGATTCTGCTCGCGTCCGAGAGGAGACGAAACCTCCAGGAAAGCTCTAAGGTTGCTCTCATGCCCCCTTCCTCTCTCTCTCTCCCTCTCTCTCTCTCTCTCTCTCTCTCTCTCTCTCTCTCTCTCTCTTTCTCTCTTGAAGGTCGTGAAAAAATCACGCCTGGTACAAGCGAGAGGCGAAGTCATGCCGAAAGTGCGACGCGATACGGGGCAGCCAGAAGAAAGTTGCACGGTAGCTTATCGCTTGGCTGGTATCTCGTTGTAAGGAGAGATGCTCGCCGGCTAATCTACATCGTGCAGGAAGGAATCGCGCATCCCGGGTCGCGGCGGTAATGCAAAAGTAGAAAGTCTTTCTCCCGTGCGATGACCCGCCGCGTCCTCCGGCTCCAGGAAGACACGCCGCTCGGCCGTGCGCTCTGCCGGGGTGGAATTACGGTTCCTCGTGTAACATGGAAGTCGCGAGAAGCAGCTCGTAGATAAGGCCACAGCGAAATCCGCATGTTTCCTCCGCGACATTGCTTGGAGAACCGTTTGGTCCCCCGGCTACTATCCATCCGTTGCCAACTTTCGTTTCCCTCCTTGCTCGAGCGATCGCAATCGCGGCTTTTCCGCGAATGCGGAAGTTATTTATTTAATACAATAATAAATTTCTTCAATGATTGTTTCATATACGGTATGTATAGGTAGATATATATAAATTTATTGATCGATCTCCTTTTTTACTTACTATGTTCATTGTTTCTGTATAATAATTTTAAAGCCTAAATTTGAATTTTATTTGAGCGAGATTTGGTAGGATTATTTTCATAGTGTCTAGTTATTTATTATCAAAATTATAGATCTTATAATTCTGGGATAGTTACAGCTCTATCTAATCGGACTGGAAATATTGGATTGTTAAATACAATTCGATTTATAGTTAGTTATATATGGATTTATAGTTGTATATAAAATTTATATTTAATAGATATAAAGAATTATTATATTTATGTAATAATTGTTTACTAAATTACTAAAAGAGTTCAGATATCATTTTCAATTTGGTTGCCTGTAGCTATACTCGCGTAGAAATTTCAGCCGAGATATCTGCTCGGTTTTATAGCACATTGCTGACAAGTTTGTCGTATCAATTTCTACTGCAAAAATAATTTAGAATGTGAAGGATTTTCTTTGTCTTCTCTATCTACATCTTTATTTTAGTTTTTATTTAATATATATTTCTTATCCGAAATTGTTCAGAATTATTATTTTCGTATTTTATACTTTGTGAAATTTTGTAAACAATCACGAATAGAATAAACTCCTTGTAACACGAGTTCGTAACATGATTGGTATAAAATTAGGTAAACAAAAATGAAGATCCTTCCCACAATTATGTCGTGCATGTGAAATTACGCAGTATGATGTGCAAACTGTCGCTTATGGGACCCTTGCATATTAATTTTGTAATAAAGTTTATAGAAAGTTGTAAGTTGACCACTCAGAAAGTCCACCTCCCCTCCCCTTTGCACTGAGTACAAAGGSTGAACGATCATCGATGACAGAGATCTTGAACAAAGTCGAGATCTCCTGTCGTTCTCACGCTCAGGGAAGAGGACCGTTCGTCCTCATCGTGGTTACAACAAYTCCCGTGTTAGGGAAAAGTAGTGAGATCATACACTACAGAACTGATCCTGCAAAGTATGATCTTAAACTTGATCCTTCAGAGACTTACATATATACCTGTTGTATAGTTTTTTGTTTTGCGAGTAACGCTTAGTTGGCATAGCCCTCTAACATCGAGGATGAAAGAAATGGCATCTGTCAATGTCATCAAAAGTAACTGCAACATTCAATTCGATGATAACAGAAGAAACTCTTATTCCGCATGACAATCACGTGGTGATAATTGAAATTATATATCGATAAAACTTTGAATTATTCATATCTCTTGCGTACACATCTTTATCGCCACATGATAATCATCGAATGTTGCAGTTACTTTTGATGACATTGAGAGATGCCATTTCTTTCATCCTCGATGTTAGAGGGCTATGCGGACTAAACGTTACTCGCAAAAAAGAAACTATACAACAGGTATATGTGTAAGTCTCTCGACGACCAAGTTTAAGATCATACTTTGCAGGATCAGTTCTGTAGTGTATGATCTCACTACTTTTCCCTAACACGGGAGTTGTTGTAACCACGATGAGGACGAACGGTCCTCTTCCCTGAGCGTGAGAACGACAGGAGATCTCGACTTTGTTCAAGATCTCTGTCATCGATGATCGTTCACCCTTTGTACTCAGTGCAAAGGGGAGGGGAGGTGGACTTTCTGAGTGGTCAACTTACAACTTTCTATAAACTGCTAATCAAACTGCATGGCGGGGAAGCGATTTGAACGCAACGCGAGGAAACGCAGACGCCAGCATCGCCATCCGCAACCGGCGACTGCGCTTGCTCGCAAAAAGCTGCGGACAATCGCGGCGCACAATGCCGGAAGTTGAAGAAGTGTGTTATCGCGAACACGCGCGTGCCACCGAATATCGGTCAAACGACACCGGCGCCGGCAGAGAAACAAACCCTCCGAGTGGAATGATCAATCGTCGTGGCATTGATCGACCGAGTCATCCATCACGCGTGACCTCTCGTTCTGCTCGGGGATCGTCAAGCATACACTTCCGGTACCAGCGAGCGGAGGATGCACGAAGCACCGAGAGAATCGAACAGAACGCTCGCGGGTTTCGTCAGCCGGATATCTCAATGATTGCATTGCGTTTGTGGACTTTAACTAACCTCCCCCTCCCTCCCCTCCCCCCTCGCGACGCGCCGGTTCGGGTGAGCAGCCTCCTTCGTTCGACCTTCTAGAACGGGGGGATGGGCGCGAGTTCGTTTGCTCGCCAATTTGCGATCGCGCGTATTACGCAATATCGATCCGCAGAATCGGCAGGAGGCTGCGATAAAGGATCGTTTCCTCGACGGGAAGCGCGATCAATCACGAGGCGAGAGGGCCGGCGCGTCGTTCAGGACTCCTCGAGGAGGACTGACGAAACGCGGGCCCTGATATACGCTCGGTGGAAGGAAGGTGGTGCAATGTCTGCGGCTGACCCACTTCGCCGTGGCGCGCGTAATGTGGTGTATATCGGTGAAGAAACGGCGGAATGCTATCAATGCTACGGGGACTTTCACTCGGAAGGCTCGTTCCTGGGACAGAACCAGGACCGCTGTGGCAGCGCCGATCGATTGTTTTCGAAAGGTCGCCGCCCGGTCCTCCATTAACGGGTCCCCATTAGGTTCCTCTCTTTCATAATGGCGCAAAGGTCACGCCAGCTTTGTGATTTCGGACACGTCCCGCCGCGAATAAACTCAGGCGGGAAAAGCGGGACGAGCACGCGTATGTAGTCTCGACTCGTACGACTCGCTCGGCTTGTTCGAATCTGATCGAGCGTCCTCGTCTATCTCGAGAATAACTGGAGGAGCGTTCGATATTTCACGCACGCTAGAGGAGAAATCCTCCTCGCGTTGCGGAAACTCATGGTTTATGTAATTATACATATAAATGTATAATTCTTCTGTTCGTCTCGTCTCGTCGAGATCGAATCAGCTGGGAAATATTGCGTGACGCCACGTGCTTCCTTGACGAAATACCCGTGCACTAATTTATTGGCTAATTAATCAGCGGATGATTTGTTAAACTGCTTTTATCTTCCGCTCTTGATTGAGGCATCGCTCGCCACTTTCAAGGATCGCTTCTCCTCGGAATTAATTCTGATATTCTCTTTCATCTTTTTTCTATTATACCAATTACCAATGTATATTTCCTACTCAGAGAGTAAGAAGAAAAACGGAAAGATGTTGCTAAATGTTGGCGAACGCGAGAAGGTAATAATTTCACATTGCAATTGCGATCAAGCACTCGGACTTGGGTCCGATTCTCGAATTTAACGTTCTCCCGATATTTTCGTCCTCTTTAAATGCAAACGCAACGCGTTGCGCAACGTAATGGATTCCTCGTGACTGTGTGCGAAGATTTCAATTTTTCCCGCCGGTGTAAAGAGTACCCAAGTACTCGTGCAACGATCGACGCGTTCAAGTATAATGTGGCGGGATCAGCATTTAAATGTACATAAAGAAGCCAGCTGCTGCTCCTGCTGCTGCTGCTGCTGCTGCTGCTGCTGCTGCTGCTGCACTCGCTCGGCAATATGCTGGACGACAATATAAACCGTGGATCGAGCAGAAGGTGAGGTCCAGCGCGCGGAGGTACCACTCTCCGGGGGGTTCGGCCACGTTACCGGTGTTTAGCACACAATGCACGCTCGCTTCTTTACGAGTTGATAATGAAACGATTCTCTCACGTGATACGTGAGCAATAATTCTTCTCTCAATCCTCTTACATTTTCTTTGATGCTGTCAGACGTTATTTCGCGTAGTAGCGCGTGCGCGCGCACACGGCGCGAGAGAAAAATTGATTCGAGGATGCGGATCGAAGGTCACGATTAAATATTTTCAGACGAGCCGATGAGGAATTGTTCAACTTTCTATCCTAGACTGGAATTAAAAACGTGGCTTGATAATTCCTTACAAACAACATAGTTGTTGCGTAACTCTTCAGGTATCTGCATTGAAAGATGCCGCATACTGTCGCATAATAATCGCTGAATAATCTCACATAGTACGTGCGGCAAGAGATTTCAGGATCTTAAGGGAACGTCCAACCGTGCACTTTAGAGTAAATTTAATTAATCTTTTAATCGGAGTTAATTCTAAACTATATATTTAACATTGGGCGTACAAGTTAATTCCTTGCTTTTGATTTCATTTCATTGATGATTCCGTCGACGCAAAACCGCCAAGTTTCTGTCGCACTCAGCTGCCCCATAAATGGCTTAAGCAATCATCGAGAATGATTGCTTTGCCGATCGAAATTCTGCTTTTATAGATAAATTTTCGACTTTACCAAGGAAGCAAGAAATTAATTTGTACGCCCAACACTTTGTCGATTAAAATCCTTCCCTCATAGATAAATTCTCGACTTTACGAAAGAAGCAAGGAATTAATTTGTACGCCTAATAACCGACGACGAATCTTATGGCTAAGTCTGTTGAACGAAAACTCACGTTACCTTAACACAAAAATTATTGCGTCCCAGATCCTCGACAGAGGCGCACATCCGATTACAAGGTACACTTATAGCTGATCCACAATGCGCGGAATCAGCTATAATCGTTTACTTCATCATAATCCATTTTGATATTAAAAATAGTAGTATTTCGGGCTCATTTCGAGCTCGGTCTATGCGCTCGAAAGCATTATTTGCGCGAACAGCCATCGACGAAACCGCTTTCGGACATTACGTCGTTTAACGCTTATTGAAAACGATCCTTTGCAAATGTCAGCCGGAGCGGCGCGCTCCATGGAGGATCGCGTTTAAAAATCGCACTGCCGAGCTATTCTCGTCAGTGCGATATCACCGACCGGCCATTTGCGTACAAGCGAGAGTTTACCTTCCTTCAAGCCTGCTTAACTGAATTATCGTCGGACTACCGGCGACGTAAAATACAGATACAGGCCGAGGCATAAAGTATAAAAGCATACGAGACTTGAAACGCAGCCGTCCGGGTGATTGCAGCGGCCTGTACCGTTATCGGCATCGGCGTTATGCATTCCGCCGGCGGGATTATGTGCAAATCTCGTTGACCACGGAATGTCGTTAAATTCGTCACGAATTACGCCGAATGCCGGAATCGTTTGCTGCATCGAGGAGCGGAGGATATTTCCAATCGCATTAGCGGAGGATTCAATCACTGCGACGATAAGTTGGCGAGTGCCGGTAGCCTTACGGTCACTTTAGAAAACCGTGTTATGAGAAAGAAAGCGCGACCCTCACGCGCGACGGGGTCATTTAGCACGGAGCGTACGTGCTGACAAATACAATAGGCCAGAGAAAGAGAGGGCGGGAGGGAGGAGAGTGCCATAACTTGGAAGTGTTACTTTCGAACGCTTCGATCCGCTCGAGTATGTTTCTCGGCTTTGATGCTTTTTAAACCGATCCCTTTCGTCTGCTGCAACGAGTAATAAATAAATTAACATTACATCTCATCCTTGACCGCAAATCTAGAAATCCAGACGAGTTCATTAATGTCGTTCATTTTATGAATCGACTTTAAGCGACGAGCTTTCCACGCTGCGGTGATTTACAGCGTTTTCTCTTGCGCCAATGAAAACCAAAATGCGACTACGACTTGCATATATATATATATCTATATATATATATATATATATATATATATATATATATATAATCTATATGTAATCGGATGTGCGACTTGATGTTTATCGACAACTAGGACGCAATAATTTTTGTGTCAGGTAAAATTAAGGTAAAATTAAGCAACATAAATTCTTATTTTATTAAACCGACTCGTCGATAAGATTTGTCGTCAGACGTACAAATTAATTTCTTGCTCCTTTCGTAAAGCCGAAAACTGATGTGTAAAAGAAAGATTTTAATCGATAAAGTGTCAGATATATAGGAATGAATAAACGCAACGCTTTTCATTGCATTTATTTATTAATGTTGAACCGTTCGGCTGATTTCGAGCGTGATATCAACCTCGTTTCTCACGTTGATACACGCTGAACAAAAAGCACATTAGTCTTCTCCCTTTCTACGTCTCTTTAAATGATCAATAACGTCATTTTTGCCTATTAAAGTCGCTCACGTGATAGTTGGAGCGGAAATTTACGCATTGTATGCACAAAGTGATCCAAGTGAGATTACAACATCGAGGATAGATTCAATCTTTCTTTATCTGATACTGTTGTCTATTCAGCTCTGCATCTGCTTAGTGTTCAAGCATATTATATGCATATTCCCTGACTGTTACACGTGATCCTCATGTAAGATCACCATCATTTAATCCAACGTGATCTTATACAGCATCCTTAAAACGCTCGTCATCTTGCATCGACTTATTGGATTGGCAGGCAATGCGATCGCTTGTTGAAACGAAGCCATTCCAGCGGGCTGATTATTCGTGTGTAAAAAGTGGCTGCTTATACCTCGCGGGGATAGAATTCCTGCGCGACAGAGGAACTACTGGCGAAGGAGAAGAAAATACACGAAATACAAGCACGCGGAAACATGTCCCTGACATCGATCGAGAGAGTGCATCGATAAGCGTTTATGGAAAGTCGAGCTCGTTCGCCGTTTATTCCGACACGCCGAGCTCTGCCTTGAGAGAAGCCGATCTCGTCGTGGGAACAAAACGATCGGCGCGCGAGGCTTCGCTTCTATTCGTTTTTCAGCTGAGCCGAGCTGAGACTCTTGAAGTCTGCGAACATCCAACCGGGCGAGCTCGCCGSCGGGGTGGGGGGTGGGGGGGGGGGGAAGGAGGATGATTTACCTTCTCCGGATGCAGTGCAATAATATTCCCCAACAACCAGAAATCGCTGTCGACGACTCTCGCGCATCTCCCGCGCATCCGCCTCGTTCCTCGCGAAGGCGGATTTATAAGCGCGCCCGCCGCGTGGAAGGCTCGACTTAGCGCGTAACCGGAGGCGTGGGGACGCTCCTTGTTGATCATCTCCTTTATTATTTGTTAGGCGAGAGAGGTGTAGAGTCGAGCAATTAATATTCATGCACAATGAGAGAAGCAGGCCGCGGGCGGTAAATCAGTCAGGCCTCGCCGGAAATTCTGCCGGCCGTTCATTCGCGCCGATACCGGCGCCGATTAATTCCCTCGCGTGCTGCGAAAAGCCGGAGCGTCGCCGGGCGCGTTCCTTCGCGCACGAACTGCGGCTAACGGGTACCGTAAATCCAGGGCGAAACGCCCGGGCGCCATAGCCGCGCGTGCAAATCGCGGACGGGAGGCATTAAGTGCGAGCACTCGGTAGCGCGATTTTGATTTACGGCTAATTGCTCGCTATTTTTCCCCGACCTGCTCGCGCGCTTTGCATCTCATAAATGATAAAGTCATTTTCGCGCCGCGTAGGAGCGCGCTAAATCCGCGCCGAGACGAAAGGGTGGAAAACGTGTCACGCCGCCTTGCGCGCGTTCGCGTTTCTCGCCGCGCATCTTTCTCTCTCACTCTGTTGCGTCCGCACGCGCGCGCGATCTGCTCGCTCGTTTCCACATTCGCGCGAAAGCCGCGCGGAGGAAACGACACTGTCGGCGGCGCCCGCTTTGGGAAATTTCCGCTCGTTGGAGAGAAAAAGTGAGAGAGAGAGAGAGAGAGAGAGAAACCAATCTCTCGAAGGCTTCCCGCGAGAATTACGGGAACACCCGGTATAACTGCCCCGCGTGATATATTTTAATCCATTTGCATTCGCCCCCGTAATCCATAAGCGTACCACATTTGCCGAGTCCCCTTTCTTAAATGTCGGCCTTTCTCTCGCGCCGCTCGCATAGCGCGAGAGATAAAATGTTTATCAAGCGGCTATCAAGAGTGGTCGCGTTATGAATAATAACGTTGCCGCTAAAAGTGCCGCTGATAAGTAATTCGTTAATATCCCGCTCGATGTTTATTAAGAAACGCCGACGTTTCTCATAATCCTTATCTTGTTCCTTTATGGAGCACTCGCGAGCGAGTGCACGCGACACACCTTTGCAGTTTTATACAAAATTAATCAAGTTTCGTAGCCACACGATTAAAAGGGATTAACTTTTTTAAGAGTTCCTCAAGGTAGACTACTAGAAGCAGCGCTCTATCCGCTATACACCGCAGTCGCTCTACATTCCAAGCTATGCTGGGTTCCAACTGCAAGCTACGCGGACGACACAGCTATGCTTGTGGCTCATAACAATCATATAGAAGCGTCCCTGAGTCTACAGGAAAGTCTCTTCTACATCCAGAAGTGGCTAAAAAAATGGAGACTCAAATGGGACAAAATCAGTACATGTGACATTCGCTACCCGTAAACAGACTACTGTCTACCAGTAACCCTGAAGAATTCCTCTGAAGCTGAAGATGCCAAATATTTAGACACCTCGACCGTAGACTAAATTGGAAGAAACATACTCACCAAACGAAAACAAGTTGGATTTCAAGTGGGAAAAATGTACTGGCCACTCGGTAATAAATCACAACTGTCGGCTGAAAACAGGTTGCAGGTTATACAAGGCAATCCTCAAACCTATTTGGGACTGTGGCGTCCAATTGTGGGGCACAGCCCCATTCAATTCGAATATAGAAATATTACAAAGATTCCAAGACAAATACCTTAGAATTATCATCAATGCATCATGATATGACACGTTATATTATAATCTTAATGTGCCATACATTAGAGACGAGATAAAAAGATTCAGCGATATGCTGATGGGACAGCAACATTCTAACATACGGCTGATCTCACGAGGAGCGCCAAGAGCTCCACGCAGCTCAAAAAGAAGACTTCCTCAAAGTGGCATGCATCCGAATTGTAATTCTATGAGACATACGCTCCTCAAGACTTTCTCACATCTAATTGCCAGATGTATTACTAAATATTATTACGTTAGTGACAGTTTTGATTTACGGCTAATTGCTCGCTATTTTTCCCCGACTTGCTCAAGCGCTTTGCATCTCATGAATGATAAATGATAAATCATTTTCGCGCCGCGTAAGAGCGCGCTAAATCCACGCCGAGACGAAAGGGTGGAAAACGTGTCACGCCGCCTTACGCGCGTCCGCGTTTCTCGCCGCGCATCTTTCTCTCTCTGTTGCGCGCGCGATCCGCTCGCTCGTTTTCACATTCGCGTGAAGCCCTCCGCGCGCCGCGCGGAGGAAACGACACTGACAGTTTGTAATAATTTCTAGGCTGAACAATAAAACAAGAAATTAAAGTTTTAACGGAGAGTCGGGATGGGGGCGGGGGAGAGAGAGAGAGAGAGAGAGAGAGAGAGAGAGAGAGAGAGAGAGAGAGAGAGAGAGAGAGAGAGAGACGGCAAGAAGAGAACAAACATCGAAAGGGAGGGCGAGGAGAAAATAAAAAAAATACGCGTAAGGCAGGTTTTTGATATCGCGATGTTATCATTTCCGCTCGCCATGAAAAAAATACAGAAACGTGTCCACGCCGGGGAGCAAAAGGGGTGGGGCGGGACGGGGCCAGGCAAACAGCGCGTTGCGAGAAAACGATGGAGAGAGGGAGAGAGAGAGAGAGAGAGAGAGAGAGAGAGAGAGAGAGAGAGAGAGAGAGAAGAAGCAGAATGAAAAGTAAAACCGCGAGTAGACCCGTGTGTTGTAACAATATATCGCAGGGTGCTTTTGTTAAGGCGTCGTTGGTTCATATGGCCGCCATATGTCATCGTTTATAACTGCTTAAGTCCGCAAGCGGTAATAGCGATAAGACATTGATTGTGTAGCCATGAATTTTCGTCTATGATACTCTCCCCTGTTTTCTTCTTCGCATCGCATCGCATCGCAGCGGAGTCACGTGCAAATGCACGTGTCACGTATATATATATATATATATTATCGCACTTGACCTTGTTCCCTCTTTCCCTGAAGAAATTGTCGGTCGGTGATTCGTTAGACTCGTGTGTAGCCAGACGTACCGAATGCTGCGTGCTGAATCAATTTCCCGGAACTTGAACAATCGCGGACCGAGTGATTCACGATGTTCGACGCGTGAATCGATAGGTGAATCGCTCGGGAGCAGAAGCCGAGATGTGCAATAAAATCTGCGATGCGTAATCTCCATTCGGGCGACGTCAACATCATTTTACATACAATGTGTTGTACGCGCAAATCGCTCGCCGCAATCGTCGAAATTGCGAGCCTTATTTTCTCGTCGGCCCGCATTATCTCGCGAAATCATTATCTCGCAGACCGCAGCTTAAACGAGCGCCTACTAGAGCATAATCGGCCCGTTTTCCATGAAGCCTTGGAAGGACTTTTGCATCGGGAATAATTTGTTTACCAAATCTGCGGTACGCGCATAGTGTGTGCGCGCATGCGCATGCGCGCGTGAGCGATACCGCCGAGAAAGAAGAGAAACACGAAGAGGAGCCGAAGAGAGGGAGCCATGAACGTTTATCGCGGTTCACCGCGGCGATTTATCGACGTCGCCGTTCCTATCTCGTCCGCCTCGATCTGAACTTTGACCCGGGCTGAACGGCGAACACGAAATCGTGAAACGCCTTCCTACGAGATGACGACGACGACGACGACGACGACGACGACGACGACGACGGCGGCGATGGCGGCGCTGCGTAGTTACGTGGACTCTTCCGGACTCTCTCTCTCTCTCTCTCTCTCTCTCTCTCTCTCTGATGGAACGACCGGCGGTTCCACGTAATGGCTATCGATAAGTCTATGAATGTACACGCGAACGTCAGTTAAATTCGCGTTACTTCTCACGCGGTTCGCATTCGGCCGGGCAAGCTTGGAGAACACGTTTCTTTCTTATCTGCCTGAAGCTGTGAAATTCATTCTCGTCGAAGGCCCATTCGTTGCGATTTCGAACGCCATTCTCATCCACTGATCAACTCCAAACGCGAAGCGTTTGGATGCCTATCGCGATTCCGGTAATATTTCTAGTGAGGATTATTCTCGCGTGCGTGTGCAAGCGGGACGAGCAGTGTCGATATAAGATCGGAAGCGAAAGCGAAATCTCGATTATCGGCATGAAAGATCCTCCTGCAAACTTAAAATATCGCAATACTCGGCTCAACGGTCGGATCAGGACTCCCTTCGAACATCGAAGTTCCATCTAGTTGCTCCTCGGATTTTTCAGAAAAACGCCAACTTGTTCCCGTCATGCTGTCCAGTTTCGTAAGAGAACAATACGGATCGAACCTCGAACGTATCGAGCAGAATCAACTTGCTCTCCGTTAAGAGAGCGCCTCTCTTGAACCGAAAGGTGTCCGTTTACCGTGGCGCGGAGTAGGTTCCAAATGAAACCCGTCGCGCTAAAAGCATAAATACTCGAGCCACGCCTGTTCGGATGCGCGCGCGCGCGCGCATATTCGTCTTAATAAAGATTCCACCGCGAAAGATCCGTGACGTCATCGTGATGCCAGCGCAGAACGAAAGTGTATCAGATCACTCCGGCGATCCTCAGGGAGGATTGGCGGAGGGGGAGGGGGAGGGGGGGGTGGAAGAGGCGGCAAGTGTCGTCCTCTCCTCGTTCCCCCGCTGGGGAGGGAGGCGAACGCGATCCCCGTGGGGGGGGGGGRGGCGCGGGGACGCCCAGCATCGGCGGTGAGGGGCCCCCTCGTGATCCCCCCTCACCCTCACCCCCCCCCGCAGGGGTCGTGATTTCACCGTCCGTCGACGTTCTCCGAGTATGGTCCAGCGCGACACACGCCATCCGGCGTTCCCCGTACTTATCGTACGGAGTGGCGTATATCACGTAGCGAGCCCTTGTAAATATCGAAGAGCGGCCCGTGGCACGGCCGTGCGGCTGCATTCCCGGCCGCACAATTAAGCCGGACGCACACTCCCGTAATGGCCCCCTCATGCCCGCCGTGGCCGCTCTGCATGCGCGCGGCTTGCACGACGAGCGGAGAGCTGCTGCTCTCGGGCCGTCCGCGAGTCCCGCGAGTGGACGTGAAGAGGAGATATCGTAATTGGAGTCGCGGCTGGCGGAAGCATTACGCCAATGTACGGATAAGCCCCGGCTCGGCAAGATACGGATGCTTATCTTGCCGCGCTTCCTGCCGCGCACGAACGATCCTGGGGACTTTTTCGTCCTAGAATACAGGCGCCGCAGATAGCGGCCAGCTGGATGTCGGGATGTTTTGTCGTTTCCCGGGAGACCTCGGAGGGCCATGTCCGAGTTTGCGGACTTTCGAGAGCGCTTGAACCTCGCGGATTGTCCTTTATCTTGGATTCGGCAGGTTATCATGCATGGCAAACATGTGCAAAGAGCGTAACGATGATGATCAGCCTGCCCGCTGATCCTTGATCGCTCTTGGTTAACGGCCGCGGTCTTTCGCCATACCGTCAAGATTGTCGTCATCAGCATGGAAAACGCGCCTGCATCCCGTCATTTATCAGCTCTTCTGCGTCGAGGACAGTTACTGCACGTTGACGTAATCGTATCGGCAGTCACGTTGAATCGATCGAAATGCCAACGCAATATCCTCGCGGCTCAGAAACCCGCAATCTGCATCGCGCTCTCTTTCTCCCTGCCTCCCTTCCCCCTCTCTTTCCTTCTCGTCACCTGTCGCTGTTCCATTGCTGCTTAGCCAAGTCATGACTAGGTGTCGATTCAACGGGAAGCTGATCCAGAAGACAGCAAAGACAGTAAAGCTTGCAAGCATCGAGCGAACGTCGTTTCGCGCGATCATGAAATATCGAACAAGAAACCGAGCTTGATCAGAAACGGATCTTATATTATTAATTCGCGCTTACTGTTGAAATCTTAGACGAACATCCGCGATCCGGGTCTGAAGTTCGATCTACTTCTTATACCGAATAAATGCACAAGGAGCAGCGAGGGGGGAGGAGTTCATTATTAAAATAGATACGTCGGTTGCATTAATCATCGCTTTATCAGTGGCTGTCCAGATATAATTGGCTGTCGCGCGCAGACGCAGGCGTACGTGGACGAAATTAAGATACTCCTATGGCTTCTTATCGAGTAGACCGATGTAAAGAAATGGCGGTTATCATGTTTCCTGTCGTTACGTTAAGATATCCCTCCGTGAATACGACCGCGTGTATCTCCGGGGAAGTAATTCGTGCGTGCTGCGTCACGGCTCGCGGCCATTAACGAAAATATGTCGACCCTCGGCACGTCGTTTTTGCGTCTTGGCCCAAGACTTCCGAAACAGTAAATCGGCCCGTTTATCGTCGCGTGATTATACTTAATCGCATATTAATATGTTGACGTCAAACGTCAACCGCTTCGGAGAAGCTAAGATCGACTATAAATCAGTGTCCTCCACAGTGGCGGAGCTGCAAGATTACAATAATATGAAAGAATATACGATAATTGTCATCGAGCGAGTAGTAATCTCTCCCTCTCTCTCTCTCTCTCTCTCTCTCTCTCTCTCTCTCTCTCTCCCCAGATCAACCCGGATAATGACCCGTTATCTTTACGACGCTCTCGCAATTAACGCGCGTCGCGCGTTTCGTTTTCTCTTCGCGGCACTCAATGCATCACGCATGCCGATGAATTATGAGGACGTTAGGGAACGTTTTTTTTTTTTTTCCCCCCCCCGAATAACCGGCCAGGATTAATCCCGTCCCGGCTGAAGTGACCGTCGCAGACGATTATTCCGCGAAGAGCGGAAAGCCGAAACCGTTTCTCCGCTCCGTCTACATATCCGCGACCGCTAGAGGTAACAACGCGATATCCTGCGCCGTAATCTAGCGATAAGCTCCATCCATCCCTATCTCCCCCCCTCCCCCCCCCCCTCACCCCCGGGGAGCGAGCGGTGGATTAAGAGAGACGTGGATTGTTTTACATTGTTTATTTGCCTCGGCACTCGACCGATAGGGTCTTCTATAAATAGAAGCGCGGCTCAATAGAAAGTTTCGACCGGTTCCGCGGCGCGTATATTAAGCAGAGAAATTTCTTGCCCGCAAGAAGAAGAAGCTACGGACATGCACGTTATAGCGGGCGAAAACATACGATATACAAATTGATTTACGATCGCTGACCGATGTCGCGCGGCATGATTCAGCAGCGACTCGCCAGCGTCCGTCCATTCGTTCCAATCCATTCTGAAGCCTAAAACCGTCGACAGTGTCGCTGACCTATGCTTCCCGGTTGGTCCGTAGTAAGCGAGTACCTGCCGGCCAACAGTCGGCTCATTCATGCTCATTATCCCGACACTTAATTCGAGACTCGAGTCGCCAAGTTGTGCGATAGGTGTCTACCGGCAGGCCGGTGGCTGCGTAACCGAGAATGGAGAAAAAGAAGAGACCACGTAACAATGGGTTGCGCTTCCATCTCTCCGCCGGGCGGACGCACGTGATGATGATGATGATGATGATGATGATGATGATGACTTGCGGGACGCGTAACGAAGCAGCCGAACGCGGATCGCGCCGCGCGATCTCGCGAGGGATGATTCATCGCGTCGGAAGGGGCGTATGAAAACGCGGGATTCTTCTGAATGATTCGTCGCGCCGACGAAACGCGAATAAGCCCGACGAGGAGTTTATGTCGCGTTGCGCGAGTCAACGAGGAGACGAACGAGCGAGAAAGACGAGGATACATAGACTCGCGAGACATTTATTGGGCCGCGCGTTCTACGGTGTCTTCGATTTTGCTCTATTTTTCTCTATTTTCAGCCAATCGCGGAACCATCATTCGCGACTGGGAGGGCGCATGCGCGAATAATAAAGCGGAAAAATGTGCATTCGGTATGTCCGTATGTCCTGGATCCTTCTCGTCATCCGGGAATGTACCGCCGGAGTGCGGAGTGCAGGGCGACGAACGTGGACGCGCAGGTGTACAACAAGCGGCGTAAACGTAAACGCGGCTCCTCAAGGTCCCCTGCCGTTGTAGTTTCTTCTTCTCTGTCCGCGGTTTTCTCATCTCGTCCAAACATGTCTTGATGTCAGTGCTGACCCCGTGGTTACCGGGAAACCGCAGCGGACGCCGAGCTAGAGCTATCTATGGCGTGGCCGAGCGAGCCGAGCTTTTTCAGGAATGAGAAGAATCGACGATGAGGCCAGATTGGGAAAGTCGAGTCGCTGTCATCCGCGTTTCATCCAGGGTGAAAAACAACGCTAGACGTCACGCTCGCTGCGCTCGGTTTGTCTCCCAGAGAAGCGAGCCGTCGCACAACGCGCGCTTCGCATTAAATTTCGTAAATGTTCGGCGCAAAGAGGTTATGTACACGTACATGTATACGCGGGGAAAGTCTATCTTGAGAGAAATACTCGTTCGAATCGCCGGCGATAAAAGATGTAACTGTCCTGAATCGGAAATCATCGCGCGAAATGCAAATATTAGATGTACAAATTAATTTCTTGCTTTCTCTCTTCCAATCTTGGAAACCATATTAGGATGAGGAGGTCTACCGATCCTCCTCCTGTGATCGTGAATACCGACATCTACGTTTTTAAAATAACGATATAAACTAGTGGAGAGCGGGTGACATAACCTCCAAATGCAGATGTATACGTGGTGGCCTCTGATGAGGGGCTACATTCGGGGCACATTCGGCGCTACATTCGTGTCCAAATAAGAAACGTCGCTGAGACCACTGGAATGATTCCTTGTAATCTTGTAACGCAGTGACTCGTGATGATTTACAAAAATCGGTACAAGCGATTTCGCGAAGGAGATTTTAACCTTAGGGACGTCTTAAAGAGAACGTTCTGGCTAAATTTCAGGAGGACGGTTCGACGGTTTATCTGTCGGATCAGCAGAAGAGGGACTTGCTGTTAAGAAAGTTACCCAATAAGCCATTCCTGCGCATGAATTGGGAAAGACTTTTTTCTTTTAAAGAAATTAATTCATACTCGCAATATTAATGTCACGAATCAATCTCGTGCGATGCGAGTTGAGGAACACGGTAAGAACGCGGATTAAAGGCAAGAGAAATTCGATACGGCGAGCAGCCACAATAAGATTTCGAACGAATACCGTCATCGATTCCTCTCCAATCGTATCCCATGCGAATCCGACAATCGTCGTAATTACGATCGAGATATTAATACCGCGCGCACGGAGAGGATTGCCTAAACTGCCGTTGATTCAGGCATCGCGCAGATCTTGGATTAATTCCCGACGTGTAAGATAATATTAGCCGGCCGGCGAAGCGAACGCGCGCGACTGGCTTTGCGCAACCTTGCTGCGGCCGGCATTCGCGCAATAACCGTCGTTAATAAGGTGTTAGCTTGGTTGGCACATGATCGAGAAATACGTAGGGCGTAGGATAGGACGTTGCAACAAAGCAGTGACGGCTACAGACGAGCCATATCCGGGACGTTGGCCAATAAAATTAATCGCTTTTGCTACATCGCCTGAATAATTTATGCGCGCTGTTGTGCTTGAGAGCCGGATTCAGCCATCCCTCGCGAGTGCGCGCATGGAACGAAGCGTGGATTCGGTCAGATTTTCTTGGCCGAGCTTCCTTCAAACTGACCTCGTGAGACATCGAGACATCGGTGCGCGTGTATGATGACGCAAGCAGCAACAAGTGTGCCCGTGTCGTTCCAAGCTGATGCGTTCAACCGCATCAGAGAGGGCTCTTCGTTGTATCCTCCTTGGGATATCGATACTTGTATGCGTATCTGAATATGTCTACCATGTTCTCTAAAATGTAGAAACAAAGCAGTCGCCCTGTATTTAATCCAACGAAGAAGGAGGATTACGATTACCTCGTAAATAATAAGGGTAGCTCGGAGCGATCGTTCGGCATCCGATTAAACGAGACAGAGCTCGCGAAACGCCGAATTTTCCCAAAAGAAGATAGAATCCGTTGGAGCGAGAGGAGAGTCCTCTTATGGAGATTAAACATCGTGTTTTGGAGGAAACTCGATTACATATTCGAATCATAATCCCTCTCCGTTTGCTGCTCTGTCCGTTCTCTCGTACGGTTTTCATTCAACCTACCTAGTTGTTTTCAAAACAACTTGACCGCAAGACAGTCCAATCCAAGCAGAGCGCTGCAAAACAAGTTTTGCAACGGTCTTTCACGACTCGCGTCCCGTATAGACGTCGACTTTCTTCAATTTCGAAATATACGATGCATGAAAGTCGTTGGCTCGTAAAACTGTCCACGTGTCAATTGGTAGTTTCTTCCGCGTTATGTCTCCCCGCGCAACAATGTTGCCCCMCCCCCYCCCCYCCCCGCCCCTCCCTCCCTCCCTTCCTCCCTCCAACCCAGATGGGGGTTATTCAATGTACCCGGAAGATAGCCGCGAGTGACACCGAGGCCGGATCTCTGCAGCTCGTATTTTGTCCTCCGCGCGCGTCGTGGTTTCCCGGAAAGGTCGCAGAAATGCGCTAATTGCGCTTAAACCGAGGGGGGTTGGGGGAGAGGAGGAGGAGGAGGAGGAGGAACGAGGAGGGGCCCGGGATCTCTCGGCTGGGCGTGTCAATAACGCGCGGATACTTGACGCGGAAGCGTAAACTCTCGCGTTGAACGCGAGAAGAATGAACGCCTTCAATGAGGGTTTGCAAGGATGTTTAATACGGCCGCGCTAACTCGATCCGCAAGCGTTCGCTCCCGTCTTGGGGACACCTAGTGATTCCCCCAATTCGCGCGAATCACTAGGAATGGTCGCGCGGAGCCGCGTAAAGCCGCCGCGAGATCCCGGCGCGGTGCGACCGCGCCTTGAGCCGTGCGGCGCGGGCGCGCATGCGCGCGGCGAGCGCGCGCAGATTTTTCACCGTTTATTGGGAGTGTCGTGAGTTTGTAAAGCGGCGCGGTAGCTATTAGAAGCAGGATGTAACCGTTCAAGAGCGAGCATTTAGCCGGCCTCTCGTAAATCACGCAAGGGCGACAAGCAATTATAATAACTGTACCGGCTATAAGCGCGTAAATAAAATACCAAGCCCTTCGGCCAGGGGCAATGAGGCGTACGAGGCTGGACGCGAACCAGTTCCAGGACTCGTTATCGCGACAGAGTAAGCAGTGAGGAAGCAGTTTCTCGGGAGGAAAGTCCTCTTTATCCCGATGTTTCGGCTACCTCAGCGCGCGCGTCGTAATAACAAAACGGCGCATGCACATACACATATTCGTGTATACACGAATACCGCGCGAGATGTAATGTCATGGAATTTATTATCGCAATAGGATCGCTCGTGGCCAAACAGCAACGTGTCGTACAACGTGTGTACTTTTCTACCGTCTTCCAGCCGTATCGTTTTTAACGCTACAGCAGCACGCTACAGTGTACTTACGTAACGCTGTTTTTTCATTGGAAATTAGCCAATTTTTCATTGCCTCTTTAAACAAACGTTTCGTCAGGACCTAGGACTCGCACATCCTCTTCCGCAGATCCTCCGAGAAAAATCACTAGAAGTCTCAAGGTCGCGGGGACTTCATCGACTCCATCGATCGTGGAATTCGAGTTTCAACGGAACGAACTCGGCGGACCGCCGAGAAAACAGCTAAAACGGCCCCATGTAGATGTAACGAATGTTGCCACTCGCCATAACCTTTTATCAGTCATCTAATTAGCTGTTGCATTTAATTAGCGATCCGAGAACAGGGCGACGAGATAGCCCTAGCGCCGTGCGAGAGCAACTTACGGTACAGGCCCGCATAGCTGTACGTAAATTTCAGAAAAGTCAACGGCTGGACTGGTATCCGCGCGCGCATACGTGCGCTTTTGCAATTAGACGCGTTTTTATTTATTCGACTATCTGGCTCATTGAGCCAGCAGGCTCCAGAGCGGTCGGCATGAAGCCGTTTAATCGGCCGGCAAGGATTTTAAGGACATAACGCTACGTGCTTTTAGAGACTATAATCCGCCGCGGGGAGGTGCGGGGGAGATTGCGTCGACAGGCCACCCCCCGCGCTGGGATATATGATACTGATCCATGAACCGGACTCGAAATTGGCTGAAGGGCGGTTTTAACACCGCGAGGATGCTCTTTCTACCGACGTTTCGGGCATGAGTCTTGAGATATGCGAGGCGAAACGTTGCTTTCCTCAAGACTGGTATTTGCGAGTATTGACTTTAATCAAGATAATTCGAGGAGAATAATTCCGCTTAATTAAGAATCGAGTTATTCCTCTCGCGTATGCATAGAGCGAGCGAGTGTCGTGTTGAAGGTGTTGAGGCAGATTGGAGATTATACACGAAAAAGAAATATCTGTCCGATTCGACACTTGGACTTACCATTAATGAATCTTCTATAAAGGCTCCGAGTGTTATCACATGCAGAGTGACCTCGCGAGTATTCTCAAGGTCTTCCGGTGTCGCGTACAGACCCTCGCTAAGGAAGTACGGCTCAGCGCAGGTCAATCTGTGGAGAAATAAATAAAATCGTTGTCATTTCTGCTGCTTGCTGGACGCGACTTATTTTAAATGAATTAATTAAAGAATAAATTTTATGATGAACAAAATTCTTTGAACTGGATTTATTTACATTGGAGCAAACGTGATTTGATGACATTATGGTTATAAATTAGGATTACCATTACCCTGTTATAGCAATTAAATATTTATTAGGTATTTAATAATTTAAAATTAGACGATCTGGCAGTATTTTATTATACATTGGAGGGGCTGGTTGATTAAATGGTGATCCACGAGTGGACTTGGCTAAATTTCTTTTTATGCGTTGTTTCAAATTTATTTTTCATTTTTAGCGAGTGTAATTTTTGTCGAGGGAATAATTCAAATCAAAATCTAGAATATTCAATTTAGACCGCGATATATAAATTTTACTAGATTCAACCTTTTGATTCCGTTTCAGAAACTGATGATACCAAAGGACGCATCTGATATCTTGATATGCTAAAGATATTCACATTTTAATCCAGGCATCTAAAATCACGACGAGTGATTTAGAAGAGCCAACGCTCGTTTTTATTTTTCGAAACGATTCTTCGCGAGAAAACGTATCATCGACGCTTAATACGCCGGCTATTGTAATGTAGAGATTTAATCGTAAGGTATAATTGTACGTTTGTTTACCATAAAGCGCACTTCTCGAGCGCATTATCTCGCCTGCGATCACGATGCATCGCGGTGCTTTTTGAAGAAATTCTCAAGAATCTAAAACGACCGACAGCACATTCGAACAAAATAATCGATGAATTTGATGCGGGAGGATTATCGGACTGCGGGAGATCAGATAAGTGTTGGAAAATGGCATTTCACGAAAATTGCATTCTTATATCTAACGCCATTAACTAGAAAATAGTTGATATAGTTGGAAAATTTATTCCACATTCTTCTTTAACGTTTGATATGGCATGGATGTCGTCCGTCTCTCTGGAAATGGAAAAGTCTCTCACGAAGAAGAAATCGCAGATATGCGCACACGTGATGGCAAACATCTTCGATATCTGCCTGTTTGCAGACAGCCGCACCGATAGTTGACGCTCCTCTCGTTCCTTTTGCAAAATATTAATCTTAAGGCATATTATATCTTCCGCTCTCTTTTCCCCTCTCTCTGTCTCTCCAGGCGTGTACTGTTCAAACGAGCAGCGCTGGTCCCGCTTCCGGATCGAGAGCACATAAAACGAATACGTTTCTCCGCGCTCGAGGATGCTCGACGAGGAGGAGGAGGAGGAGGAGCAGGAGGCGGAGGGGGAAAAGGAAACGACGACGAGAGGACGAGAAAAATCGAGCAGCCTGCACGGGGCCCGCCGAGATTGCGTGGTTGGGCAGCATCGATTCCGAGGACGATTCCCTCGGTGACTGCTCGGAAGAGAGCCAAGAAGAAAATTTCGAATGCCCGCGTAATCGTGGAGCATCCTCGAGTCGAGTGCAGCGCGGAGCCCCTCTCGCTCGAGGATACCCGGCACCTCCTGCCCCTCCCCCCTTTTCCCGCCGCCCTCCACTCGCGCGCCCCCCTCCCCTCCGCCTCCGCGCCTCCACCCTTCGTTCCTCGCTTTCTTGTTTCCCCGGCGTCCCTTACGGTCGTCCTTTTTTCCCGTCGTCCGCGATAATGATACCCACACGCTCTCGCTCGGTAATAATATTAATGGCTTCGTGTACCCGGAGACTATCGGGGGCCCGGCAAAAGGAACGTGGCGAGATGCATTCCCCCCACCCCCCACCCCCACCCTCCTCCCCTGCCCCTTATATAAGGGATTCCGTCGTAAGAAGCGGCCTCGGAACGGCTTCGTCGCGTATATTATACGCGGAAAGCGTGGATTCGCGCGAGTTTAATTCACGCGGACTCGCTTCCCATTCATTCACAAGACCTGCATCGTCCGCATTATCTTCTTTGGTTTTCTCCTTCTTCTTCTTCCCCTTCTTTTTCTTCTGCTTCCTCCTTTTCGTCGTCTCCGTTGATAAAGCTGATGTGAATTGATAATTGGACGCGGATAATCGAGAGACCACGGGTATTATTGCGATATGATCGGCATAATGATCATTTTCGCGTTATCGCATGCAGGGATATGCGATTCCGCGAGATCTCGACGCGAGATCTTGAGCCGCAAGACGAGAGGGATCAAAGAACAAGAAGATCGTAGACCATTTGAGCGGTTACGAGAGATTACACTTTAAATGCAGCGAGCCAAGCATAATAACGTCTTGCATTACGTAAATACACAATCTCGATAATTTAAGGAAGCTAATCGGAAGATAATGGAATCATATTTTAATCATCAGGAATCGTAACAACATTATATAAATGTTAATTAGAATAACCCGCCGAGTTTTTAATCGTCAATCTCGTATCTCGTTCGCTCTGCGTGCCTCCATCTTCATCTCCGCACTTTTAAGTCAAGGAACGCTAGTAATTCCGGTTCTCAACATGCGTGTAAGATTCCTGCGCAAAATCATCGAATTAATATATATATATATATATATATATAATAAATACAATATATAATAAATGAAACCAACATTGCAACGTAACGTTTCAATGCATATCTTGGCGTAGCATAGTCAATGCTCGCCAATATTGCAAACATGATTTATTGAATTTGACGGAAATACAAAGTAGGGAAATTAATCAATGCGAAATCGATATCGTGTTTTGCGTTATCAATAGTTTAGTTCCGCCTAATTAGCGATTTATCCAGTTCACGAGTGGCCGTTCGCGCGCTGGCGCGCAATGTTATACACACTTATCGTTCACAATCCACAATCGATCCCGTCGATCACCGAATGGACCGAAGTCGCCTGTATGTCCTTGAACGGATACGGCAAGCATGCATTGTGCGAATGTACTTTCAGTACATGCGATTGTTCCGGGAGGATTCCAGATTTAAAATCTGGGAAGGAATTACCGCGAAGTGCGAAAATCTCTTTCGCTAACGATACGTGAGACTTTCGAGAATTTCCGGAGAATTTTCCTTTATTGTTTAGAGTAAATAAAATTTCTCCGAAATTAAGGGATACTCTGATCCATCTATTATTCCGCTTGTTATTCCGTAGAGGAGAAAATTTCGGAACGATAAATCTGTTATTTGATCTTCTCCGTTCGTAATTAAGATATTGAACTTTGTTTGGTTGTTAACGACGCCGTTTAAAAGCCATCTCCGAAGATTTAATTCTGTCCGTTACCGCGAAAACGTCTTCAACTTGATATGTTGATGGCCTTTTATCGCGAAAGACTCATTAAATATTACACTTGCCCGCGTAATAAATCGAGCCCTTGTCGTTGAATCGCTTCGTTTTCGCGGTCTTCAGATCCATCACGCTTCGCGAATCTCAAGAGTAATGTTCATCGTAGGCGATAAGAATTGTGCAACGCCGATCGTAAATTTTTTCTTTTCCTTTTTCATCATTCTAGAAATTTATTACAATCCGTCATTTAACGTGACATTTAGTAATACATATGGCAGTTAGACGCTATAAAGTCTTGAAGAGTATATGCCCATTGGCATATGTCCTATAATATTACATCGATCAGGCGTTTAGATCTTGTGGAAGTCTTCTTTGTAGTCTGCGTGGAGTCTTGACACTTCTCATGAGGTTTTTCGTGAGTATGTTAGGGTGCAGACAGGATCTTCATCCTGTCAGCATATCTCTGGTTGAGTTTTCTTATCTCGTCTCTAACGTATGGCACGTTAAAATCATGGTGCAGAGTGTCATTAGTAACATAGCAAGGTGCATCAACGATAATTCTAAGGAATTTGTTTTGGAACCTTTGTAATATTTCTATATTCGAATTGGAGGCCGTATCCCACGATTGAACACCATAGGCCCAAATAAGTTTGAGGATTGTAGATCGTAAATAACGTAGATCGTAAATAACGCACAAAAAAACGAGGGGAATGAATTTGATAATAAAATTACAGAGGAGACAGACAGATAATGGAATCGGTTTTAGCATATTCGTAAAAATTTCCAAGTTCCCGCCTAAAACCTAATATAAATTAACATAGAAACATTCATAGAATAATCCATTCTATCATAATTAATATAATTAAAGAATACTTATATCTAACTAACAATAACAACAAAGATAACCCTCTTAATAATTCCAAATAAATAAAAATATCATAATTAATAATTAGCTTTATAGTTTAATATGAAACATTAATTTTGTAAATTAAAATTATATCTATTTTAATCATTATTAAAGCTAATTCAAAAAAATAATATAATATTATACTTCCAATCTCCAAAATTGAAATTCTACAATTTAACTATTTTTTGCCATTACCCTCCCTCATATTATGACCAAAACCATATGATTAACCTACCTAACCTGATTCATACTCTCAACTATCATAAGAATTTTATTAACAACACTAACCCACCCCGTAACAATTAGCATATTCGTAAAAATAATTACGCGAGCTGGATATATTTACGTGTCTCCTTTAAACAATCAAAGGAACGGATCATCTCTCGCGTATCTGTAAAACGCTTCGATTTCTTGTACGCAACAGGCCAGGAGGTTGATGATCGAATTGATAATGCGCAGATGATCGATCGGGATTACGATTCCACGCTCGACGGTTCGAACGAGAAAACCTTAATTATTCAGAGCATTAAACTTGTCAATTAGCCATATTGCAGATTGCAGCTGCGATTCGGTGTTTAGGACTCGAACGCAGAAATCCGGTACCATTTATTTATGTCACCGCATCTGGCACGACCGATGCGAAAGGATTAAAATTACGCGGCCGGGATGCGATAAATCTGCCAGTGTCCCGAACTTCATATCGGAATTGTATAAATCAAGACGGGACGCTTCTTAATCGAATTAAAGAAGCGTCACGCACGACACAATATTGCAGATGATACGTTCTTGTTTCTTATTTGCTCACGATGCGACCGCGGAAAGGGAGATGCGCTGTAGAGAACATGTGCGGATACATTTTTTCTTCTTTCTTTTAACATCCAATATTTATTGCAACTGTTACTATACATAGGACATTCAGCAATACATTTGTCCAAATAATCATGTCAGGGAAGGTATACAGGTATACAGTGTCGTATCCTTGTGCGATACATAAGCGTATTCGCAACATTGCGATTATGCTGTTCAGAAGTGTTTAATTATAGAATACTAGTTTAGTAGATCTGTAGATCTCTTCCTTTTGAATCTTATCACTATTTCTCTTGCTTTCGTTGGCAGCGAGGTTGTTTGGATGCTTAGTCTGTCGCAATATCTTTGACAGAATTCCTTGATGGTTTCTCTGATGGTTGGTATTTTGGGATCACGATGGAATATATCATTTGTGACGACCAGGATGACCGCATCAATAATTATCCTAAGAACCTTTGACTGGTACCTCAAGGTTGGAGTTTGCGGCTATGCCACAGATACCATATGTCCAAATGGGTTTTAGTATACTTTTATATAGTAGTATTTTATTTTCCAGTGACACTTTGCAGATAAATAAGGACGAAAATATCCCCATTCCATTCTCTTTTGTTCATACTCGCTCGCTGATCACCCGATATTCGCTGCGAAGGTTATAATCTATCATCTCTCGCATGTCTGAGAACGATAACGAAAATAAAATTCCATGTTTTAGAAAGTTCAGAAAAGATTCGATCGTCGTTCGTGTAGTATTTGCTCAGAATTCAAAGGAACCAAGAGAATGGGCGATCTTTGTACAGTCAGTAAGTTTTGCAATTTCATATACTACCAGGTAGATTCGTGATTCAAAGATGCGACATTGAATTAATCGCGAGATCTCCGGAAAATGCGTTTCTTCAAGCTGCGATTCGATCATCAAGACAATCGCTCGTGTTCCTCGGCTGGCGCGGAATTTGAAAAGTGCCCCGTGATAAACATGGCGGATGCAACGCGAATTGTCACAGACGAAATTGCACAGCTCGATGATATCACGATGTCACTTTTGATGCGGCTTTAGATGTCTAAGGAGATACCAGCGAGAATAGCTACGCGTACCATCAGATGAGCGTATCAACGCACTTCCTCTGCGAATGACAAAGGTTACGTGAAATACTAGAGACTGATAAACTTGAAGAAAAAAACTAGATAGGCGACTACCGCACCGAGACAGTTCGTTTTTCAGTATTCTCGTCATTCGTTCGCGCATGGAATTGTCTGCGCAAAATGTATGCAACGACGATACGTCGTTCAAACTGACGAAGCGGTCCATGACGTCACGTTTAATCGCGCGTCTTTAGGCGCGGCAAATCTCCTATTACTTAACCAGTTGATTGGATATTAATGGCCATTTATAGGACTTATCTAACTGACTGATCGAACGTTAATAAGCGTAGCTGCGATAATAACTATAACCTGCATTTTATGTGAATTTTCGCTTCACTGCTTGCTCTGAGATTGCAGATCAGATAATGTTTCTTCAGTTCTTCCGATCGATTCGGTCGTGATCTTGATTCATCATTTGATTCCTTTATTCAATGTAATGTGTATTTATCACGATATCGGCCAGCCAGCTATTCTATTCGTATTTACTCAGCATTGCGGGGACAACAAATCTATTTTGATGAGAGAACTTGTCACTTGTCCGGCAGAAAAAAGTAATGTCATTCGATACCACCTGATTCGCTTCGATGCATGAGGAACATTGAGTCAGCTGTTTCCTTACAACGAATAACTCTATAAATAAAACGAGATTGATTTGATTATATGTTATCAAGGAATTGAAACTAGCTCTTCAAACTAGCACGCATGTATCTAAAGACAAAAACAAAGTATGAATGAATGTCAGTAAAATAAAAATGAGACTATCAGTAAAAGGATGTTAAGAAGAAAATCGACTTCCTACCTTTTTAACCGACCGCAAATGCTATTGATTATTGATCAAAACGATACGTCCAGCGATCGAGCGTGTAAGCGTCAACTTATTAATCGGAATGATAAAACAGAATAAAATAATCACATTGCGATAAGAGATCGAAACGTTCGACGATTTAGCATGACGATCGACGCAGAGTTCTGACGCGACGTCAGAGGCGTCTCTTAAGAGGAAAATTTTTCTTTACATCTTCTTACACGTCGCGGTTTCCCCAGTTCTATTCGATATCGCAGTTTTTCATAAACAACAGAAAGAGCATCGAATGATATCCGGAGACTATCAGACTACATCTGATTCTTTCGACATAAAATGTAGCATTATCTTAATTCTCGGTAGGAAAGCGTCTCTCCTTTCATCCCTCTCGGATAATTATTAAACCCCCTTCCGTTTCGCCTTTCGCCTTTCGCCTTATTATTCAAAATCATTCTGTTAGAGTGCTTCGCGTATGTCTGCTTTGCGTACGTGGAATCAATTTGCCAAATGGATGGAGGATAATAGGCATGCAGAAAGGCAAGCAAACCCGATACACGATAAGGATCAAGGAAGATAAGCGTCGAAAGAGGATAGAGCGAGTGAGAGGCGCAAAATTGGACGCGCTATACGACGAAGAATAATGCGAGGGCAATAGAAAAACAGAGGGAGTCCACAGCCGCACCTTGATTTTGCGCATGCGATGAATCGCGACGTGAAACAAAAACGGGGAACAAGAAGGGCCTAACTTAATTCAAGCACGGAAGTGCGTGAAGTCGCACGATGCAGTGCATTAAAATTGATTCATTGCTCTTTCTCGTGCCGTTCCTCGCCACGTTAACGGAAAGATTTCCTCAGCAGCTCTTCGGCCGTTCGCAAATTCGCAGATTTATCTCGCGGATGGCATTCTCACGTTACTCAACGTGTCTCGCATCGCAATTGTTTCGCAATTGTATCATGACGGCACGCACAGAGTACACGATCATCGATCATTCTCCCCCGGAATACGCATTCCGGATTCGCGGCTTTCGTTATTGCAACATTCTTCACGGGGCTGATATTTATCAAGCCAAATGCGCGACGTTGATCGAAAGGCGCTCGCTTGTCGACGATTCTACGAGAGAGGAGCCTTGAGGAACGAATTAAATGCAATTATGATCGTGGAGAGGTGAATTTTATGGGACAACAGGAGGATGATCTCCTTTCGCCAGTTTAATGCTTCGCGCTCCCTCGCTCGCGTCCTCGCGTCTTCGTCATTCCATCTCGGGAGGCTTCCCTTCGGTTTCCTTATTTGATAAATCACATCTTGTTGGGCCTGCGATCGTACATCGCGAGAGCATGGCGAAAGTTCCCGTATGAGTTTCTCAGCGACGCCACGGGAGAAATTTCTCCAGTGGCCGAGTTACGTAGATCGGATGCTCTCGCAGGCTCTCGTATCGGCAATAATCCGGACAATAAACTCGGATCGGCCTTGATCCGTCGCGAGGAGAGTTTATCTGCGATTCCGGATTCGCCGGGAATCGCAAAGGCACGTTTACGTCAGCGAGCGCGAACCCGCGCGCAAAAAATGCCAGATCCGCGCTACAACGGCGATCCGAGAACGTAATGATGCCGGCGCGTGCCGATTATGTAATAATGATAAATGCGTCTACAGAAAAATAAGTCTGACGTATCTCGCGCTCTCTTTTCCCTCGTCTCCTACATTCGCTCGGCCCACGCCGAGTGTCCTCAGAGCGTCCTTGGGACTTGGGGTGTACGTACCTGCTGTACGTACCACCAAAGGCCGTAAAGGCGGCTTCACATTAGTCGGCGCATATATGCCTCGAGTATCTACCGGGTGGTCGCCGAGATAGACGCGTAAGGCAAAATGTCAAGCCGCTCGATCTTCCACGAACTATCGATCATTTAGGCTTGCATCATCATCGACCGCGCGATCGCGCACATACGTATGATGCATCGTCGGAATAAGCCGCGCGCACGTGCAGCGACCGGGAATGCGGATAATTCGCCCCTCGTCCCTCCCCCCCCCCCCCCCCCCCCGTCCCTCCCGCCTATATTCGTTACCGGCGTAACCTGATTAATGATAATGCGAGGCTAAGAGGGAGCCATTTTTCTTGCTGCCTGCGTATTGGCCGATCGCAGATCGAAAGATCTGCGTAACGTCGGCGATACAATTTCAGCATGCGAGACGTCGCGGAGATCCCGCAGCGCGATACGCGCTCATTTCGTACGGAGCGCGGTCGTTGCTCGCGCCCGTGCTATCATCTAATTGCTATTGAAGAGTCATCTCCTTTATCAGCGTCGCGGTGATATTCGGATAATCATCACGTTCATTCGGATCGGAACGGTATCCGATGGATCTCCCGAATCGCGATACATCGAAGGGATTGCAACGCGGCGACTTTCGCGCCGCTCGAGTGTCCACCGACTGATCGCCGCTAGCGATTAAATTTCGTCCCATTTCGTAAATGGGCGTTATCTTAATGATCTCTAAAAGGCGGCTCGTTATCGTCATGGCTTTATTGGCGTTATCAATAAGCGTTAATGCCTACGACCGTATTTACTCGGCGTTATTCCGTCCATTAATTACGCGCGGATTTCACACACGTGTACGCGCGCGCGCAGCCTCCCGGATTATTTTCCATCGCGCAGGATCGGCGTAGGTCTCGCGATGGTCCCTCTATGTGTCTCGCGGCAATTTCGCAGTAATGAGGCGACATAAATCGGTTGATTAAACCGACGCGTTGCGAGCTCGTGTCGGCTCCGATAGTAATCAATGTTAATCGAGCGATAAAAACGCGGATCTTACGGCGCGATCATTCGCTAATGCGGCCAATACTACGCGACTCCTCAGTCTCGCTTATCGTTTCCGTAGTCATTCAAGCGCAATCCCGCTACTATCTCGCCCGGGCGTTTGCCTTGTTATACGTAATTAGCCGATTCCGACGACGGTATGTGATTCCCGCTGAAAGCCACGGCATGGCTTTCACGTGAGTATCGGGCGAGCCTAACGATAACTTACGCTCTGTAAATATCTGTCCGTGCCATCGATTGCACGAGGCTTTCACGTGAACGGATATTAAACATCAGCTATTAATTGCCACTGCGAGATATTGTTCGTCATTTTGTATTTTCGATCCAACGGATCTAATTTATCTGGATCTTTGATATTTAAGTGGAACCATGCTCGCTTGCTCTTCCCTTATTCGCACAGAATTGTCGACTCGAATGTCAGTTGACAAAATGTTGGCACATCAGCTCGTCCGGTAGCATTCGCCTGCAAAGTGAATCGTCAGCTTGCAATCGTTGACCGTTTGATTTATGTTTGATCCGACATCAGGATCACTTGCAAAGCAACGACGTTGCGATTTCGACGTCGCGCAAATCCAAATCGCGCAGGAAAACTCGATATCTCGATTAGAGTGAAGGTGGCGGTCAGATTTAATGCGGCCAATGAAACTGAAAAGCAGATCACATGTATGCAAGAAGGATACGCGTGTCAGAGTTGCGATACGTGAGTTGAGCCGGATAGAGCAAAGGTCGACGCATACCTGAAGCATTTATCCGGCGATAATAACCTGGACTGTGCTAATGTCAAAGCTGATCTCGACCACGACCAGATCGCCATAGTTTATGGCATATCGCTCGGCTGAACGAGACGGTGTTATCGCTGCGCGCCTGACACTTTCGCCGACGTTGTCTCCGAACGTTGTTCGACGCGGCAAATTTATCTTGTAATTTTGGTACTTTGGTATTCGTCCAGAGAGATCAGAATCCCCCGACGAGCTAGACACGCGAATATTTAAATGGCACAATTTGAAGCGCAATCTACCGCTACCAAAGAGATCAAAGGAGAGATGATCCTCTCTGTAGAATTCCCAAGAAACCGATCAAAGTGAGAATACACGTCGTCCAAGGAATTTGAAGCTGGTCGATAAAGAGATACAGAAGATATTCATCTCTATCTTTGTATGGATATAAAGTAGACAGGCAGGCGCTCATGTTTTCCGCTTTGTGTCGGAAGCAGCCGACGCGTGAGTCCACTTGATTTATTTCTCCGATCCGAAACGATCGTTGCGAATGATCCTCTCTCACCTGCCTACGTAAGAGTCAGTCGATTTCGTTAAACGGAGATTACATCGCAAGGATCACTAGCTATTTTCCGTACGATTGCAACAAGACACCGGCATGAAACGCAGCTTCAACCGACTTCACGCGAAGTGCGAATGCGTCGGCGTCTACACGCGGTGACACATTCTGGAAACTATTCCAACAGGGCGGGGCAAAGGTCGCAGTATCCCTGGGGCATTTATTTAACGATATTGCCATGGGTCTGAGCTAATGTCAAAGTCGATGCCGTGCCCAGGCTGACGCGGAACGTCGTGCAGCACGTATTATGCCGCCTGGCCGAACGTGAATTACCGTTGCACGTCGAGCATTATCGCTTCCTTGGCTTTTAACCAGAGAGAAATTTACCCAATCGTTATTATATCGGGAGGAAGGGATGACAAATTCGTGCGATAAACTTTGTGGTGCCGTGTCGTCACGATGGACGTTGCGAAATCGCGATCAGCCCGATAAGTCCATCGTCACGAATGAACGGCGCCCCGCCGGCCTGGAAATGCGAATATTGATTAAGGCCAAAGCGAGGGCSGGGGRGGGGGRGGGGGRGGGGGGCCGCGAGGAGGGTGCGAGCGAGTAGAAATAAATTCTCCAGGATCTTACTCTCCCGTCCACGACGCGAGCGAGGAGGAACGTGACCGGAAGAGTGGATACCCATCTCGCGCACGGGAAAGGAAGGAAGCCAGTTCCCGGGCAACGTGTTGTCGACGATCGAATCGATTAGGCGCGACATCGCCGTGATCGCGCGTACGTCAGAAATGCGTGATCAGAGGGCGCATTATCGTCGAGTGCCACCCCGGCCACCCCGCCGAGCATTATCGTTCAGAGCGCAGCCTCGATTATCGCCTTGCGCAAGCTCGCAGCATCCAACAGTCCTCTGTCAGTCGCGAGTGCGCTCGTCGAGGCGAGAATTCTTCCCGAGACGGCGCATTAGTCGAGCCGCGGCTGCGGAACTTATGCCGCGCTCTAGAGCGGAAAGGACAAGACAAGAGAGAGAGAGAGAGAGAGAGAGAGAGAGAGAGAGAGAGGAGAATGCTATGAAAATAACTGAATCAGGTGGACAGCGCTCAACGACGCCCGTCACGCTATCTGAGCTGGTCGAAGCGATCGCGATCGCGTTTATCTCGACATCATCCTCGGGGCGTCATCATCGAGGGGTCACGGCGAGCTCTAGATACGCACGGGTCAGCGTATATAATCGCGCGCGATTGATGGAAGCCGCATCCCCGCACGGCGCTCGCTTCTAATCGCCGGGGAGGGGAGGGGAGGGAGGGGAAGAGCAACGCGTAATAAAAAAGGGGAAGAGGAGAAAAGAGGAGTCGACACGACATCGGTAGTTTATCGTGACACTGCAATCGCGCAAACGAGGAAGGCCACCCCGCCCCCCTCCCCGGCATTCCGCAAACGAGTTCCCCATCGATACCCGCGCTCTGTCTCCTTCTTCTTCTTCTTCCTCCTCCGTACTACCCTTGTAGTGCGATCTACCCGCTCTACGGGGGGTAGAGGAGAAACCACGATCGCGCGGAAACTGCGAGGATATCTCTCTCTCTCTCTCTCTCTCTCTCTCTCTCTCTCACTCTCTCTCTTTCTCCACGGATGGTGATAGAATTTACGAAGCGCGGATACGGCGCGATGCAACATTGAGCTCGGAATCCACGAGACTCGTCCGAGCGAGAGAACGGAAGATGGAGAGCAGCGGAGAGAGGAAGGTATAAAATAGAGTAAAACAGAGAGAGGGAGAGAGAGAGAGAGAGAGAGAGAGAGAGAGAGAGGGCAAGGGATGGGCGATCGTTTCTTCTTTATCAGGGAAAAAGGGAGGGACGCGCACCCGGCAGGAAACGGACGCACGAATTAATAATGGCTACTTGTTCCTCCTCCTTGGGCTGAATTCTTCTCCCTCGGCAGCAGCAACCGTTTTGCAGGGCGCGCATGAGGGGCAGAATACGAGAGCCGAGCATATGTAGTTTTCTGCATCGCTCCGCAGGCCGCTTAATGGCCGCGGTAATGCAACGTGATTGCCCGTTTCACGGAGCATTACGTGGAAAAACACACGTTGCGACGCACGACTCACGCAAATGACACACGTACGCGCGTACGTACGTGCAAGAGCACGGAGGCCGAGAACAGCCTTTAGACGTCCGACGTGGGACAGCTCGAAGATGAGAACGCGCGGTACGCGGCCAGAACGTCGACGATGAAGAGGACAGCTGGGAATTAGATCTCGTTTGGAGACTACGGGACGTGGGTGGAACCACGATTGCGTGTCTCGTATGTCGCCCGTAAAGACCGTCCTTTCGCGACGCGCCAATTATCCTCGTGATCGATCAGTCGGGGCACCAACGGACGATCTGGGGAAATTAGCTTTAAGACAAAGCTAACGATTAGCCGATGCGTCTCGCGGACGCGGGGGATCGACCTTCGTAATCGCAATAGCGATCTGGATCGCTTCATGCCTGATCAGGAGCGACGATCAACGCTCTTCGGGAAGAGCGGTCCCTCTTCTAATGCCGCCGAATCCGGCCGAGTGACCGTTAGATTCAGACAGAGTCGAGATCGCGAAATTTTCCCCTCCCGAGTATCCGAAGAATCAAAAGAAAGGAAGGAGCAACGTGACGTAGCGCCGAGAAAATTACGGTAATCGCCGGTGGATGTGCGAGATACCTGGAAGAACGCAGCCGTGCAGGAGAAATATTCCTGCCGCTGTCGAGGTCGAGGGAGCAAGAAGAGAGAAGGAGGAGTGAAAGAGTGGTAGAAGGAGGGGGAGAAGGAGGGAAGGAAACTTCTAGAAAGCACGCCGACACCGTGCTAGAAGGAGCGAAGAAAAGTTCGACCTTGAGGCGAGCAACCGGTACGGGAAGAGGAGGAGGGGGAGGGCGGCGAGGGAGAAGCAGGTGGGGGGAGGGGGAGGGGGAGGAGGTGAGGTGATATCATATAAGAGCGGAAAGGGAGGCAGAAATCATAGGGATTAGCGCGTCGCTGCAGTACGAACAAGTAATCCCGCGCTAATAGCCAGTATTTCCTCCGTCCGTAAACGTTGTCGCGATACCGTAAACATAAACAGAGTAGCGGCAGCGAGTCGTAATTCTTCCGCTCGCTCGTTAAGCGACGGCACGTCTTGCCCGGGGCATCCCGTGCATTTAAATGCTGTTAATGATGTTTTCGTACCGGAAGGCACCGCGCAACATCAGCGTGGTCCTGGTAGCTATGCTGCATCGCCACGGTCGTTAATGAATCGGCCATTCCTTCGTCCTATTCGGGCATCTAGAGGGCGTCCGTGATGCATCGGCGCGCGCTGATGCGTCCTCTCTTTGAGGTTAACTTTCGCGAGAGGTTATGCCGAATTCAGGTTCTCCCGCAACATGTCGCATGAAAGAAAGAGAGAGAGAGAGAGAAACAGGAAGGAAATGCAGATGCTTCTCGTTTAACGGAAGATCGCAGACGGCGATCTCGGAAACGGCGATATTTGACGATAACTCGCAAGGCATCGAGAAACGCGCGTATCGATAGACGCGTGCATTTAAGTTCAAAGTAAAACGACGCTTAATAAAGTCAAACGTCCGTCCGACTTTTGCTTGACTCGCGGTAATAACGAGGTTTCACGGCTAATGACGGCCGGTGGCGCGGCGAAGGTGTAGCTTTTTAAATTTCTCAGTAATGAGAAGATAATGACGGCGAGCGATTTTACATTATCCTCTACACACACTCAGAAATTAGAAAGTTTATGTAATATACTTGGCCACGCGAACCGATCGATGTATGTAATTGAAGTAATTGATCGGCGCTCTCCGCTGTCCACGCTCTCGCCCGTATCGTGCGCACGTGTAAACGGGGTGTGCCCTCGGCATTTGTGTCATTAAGTTAAAAATCTCTGCGCCCCGCGGCGGATTGCCGTATACGCGCTGCCATGTATAATTCAACGCCGTGCGTGAAGGCACGGGATATCATCGCGACAATCTACTTTGGAGGACACGGGGATCGCGCGACGCGCGAGAATTGTCATTTCATCGAATCCGAAGCTCGCCAAGATATCCGACGGGATAATACTTGTATTCGAGGCGAACCAGGCGAACAGGAAGTCCGGCAAGATCCGAAAGATCGCGAGGGAACGATCCGAACGAACCGAAGAATCAGACATCTCTTGCAGTATTCGACGGTCATCCTTTTTATCCTTTCGCGATTCGCCCTACTCTACGTAATAATCCTCCCCCCACCCTCCTCCGCGCGCGCTTGCCCGCGATATTTCCGCGTTCCGTCGAGTTACGCGAGCGCAGCGCCGCCGTGGTTGATACTTCATTTCCGAAGATATCTACGCGGCGAAGATGACTCTATCAAGTCGCGAGCGCGATGGCGCGCGACGGAAAGAGAGACGCGGCGGTCTTCCCGTGGATGAAGATAGGACGAAACTCGCGAGATATTAGAGTTGCCGACTTTCCAGCTTTTACCCAGGCAGCTCCTTCATCGTGTCCGCACCTTCCGTATCTGTTCACCCTACTCTACCTCCATTCTTGGATCCTATCCTGAGTGCTGTTCATCTCACATCTGGCAGGATATTGCGATGGAAGAATTACCCGTTTCCTGCCGCGTGAGCAACGTTTCTCTCGCTATGTAATACATGTTACGTAATAAATRTTWMYATTCASATRKWAHTKTATATATAKAGMGRATTTAAATGTACAAATTAATTTCTTGCTTTTTTGTTTATATATATATATATATATATATAAAGCGGATTTAAATGTACAAATTAATTTCTTGCTCTTTTGCTTATATATATAATGTGCGAAAACTGTAGATATCGGACTGCATATCTAGATCTTGCTGCGCGTGTAAATTCCTCATTTTGCACACGATGTTCCTGAGATCGGCATACGATTGGCGTATCGGCATCTCGCGAGTTTCCGAATCGTATCGGCCACGATCGCCGATGCGCGATACAATTATCGCAAACAACGACGCGCGATTATCCAAGCCGATGATTATCGATGAAGTGCTAGGATTCTTCGCGCGTCGATCTCGATCAAAACGATTTCAAACAGCTAGCGGGTTTCCTGGCGCTGCACCTGCAGCGAGTTAAATCAATCACATGGCTACTGGGCATCGCGCTTACGCGTCCGGATGTCCGCGCCGTGAGAACGACGCGCTTGCGATCGTCGGTAGCGACGTTGCCGCCGAGGGTGACGCTGAGGGTACGATCAGCACCGATGATAACGAAAGGAAAGAGACGAGGCTCCGCGCGTACGTAGTCGCCGCCGGAAGAAAGAACGCCACGCAGGAGGCACGGGAAGAGAGTGGGAGGGCGGCCCCCGCCGCTCGGAAGGACTATAAAAGGCTTAATCCTGCCGCGGCGGGAGTTATATGCGCGTCGGGAGGGATGCAGATAGAATTGCGGTGGTTTATAGACGCGCCGTGCCCTTGGGTATATTGCAATGCGGTTAGCGTCCACATCCTCCTCCTCGTGCTCCTCCATTCTGCACCGCCGCCGTCCCTCGTTGACCCTCATCTCTCTGTCCCCCCCCCTCCTCCTCCTCCTCCTCCTCCTCCTCCTTCGTCCGCTCGTGGGGTGCGCCGACAATGTGACATGCAATATGGTAATCACCGTGGAACGGCTCCGGGCCCTACGTGGATGCTGGACGTCGTCATGTGGCGCGGCCTCTGAATAGACTTCCCGCGGCCCCCAACGGGAAAGGAAGTACGACGAGCCACGAGGCACGGGCCCCTCGCAGCCCCTCCGGAGGTCCCGCGTCGGGGCCTCACGCGCAACACTCGCGCACGGCGTGGCGCATGCGCATGAATCACCGCGCGTATTTTTCCGCGCTCCGTGAAATTGCCAGGCTCCCCGAGCGAGTGCGCGCCGCGGAGAAGCTCGATTCGGATCTCTCGACGAGCGCTGTCGAGCACATTGTCGTCGTCGGCGAAGGGCAGGTTATGGTATTTGACATGTTAACGCGCGCCGCACGCCTCCACTTCGTGGGCAGCGTTGAAGCTAAAGCGAAAACGATTGCGTCCTCCTTATCAGGCTCGCGAGGCCGCGCGAGTGCGCGCGCGCATGCGCGATGGGACACCTCCGCTCGTTTAAAACGCATTACATTTCGCGGCCACGTGCGCGCCATTCTTCACACGACACGGATAAATGCGGTAACGATTGAGACATCGGCGCCCGCATGCGAGAGAAAAGAAAATCAAAGAGGCTCGTGTCCTTTACATAATTATTATATGCCGTAGCTTTCGTTTCTCTTGTCTTCCAGTATATATCAATAGAGAATGATCTTTCGCAACGACATTTACGTTTAGGATTATTCCGGATCTATCGGATCAATTCGCTCAATCGTAAAGCGGAACTTTGCCGACTAAGACCTTATTATCCCTAATAAACAATGTATTAAATTATGTTCCCTAGTTCTCGGAATGTATTACGAGCGCGGAAAGAGTTGCTCGAGCGTAAATGTTCATACAAGTGTTGAGAAATTGACTTTCCGATATCAGACTTTCTGTAAAGGCTGACACATATAAAACGAATAAACGTATATATTGCTGTGTTACGTTCTTGTTGATATAATAATTTATTAAGGCGCTTATACATGAATGATATTAAGCATATATCATGTATAAATCTGAGCGCGATTAAAATTTTATATCGCCCAATATGGCGCACGCATGAAATGCTTTGGGATTTGATACAAATGTTCTACGTGATTTGTATGCATATGTGTATACATAAAATGACGTGAAAATTTAATCAGCACTATCTCTGTTACAGCACACGAAATTAATATAATTCCCGCAATCACTTTCACCTCCTGGAATATTGTGACATTTCGATATTTGCGATATGTCATATGTGATGAATTAATTGAAGAAGATCCATTCATCGCGAGTAAAGCTGATGATCCGCAACACCCCATGCTGGAAAGTTTTTAATCGTGCCATACGTTTTTTTACGCTTATCCCGCGGATTAGCGATATTTCTCAATATTTAATCCCTTTTATAAGCACTGCTTAATAATTCATTTCGCTGCATTGATCGACGTGCAGAGAATGAAACTAAACATCTGCAGGTTTCAGGTAACACTGTTACCGCGGCAACACTACGGCCTTTTTGCTTGGAAAGTGTGAAATTACCAAAGTCAATAATTCAATCAGTCAATAATTCGACATAAACTGCTTAGCGCGACAAAAAAAGAGAGAGACACAAGAATTTGATTACGCGCATTCGCCATTAGCTCTCACGTAATTGAAATGATTAACGTGACTAATAAATCATCTGCGGCACCTTTTTTTTCCTCTTCTTTCTCTTTTTTTCTTTTTTTTTTTGCACGTTGGCGAGTTATCTTTCAAAGAACGGAGAGAATATGTCAGTCCTTTCCTCTTTTCTCTCTATTTAAATTTCATTCTCGCATAATGTTGTTATTGGCATGCGATGACTTGAGTTTGCGGAACAATCGCAAAGGATTTAATATATAGGAGTATTTTAAAGGAATATATCGAAAGGCAGCGATCATCTTCATCCCTTCATCTTTGATATGCAATTATGCATAAATGCTATATTACATATAAAATGTACAATTTATCTGCAAAGTGTATCCCACTTTACGAACGCTTTAGATTTCTAACGCGATTCGATTTTCGCTAACTTTGCCGTTTGGTTATTGGCGAAGCTTCTCGCTTCAACCGAACATCCCTGTTCAATGATAGATGATCATAGATTATAGAAAATTTTAGCACGGATGCATTTATGCATTGCTTTAAATCTGTCGTAAGATTAGCTTCTTTTCAGTTCTTGCAGTTCGGATTAGACATGCCTCGGTTCCAGAGCTCCTTGCGCTTCCGGGAATAGCTTCCGGGATTATTACTTGCGAGAATAGTACCGACAATTCTTGGATTTATGCTGCGAACAAGCACGCAACCGGCTAATAATCTAATCGTATCGCGATTCCTCGCTACGCAATATATCGCGATATATCGCATGACCGCACCGAACATTTAGAAATACGAATTTCACGGCCACGGAGAATATCCAGAATTGATAGCGCGATATTACAACATCATCATCCACTGCGATTTACGGGTCCTTGCGGTCAAACGTTCCACGACCGGAAACGCAAGTGCGATCTTGGCTTACATCCCGTCCTTTGACATTTTCATACACTTTCCGATTAAATCTTCTTAATTAAAGAAACTTTAATTAAAAAAGAAAAAAAGAAAAAACTGCACGGTGAAGTCGAAAGAGTCCAGCTTGCGCCGCGTCATCATCGCAAGGCAGCAATGATGACAGAGAGACGCGAGATGATCGTGCGAAAGGAATATCCGATCAATATTTTACGATTCTTATGCCCGTAGTTGTACCGCGAATAATATTTCCACCGTAAATCCCGCCGTGCCGCGGCATTTAGATCGCGAGCCCATCGACTGGTCCTGTAATCGAAAGATTAATCCATCCATTACCGATAAATGATCATTATTATCGGGTACGATGCACGATGCGCTCGCTTACATCCAACTAGGCCGTTAATGATAATAATAATAATAATAATAACGGCAGTATCGCGTCGCGCGACGCTTCGCACAAGTGTTTGCAGAATCTGTTTACCACGGAGACTTTCGTTTCCTCGAGATATATCGCCGATAAACAATTTCCCGATTGGCTTTCAATTCGAGGCGTACAGAGGCGAAAAGGATTAATCGGCAGGGATGCGCGCTGCGTTAATTAAATATCAAATCGCGGCCTGTTTCGCGGCTGCGAGGCTCGAGCGATGCGGGCGGCGAGGAGCTCGTTACGTGCTCGTCGAAATTATATAAATCGATCGGCGAGCTGAAGCACCGCGAGTCGACTCGCGGAAAAGCGAGCAAACATAATCGCCTCGCATCAATGCATCCGAGTGATCGCGGAGACGAGAGGAGGGAAACGTCGCGGCGATCAGCCTTCCTGCCCGCGGAAATTCCTGCGCGGACCGCGCATCTTCCGCAGGCGAGCGAAATTGAAAGGCGTGGGAGAGAGAAGAGCGGGGCAGCGGGCGTGTAAAGTGCATGAAATTATATGAACCAGGGGAAATCAGGCCGAGCGAGATGGAAGATAGGGGATGCGCAGCGCGACGGCATAAATTGCATTGATAAATCAAACAGCGCGTAGAAACTTGCAGATACACACGAGCTAATGATGATTGCTTTATAACATTGATACTCGCTCAGCAGAGTGCACACGTCCGTGCTTTAAAATTACAGCCCGCTCGTGTAATGTTGCAACGTTCAAGTTGAGCTATCAATTTATCAGTGCGTGATTTATCGATTTTTAGCAGAAGATGTGCACTTGTGCGTATCTAATTAACCCCTAGGGTTCTGTGGAGGATCGTGCGGTTATAAATCATCGTTTCACATATTGTTGCTCACGCACGGGCGCACGCGCGCGTGTCGTCGAGAGATGCGGAAATCGCGCTCGCGATTTGGAAAAATTTCGAAACGCCTTGAGATTACACGCAGTCGATGCGTGTAACTTATTACATCATTACAGGTGTGATGACGACTTTCGCTTCAGGATTCCCGCCTGAGCGCACGCGGAGACACTAACGCGACGGCCTTTGCGATGCTCGGGTCAAATTCCTAGTGACTTCTCGCGTGCGTTTTTGAAGGATTCCACGTAAAGATCCGATGCCGATGAAGCGCAATGTGCATAGGCTGGAACACGTGATCGGAACGAAAACATGCGTTCGTTGGCTCGATACGTTCGTGATACGCTAATGTTGCCAGGAATGCGTTATTTGCACGGGATTTGGTGTAGGGCGCGAGAAGCGTGATATTAGAAACTGATACAAGTATCAAACGATGCCAGCATCCTGTTTAGACGTAAACGAAACGAAAGCGCGCGCGCAAAGAGAGAAGTTTCTTGTGCCAAAGTTGCGATAGCAGTTGATAGCTTGCACCGAGCGGAAGCATTAGCCGTTTCCATTAAAAGGTCTCACGTGGCCGTTACCGAACACAGCCGAGACGATCATGCTGCAGAACGAACAAGACGGAAGGCGCAAGAATTAATGATTGCCGCGGGGATCGTGATGGGAGATGCGGGAATTAATGATTGCACTCGTGCTTCTCGGATTCGATGTTTTCATTATGCCCGCGGACGATGCAGGACCGGATTTTAAAGTAACGCGACGATCGCGAAATTACGCGGGCCGTCCGTTATAATTAATATCCGCTGCGATTGCTATCGGGGATAATTTGTGCAGCGTTTCTGCAATGTCGTCAACGAGGTGACAAGCGATGGACGAGCGATTCCCACCTGAATTTACGTCGCCTTAATACGCGGGTCATGCTTTATTGCGGCGCGAGCGTGTAATTTCGATGAATTTATGCCCGGGCAAATCGTATCGCGCGCATCCACTCATTCCCCAAGCAAGCACTAATCGCTTTCTTCATCATTTCGTAGATTATCGCTGCGCAGCTTTCGCACCTGCGTACATTAATCGGTGGCTGATTAATCCCGGCGGATATCAGCGGATCCGGAAATGGGCGCTCCGTGCTAACTCGCTCAACTTGACTATCATTTATTCTCTTGGACAACTTGTTATTTCGTGCGCACACGTGCGTGCGCGTGTGTTCACCTTGCGCGTGGAGCAAGCGTTTTTCCAGGCGTGATGTGAAAATGGAGGGAAAGAGAGCCACGCGGAGGTAGGATTCCTCGTTATCGCCGTACTCGCGATCGCGGGGCTGCATTTTGCGGCCAAGATCCGCAACTATAGCTGCGACCATTCTCACGCTGTGGCGAGAGCTTGTGGAACAACGCGCGTACATGTAACGTACACTGTGTGTATGTGTGTGTGTGTGTGTGTGTGCGTTACGTGTCGCGACCGCGTGCGCGCCTGCGGTATGGAGGAACTATGCAGCCGCCACGGGTCCTGGATTCTCGAGAGCCGACTAATGAACACAAAACATGTCAACAGCCGTGGGAAGTCGGCGGAGTGAGCGGCGGAGCTCGTCGTTGGGTCAGTGTTTGCGCTCTATCGAGGAAGCCGATGTGGAAGCCGGTGAGGCAGGCCACTTATGAGGAAGAGCGTCCTGCACGAATCCACTTCTGGTAATAGCGATGTGCATTACGACGGCGGCTGGCGCGCGCCGAAGAGAAAATGCAAACGAGACCAACGCTCTTCTTGGTCCCTTTTGAATTCCTGCCGAAGCTGAATTGGAAGCTCCGGGAGTGCGCGAGGCGATGCTTGCATCCGCTTTCTTTCTCTCGAATAGCGAACGCGAAGGATCAACGAGCGGATTTCGTTCCGCCGCGAATCGAGGCTCGAGCTGGCGCATGCGCGCTCCAACGCACCTGGGAAGCGAGCACGTGTATCGGAAGCGAGGTTTCCGATCTCGGAACGTTCTCGATAATCAATCCTCTGTCGCCAGGATCGGCGACAGGTCTCCGCTCTGCCGGCTTCGATTCGCTTCGAAAATACTTCCTTCGGCATCCGCGCGGCGGTTAATGCAGGAAACGTCTGCCAGTAATTCACAGCCCTTTGTCATGTCGCGCGTTATTGTTCGGCCGAGCCTCAGCCCGGCGACGAGAATCATTCGTGAGCAAGCAGCTCTAGCCGCGCCGGCCGTGGCTAGCTTTAACAGTGTATTCACCTCGTGGTTTATTTGCTGATGTAATTGCCATCGGGCGCGCCATTCTCCACACCTGGTGGAGTGGCCCATACCTTTGGTAGTCGCGGTCGGCTCTCGCACACCGAGAGCTTCTGCCTACATGCGTGCGAGAGCCCCGCGCGCGCGCGCAAGAGAGAGAGAGAGAGAGAGAGAGAGGGACACCGTACGTTATGTGCAACGTACGTTACAAGTGTGCACTCGAGTAGATCCGCTGAGCCGTAGAGGCTCGCAGCCTCGTTCGTGTTTCACGCGTGATCGTGCATGCCTCGAATCCGCGAGGAACGTTACGCCGGCAGCTACGTAGCGCCCGGACCTGGCTGAATGCGTACGCGAAATTACGCGGACGCGTTCCGAGTACGGAGTCGCCGGCTTAATGGAGCATGATAAGCCGTGGGACGCCGGATAAAATAACGCGCGTGCTTGAATAAAGCGGCGCGAAACAGGCCCGGCCTGTGTGTCCGATCGTCGCTCTCGCTGCTCACCCGACGAGGGTGTCCCGCGGATGCAGCGAATTGTCCCGATGCGCTCTAGCAATCCCGATCATCCCCCCAAACAATGGCTATAAGAAGGGAAAATCCACGGTGGATGCAATAGGCTACATGGTAGATAAAATAAAAACCAGGGAGACAACTCATGTGCTGGGTTTGTTCGTTGACTTCTCCGGTGCTTTCGACCGCTCTTGGCCGAGGCTCTTCTCCCGCTTAGGGGACCTCCAAACATCACCTCACGTCTGCAACCTGCTCCGGTCTCATTTCGAAGATCGAAAGATCCAAATAAGGATACCAGAAAGTATCGCAAGAAAAAAGATCAACCGTGGATGTCCGCAGGGTTCCATATTGGGACTCATATTATGAAACACATACTTGGGTAATCTACTGGACCTCCATAGGGAAGAAAGAAAGTATAACAGATTTCGCCGCATATGCCGATGACTCGTGCATCCTCATAAGCGGCAACAGCCGCAGGGAATTAGAAATAAAGGCAAACACAGCGGTAAGAATATTCCACAATTGGTGTCAAAGATGACGACGTCGCCTACTAAGACACTGGCAATTGCGTTTGAAAACACTAAAAACACTAAAGCCAATAATAGAGCTGGGCACCCTCCCAGTAAAAGAAGACACAAGATATCTAGGCGTCATCCTGGAGCTCAACTTCTCCAAACATATGAACACATCCTTGGAGAAAGCGGAGGCACAACTCAATAAGATCTTAACACTAGCAAATAGACAATACAACATCCATCCAAGAAAGTTCAAAGTATATTACAACGCCATTTTTCTAAGCATAGCAACATATGCAATTCAAATATTTGCGGATGAATATGAGAAAGTCCGCAATCGGAGGAAAGCTCTAACTATCCAGAGAGCAGTCCTCCGGAGGATGTACAGGGCGTACTCAACAACACCTGTAGAAAGCCTCCAGATAGTCACTGATACGCCACCATTAGACATTGCAAATTGCAATAAAGGCAATGAAAATACAGCAAGATATAGACCTAACAGATACGACGAGATATTACAGGGAAGAGAATTAAAAGAGTTTCAAAATGGAACTCACATGGAACAACAGATGGCTCGAAACAGACAAAATGGACACATGAAATATATCCAGACCTTCGCAGTAGAAAAGAGGCGGATCACGATCCAACGCCTGAAATGGTCCACTTCCTAACGGGACATGGACCATTCGTAGCAAAGCTAGAACCTGAAATGAACCTGAAAGAGAACAATAGATGTATATGTGGCAGCGAGCAGACAACAAAGTATCTTTGGGAATCATGCCGGAAGAATGAACTTAGACATCTGCATAACATAGAACCGAATTTAACAAAGACAAGGACAAACGTAAAGAATTCCAACTTCTTTTATTATCAGATGGAAAAATGACTAAAGGACGAAGAATATTAATCCAAAATCAGAAATACGGGCAATAGATCCGATGAAAAGCAGGTTTTTAGTTGGTTGAAGTCCAACACTAGCCAAAGGCGCTCGAGCTAAACTGTCGGTCGACACGGCACGCACAGGGTGCTTATACCGGACATCTTAGATGTTGAAGGACTGCAAAGACATGAACGCAATACAGCAACTAGCGGCGAGGATTTTCCCGCAAGGCAAACGCCAACTCTATAAACCCAGAACAATAACAACGAGCATGACAAACCTGGATAGAGCAACATGATAAGATTCAAAAACGCCTCGTGAAACCATTGGTAGCGAGACTGAAGAGCAAATGGAGTAAAAAAAGAAAGAAAAAATCCCAATCATCCCGAGATCTCATCGTACTTTCAAACGCGTCGAACAGACCTCCCATCCTGTCCGCGCGCTATGACACGCGCTGGTACACCCGATTGTGCAAATACGATAATTAAGAAGACACATACACACATACGGGCACATACACACACACATACAGGACACGGAAGGGTAGAGGTTCACGGAGTCACGCGCGTGGATCCTCACTTCGCACATGGACGCATGAGGGCCTCCACGTGCACACGTTGATAGCTTCCGGGTCATCGGTCGGAATACCCGGCCGGGACACAGCCGGGCGAACAACTCCCTGAAGAGCCTAGCCGGCGTAAAAAGATCAGAGAATGTGACGAAAGAGGTATGTGGGAAAACATGAACATAATGAGCAACCGGTGACGTACGTCACCGGCCAGTCGGCTGGAAGAACAATGGCGCGCTCGGCCTCTTCTAAGGAAACAATTTAAGCAACGAGCGGGAGGGAGGGGGAGGGGATCGCGTGGCAATTCCTCAGCTTCCGCATCCCTGGACTTCCAGTCTCCCCGCGTCTCCCCTCTTCACCTAGCCGAGCCTCGCGGCGGCGTCCGTTCGCAGGCGTCCCCGCGACTGATCGGATGCGAGCGAGAGGGCTTCATCCTGGAGATCGTTATCCGGCGAATCATTTGTCTTTAATTAGAGCTCAGGACGGGCCCGTTGCCGGGCTCCATCGAAAACGCGATAGCGCCGGCACGCGCGCGCGCGCGCGATCCCGCTGCACGATAATCAAGCCGGGTATTCAATAATCCGCGGAGCGGATATACGCGAGCCTTTGAGCGGCACGAACGTAGCCGAGGCTCTGCCTCCGATCGTCAGGTCGGGTGAGGAGAGTGATTTTACGTTTCTATGCGGTATATCGATAAATCCGTATCGGGGAGGGAGGGGAGGGAGAGGAGGCTGCGGGCCACCGTTGCGAAACGACGAGGCTGCCCCGTCCGCTGGAACGGTTCCGCGGCTCCATTCAGCCTTCCTGATTATCCGCCGCGGATCAAGATGACCCGCGGTGCTCGGAGGATCGTAACGATCACCCGGATCGTGCTCCCTGCGCCCCGGCGGATGCTGGAATACCCGGCGAGAGGTAACTGATTGCTTTTGCCTCGCGGAAAGGACCTAACGGGAAGGATCATCTGCCGCGCGCGTCCAACTAAGTGGCCGGCGAGCACGAGAGAGCGGCCGCTCTTAATGAGAAAATATGTATTGCACAATCAGCAAGATGAATCCGCGCGCGTACGCTGCTCTTTTTCCAGGCTTTCGCGCGGCTCATCAATTTGAGAATTAGGCCTAACGCGATTACGAGGCAAGCTAGAGTCGCGACCCGCGACCCGCGACCCGCGGGGGCCTCGCGGGTCACCCGCGTGACCGATTATCACGCAGAGTTGATAAGAACTTGCCAAACCGCGTGATCCTCCTCGTTCACATCGCGTGCATCGTTGCACTCGATATCTCGCGCCGAGTTGGAGCGATCGGCACGAGGCAGCGCAAGGAGCGACTTTAGCTGTCTTTTCCGATCAAGGTCCCGCGATATACAATCGTGAGATGGCCCCGAGCTGTGTGTCTGTGTGCAAGTGAGACCATTGCGAAACGGGAACGCGGTTTCCCGATCGCTTTTCTGAACCGGACCCTCCGCCGCGTCAAAGTCGCATGCTGTCTCGCATAGATGGATAGATAGGTAGGTAGATAGGTAGGTAGGTAGGTAGATAAGTACGTAGGTAGGTGGGTAGGTAGGTAGGGCTTTTGCACAATCGCAAGACTCGCATGGCCGCGACACACTCGCGGAGAGTTGCACCCGCATGTGGCGAGCCGCGCTTTGCGCGCGCGCGCGCGCGCGCGCGCGGAGCGGAGCGTTGCGACAGCCAGGTATGTTTTGCAACACGCTCCTCGATAGTCGATAGTCGAGCCGCTCGCGCCTCCTATCTGCGGCTGTCTAAAAGCGCGCGTATAGGAGCGCATTCAACGATAGCGTGTAAACAGCGCGAGACTCCTCGACATTCCTCTCGCCTCGCCTCGCCTCCCCCCCTTCCCTTCGTATCTCCATGCTTATCTGCTGCTGTGCGTTACGTTCGTTGTCTTATGGGGGAGAGGAGAGAACAGCGCGACGGGCGATGACGGGCAACACGGAGTGTTTCAAGAGTTTTCGCGATAATTATGTATTTCGGCGCACAAATTAATCTCTTGCCTCTGGACTCGAGCATCGATTATTTCGATCGGGGCGGAACCGCCGTTCAGTTCCAATCGCGCTCAGCTGTCCGGCTCAAGGCTCAAGGTCATCGGAAGTGATGGACATTGTCTTGTCCGATGAAAATTTTAGCCTCCGCCGGCCATAAGCCCGAGCTTCGCGGAGAGGAAGCAAGGAATTAATTTGTAGGCATATGCGCATCTGCATACGTTTAAATTCGTTTTGCAGATAAATTCGTTTCGCGCTGTTTCACGGCTACTTTTACGCACACGGAAATTCTATTGTTCCAGATTTTCTCACGCACCTTTCCTCAGTGAGAAATTCTTGATGACTAGAGAGCGCTTCCCGTTCTCCTCCGATCATTATTTTGATAATGGCGCGATTCGGGGCGGCGGAGCGTGTCGCGAAGTGAGGTTAGGTGCGTCAGAAGGCTGAATCGATCTGAAACGGTCGATTGTTACGATTTTATGGTCGTCGATGTACTTTTCGATACGTAGAACGTGCACGCTAATTGGTACATCGAGCGCGGCGATTATGAAAGGCATAATTTTGCTTCGCCTCGTTGCGAAATCACGAAATCCTGTTTCGCCGCGCTCAGTGACGTTTGGGTAACCTATCACTTTAAGTGAAGTTGAAGGATTACTGGCGAAAGTCGGTGAGAAGTGACTGACATATCCTGTAATTCCATGTGAAACAACAGAACCGCGCTACGTTGCGGAAAACAAACAAACTCGTTTGTTGTTTCGATTAAGCAGCGCGCGTTATCGTCAACGCGATCCCGCGATATCGTCGAGTTTACGAGGCTCCGCCTCGGGCTTACATAGCCGGCATTAAATTGAAGCGCGGTGTACTATTAAATTACAAATTAAAATAATTGCAGCTTTGCGTTAAACCGCGAGCGGATATCGAAGCGCGAGCGCATCAACGCCCGCTCGAGATGCTGCAGGGCGGATTCTGCGTGTTCGCTCGACGAGAGATGCTCGTTCGACTATCTGAAATTCGAGATGAACTGCTGACGATCGTCACCAGTTGGGCATGCAATCGCGTTTACGTGTCCTTTAATCTTTTTCGACGTTTCTTTCTTTCTCTTGTCGCCCCTAGTTTCACTCGCGTGAAAGAAATGGGGAGAAATACGATGTTCCCGTGCACATCGGCATGTACATACTGTGGTATAAATAGAATTATTGAATTTATCAAAAAGCTTTGTAATCGATAGATAAACGAAAGACATGCGAAAGACAGACGAACGACGAACTGACTGTGAACGAGCGGCAGAAGAATCTCGACCGGCAAAACTGAAAGATCAATCGGCCTATTGATAAGAATTGTATCGGTGTTTAATAGAATAAAGAATCCTGTTACTTCTTGTTTTATCAACCAAACGTCGAGAACCCGTTCATTTAATAATTAACATCACATAAGGAATATATATAAATCTCATTATATATATATATATCCTACAAGTATGTACGTAAAAGTATCTGGACATTTGCAGTGGGAAACACTACATTTACGAACGAAAACGCGTAAATGGCGTTTTATTATCGATTCTGTACAAATTAATACCTTGCTTCCTTTTCGCGAGGCTCGAGATTACTGCACAGGAGAAAAATCTTTATCGATAATGCAATCGCCATTACTTCCGATGACCTTGAGATGATTTGCAGCTGAGCGCGATAGAAACTTGGCGAAGCGATCGATGCTCGAGCTCAGAAGCGAGAGATTAATTTGCGGGCCTGATATAATTATCGAGATAGCACTCGAAAATTGTGCCCGTCGTCGCTTTCGCCGACATGACAATAAACCGACAACGATGCAGAAAAAAGATGACCGGATAAACTTGCGTGTGACGATTTTCGCTCGGCTAGCTGGTGGCTGCTCGCGATCGCGCAACGTTTGATTCGCTGTAATGCTGATTGAATAAGCTGCATCTTATAATTAACTCTCCGCTCTCGGCTTTCTCCGGATTGACACGGCAAATAGAGGAGATTCCATAATAAGCGGGGCAATAATTTATACAGTGATTGGACACAGCGTGCACGGTATAATTGTAGACTCGCCGCTAATCAATAGCATCGACAAGACACTGGTCGCGCGATGCGCAAGCTAATGAGGCTCCGGTGTGTCGCAAATATTTAGAGGAAAGCGCTTAACCTTTCCGACCGATAAATTGAATCTCTATTAATGCTGATTACACGCAGCCGCGTCTTTTTAATGCCTCGCGGAGATACGCGCGTCGGGTCCTCACCTGCACGCATGCGCGATATCATCTACTCGGAGAGATATAAATTCTCGCAATTATCTTGATTCCTGTGCATTACATCGGCGGTGCCGATAGAGTCATTAGGAGTCACTTAATAAATAAGCCTGGCGATCCGGTCAAGTTTTCATCCGCATTTCTGCGGGCTTTGCGCGCGCAGGTGTAAGTGTATCCTCGCTCGTCCGCTTTGTCATAAATGATACGCATCGATCGGCTGCACGCGCAATTTGCGCAATGGCCAATGATACGCGAACAGCCTGAGGGATAATTAATTTTCCTAATTAGTCTCGAGCGCGAGATCGGTCTACGGACATCCAGTATTCCGATCTTCCCGACTCAAATGCCGACTCGCGCGCATTTTCTCACGCGCTTCCGGTTGCGATCTCCCTTCTCAATCGGGGATTTAATTTCGTGATGCCACGTCGCGCTGCGCAAGTGGCGACCACTCGTAAAACTCGAGTTATCGCGCTTGCGAGTTGCGAGTTGGCATCGACCAGACGACGAGAGGACGGTTGATCACCGTCCTTTAAAGGCAGCCTCTCTTTCTTGCCCGAAAGAAATTTACCGTCGTTATCTGGCGCAAGGTGCAAAAATGCCGACGTTGAAGTTACTCGAAGCATACGCAGTATGCGTATGTGTACGCATTACACGTACGCACACTCGAAACGAAAGTACTTAGGGCCTCCGCCAGCCTTATTCCCACTCCTTCCCTTCCGCTCCCTCTCCCTCTCCCCCCAGCTCTCTCTCTCTCTCTCTCTCTCTCTCTCTGTCGCTCGCTCGCTCGCTCTCTTTCTCCGCTTGTCCCATTTCGCCTCCCCTTTACCTCGCCGTTCCGACCCATCTGCAGTTGCTACACGCGTGTGCATTATATACGCGCGTGATGCACCGAGAGAGGCAGAGAGAAAGGAAGAGGATCGTATCTCATCAGCTTCCCCTCCGGCCCCTCCCCTCACTCTCTCTCTCTCTCTCTCTCTCTCTCCGCCATAGATATCGCCCTCATACATTTTCATTCGGCCTTAGCAGTCAAAAGAAACGGAGGAGGTGGAGAAGGAAGAAAGGAACAGATGCGGAGGAGGTTCGGAGCGACGTGGAGAAGCTGCGAGAAAGAGTCCGGAACTCAACGGGGACGGACAGGTCTCAGCCATGGTTTTACCGGCCTCTCTTAATAAGGACGTACTCTCATTGTCGGTGCGATAATCATCAGGACCTTACCGGGACGCTGACTAGTCTCACCGGAATCGAGCACTCCGCGCGCGTACTCTCCTGGCGACTTTACTTCTCATCGCGCGAGATCGTATCACGTTTCTTCAGACGCGGCCAACCGATCGCCGAGACTCGCGCGTTGAAAGGTCAGCAAGTGCACCGAGTCAGTCCGACAGGCAGGCGCGAGTCGAGCCGAGTCTCAGCTGAAAGTAAATATATAAATCGTCAAAGTAATTAATCCGTCATCCATCGGCGAACGGACGAGATAGAGATAGAGAAAGAGAGAGAGAGAGAGAGAGAGAGAGAGAGAGAGAGAGAGAGAGAGAGAGAGAGAGAGAGAGAGAGAGAATCAAGTATCGACAATTTTGCAATGAGGAAAGATGCGATCGCAAAGTGTACCGGAAGGTACATCTTATGCCGGCTTCCAAGAAGGCCTAGGGATCTGAAAGATACGATGCGCACGTGACGAAATCAGCGACGACAGACTCGGCTTTACGCCCTTTCGCGTGAAATCGTTCCCGCGAAGCGGCGCGCGTCAATTGTATGCCTTCCATTGCGATCACATACGCTCGTTATAACTGATTTATGTTTAATATAATTGCGCCAGCATTCTCGGAACTTGTCGGACGCACCAAAAAGTGCCGGTGATGAATGATGGCCGATGCTACCCGCCTGCATGGCCCCGGAGGACGAGGAGATGATGATGGAGAGTAAAAAGGGCGAGGATGAGGAGACCCGTTAGGGCGGAGTCGAACCTTATCGCGTTCGCCGAACGTACGGCTCTGTAAACGCGCCTTGCTCGGGAAACGTTTACCGGATCCGAAGCTCCAGAGAGAACGCGAGTCGTCGTCCGCTATCCGGAGAACGAGAACGCGATCGCGATAAATCGGTTTGATCCTTTTTAAACAGATTCTTCTTTTTCTTCTCTTTTCTTTTCTTTTTTTTTTTCCAACGAGCGCATTTGCGCGGTTGCGTTAGATTTTCAACATGAAGATCAGATCTCGCCAATCTCGCCAATCAGATTGATCCATCTATAAATTATCTCTCTCTCTCTCTCTCTCTCTCTCTCTCTCTCTCTCTCTCTTTCTCTCTCTATAATTGGTCTTTTCGTACAAGTTTAACCGAAAGCTATAGCCGAAATGAAGACTCATTCATCGATAATTCCTCCAGTCTTTCGAATTTGTGTAATTTGTGCCATCGAGCTTGCCTGCTCATTTATTTATCTGACTGACGCACGACACACAGTCCGAGATGTAACGATAATAATAACGTCATTTTATTCTCTTTATTTTTATCCGCCCGAGGATTCATCATCCTCGCACGGCACTGCTCTTTGTCTCTCCGCTTCTTTGTTCTTAAGAGACAATATCCGAACGCAATAAATTTGCTTTGGCGCTCCGCTCCTCGTTCTTCCCAGCTTTGCCATTCTCTGACCTGCGCACGTGACTTGAGACGCGCCTGATAACGCGCGCTCTTATCAAACGAGACTCAATGTCGCTCCGCGATGCGCCGCAAACGAGACCCGAAAATGAAAGCGGCGCGGAGGCGGACAGTTGCGATCGAGCGTGATCGATGAGATGAGCGAGAATTTAGATTCTGGAAGAAACTGACGGGAAGAATTTCCAAAGCATGCACGTCGCTCGCGGATACCGAGCAGTTTTACTTCGTCTGGGCGAAAGAGATTCCTCCCGCAGTTTTTACCTCCACTCCTCTCCGCGCGTGCATTCCCCGGTCGTCCGGTCGACACGATAACGCTTATCACGTCTAGGTGACGCGAAGGCAGGAATAAAAAGAACGTCGTTTCGTGCAACCGGCCACCGGCGTTCTTCGGGCTAATCGTAAACCCTAACGAGAAACTTGCGGCGACGTATCTCGTTCGTAAACTTTTCCCTTTTCCCGAATCTTTTCGATCTTTCCGAAAGACGCTTCATCACGCTTCGCAACGTCGCGACATACTCGGTCGTCGCAATTTCTTCTCCTCTTAACTTAATCTCTTGATTTCGTGCTGAAATTTGTTATGATACTTACGTGATGCTATTCATGACGCTACTTTGTCAGCAGCGTTAACAAACGCGTTTTCGATTTGCGATGTATCATATAAAAGTGACAAATGAGTAATTTCTTGAATCTCTCTTTAATTTCGTTCAATTACCTAAACGCAATCTGCGATTGCATCGAGATCATCGATCCATCGCTGGGCGATATTACATATTTAATGTCAGACGTATCGTAATCGTTGCATTGCGTAGCGCTCTACCTCTTAAACTCTTCTTTTTTCTCGAGTCTTCTCCGTCCGATCTTTCCGAAAGACGCTTCATAACGCTTCGTAACGTCGCGACGTACTCGGACGTTGCAATTTCTTCTCCTCTTAACTTAATCTCTTAATTTCGTGCTGAAATTCGTCAAGACACTCACGCATCACCGGCTCACGTACAAACGCGTTTACGATATATGCGATTTGCGATATATCTCATAAAGCGTAAAGTGATTTCTCGAATCTCTTTTTAATTTAATTCAATCTAATCCTAAATCCGCAGTCTGCCTTGCTGCGCTTACGCATTCGTATTCGCACGATTTCCTCCCGATCTGATCCTCTTCTTTCGAGAAAGGCAAGCCGACACCAGCGCGCGCATATCTTCGCCCTTATTTCACCGTTCGCTCCCATCACACCACGCTTGATCCATTTGCCGCGGCGCATACACGCCCCCTCTCCCCCCCTCCCCCTCCCCCCTCCTACTGAGTATAATAAAACAAATCACTTCGCTTCGGCGATAGCGAGAGCTATCGTGGCCACGTGGATTTTCATGTGGCCGCCCGTGCGGCGGATCGTGCGCGATTTCGTGGTCTACCGTATACGGTAGACAGTAATTGGAAATCGACGTTGGGCCGACGCACGCCCGCACTACGTCCTAACTAAGCCTATCGTGGGCATTACGACTGATTGTGAGCACAATGGCGGTAATACCGCCTGATTTAGTGACGGGCGCGGCTAGATAGCCAAGACGAGTGTTCCCATTACCGGGGCCCCCGGGTCCTCCCCCCTGCCGCCGCGACTCCCGGAGTCAGAGGCAAGCTCTCTGCCTCCTCCGGGGAGGGCGCGGGGAGGATCGGGGAGAGGGTTGGGGAGGGTTGGGAATGTATGATGCCTCATAATAAAATGCAGGCGCGGCGCGAACGTCTCGTAAATAACGTCGTCCGCGAGCAAATTGGAGGAGAATCCACTGGCCGGGCCTTATCCGCGGCGACAAGGCCGTACGTTACTCGTCGATGGAGGATCCCGTCGTCCCGGGGCCTATCGTTCCCTCTCCCCCCCCCCCCCSCCYCCCCCCGAGACGATACGAGCGGAATCTGTGGGCGATACGGGAAGAGCTGCGGGAAGAGCGAGAGTCAAAGGCGGCTTCGTCGCTCCGTTTTGCGAATAGGAGCCTTCCTCGAGGCTCCCAGGAGGTGCGCGAGTGCTGAGAGTCTGCGAGTCTGCGAGGGTTAGAAGCAAGCTTTCTAGGTTGCATTGATTGCGCGGCTCCCCGTTGATTCTGATGTCCTCTCTCCTTTGAAGCCTGTCTCCGATCGTTGGATGCAGGAAGACGCAAGGATATCGCAATTATCGCGATCTGCGTCGCTTTCTTCATAGCGAATGATGAATTCGATGAATTTTCGGTGGCTCGCCGGTGATCCGGCGCGGCATCGAGCGCGATCTTGCACGGGCAAAGTGCTCGCCAACCGCGACATAAATAACTTCCGATAAGCTCCGGCGGGACAAGCTTCCGTTACCAGGCAGCTCGGTGTCTTTCCGCGTAAGGTCAGTTGGCCGTTTCCGAGCACGCCAGCCTCGAAGCGCGTTAATTTTCGAACGCATCGGTACGCGTTGTCTATGTGGCGAGATCATTGGAGGATCCTGGCGCTCGGTGGCGCGTTTCCCGATTCACCGAAAACGTCACGGGCGATTGCGCGCGCTTAATTATCCCCAGCATGTGTAATTATGCGAAACGGACGCCTGATCTCCTCCCAGCCTCATGTCAGATAACGAACCACGTGGCCTTTCCTCGGCGCGGCGTTCTTTTCTCGATTTCGCGGCGCATTCGACGCAATTCCACGAGTGCACACACGTTGTACATTTGCGCGCCTACGCGCGCAGAGCGCGGACATGAGAGATTGGATGCAAATCCGAGGCATAAATCTGTCGAGAGGTCGATTAATTTTCCATGTCGACCTACACGTTTCTTCGTGAGATACGCGCGCCGGTAATGATACCGGTAAAACTTTGGAGCATTTATGTTCTTCCGCGATATTAGACGCGAGATGCCGGACAACGAGGCGATCGCTCTCGCCGATTATCTTAGCCGAGCCGTGATGAGCATTAACAGCCTTTTTAACATTATTATATCCGTATGATTTATAGCGTTACGCTATACGCCCTGAAGCGCGATGGGACGCGCAGTTAACTCGCCCGATCGATCACGCGAGGAGGTCGGAATTTAGTTAGCTGCTCGCGAAATCGCGTCAACGCCATTTTTTCCCTGATCGATGCTCCATTCGTAAGCTATTGCTTTGATTCCCCCATTCGCGCTCTTATCAGATCCAGTTTCCCGGAGCCGTTAATCCCTTAACGAAGAGAAATTCCCCGAGTACGTTATCCCGCGTTCACTTCTCTCGCGGTAGATTCTCATTTCCCAGCAACCAAGCAGGGACCAATCAACACATGAACCAGTTGATTATAATCGCGAAGGAGCTTCTCTGTCTTTGTTTAACGATCGTGTCTGCAACCCTGTCGTGTACAAATTATCCCTTTCCCGATCGCGATGATCGAACGGAGCAGCGATGACTCTCTGAGTCTTCTCGCTTCCCGGAAGGGAGTCGGCTGGGGCATGATCGCATGATCCGAATGAAGGCGAGAGTTTTGCATAAAAGGAAAAAGAAAAAGGAACATCGATTATGCAGCGTATAATGGAGCACAGAGACGCGCGATCGATCCAAGTCGCTGGATGATTAACGATTTGCATTTATCGCAGCGTCCGGCGATAACGTAATCAACATTCGCGGTTTACGCGAAAATGTTTGCAGCGCAGCCGAGTAGGAAGACAAATAAATCATTAATGAGTCCTCTTTCGTCGAACGTGGGTGCGAATGTCCAGTTCCCATGGACGTTTCCGTGAGCCGAGCCGAGCCTGCCCGGCATGCAATATCGCTCGTGTAAACGCAATCACGAAATTTGCTTCAATAACAGCTTTCGACAGCGACGAGCGCATATTGGTGCAACGGATGGTTCGTTAATGGCAAAACGTTATTTTATCAGTGACGCTGTTTGTTTAACGTGCACGGATATCGTGATCGTATTATTCCGTCCCGCATGGAAAACCAATCGCATGTATCTTTGTGATATTTTGTTCGATTGCATTTGTGCGCTCGTTTATTTTTGTACAATCATGCTAAAAAGAAAGCTCCAAGGGGAGACGCGGGTAAACAACGTCATCGACGTGCTGCGGAACGCAGCGAGAGCAAGAGAGAACAAGAGCATGAGAGAAAGAGAGAGAGAGAGAGAGAGAGAGAGAGAGAGATCGTAATTCACTGACGTGATGCGGGGACCGCAAGAAGGAGTCGGGGGAGGAGAAACGCGCGTAATTTTCTGAAAAGTCACAGGCAACAGGCGTTCACGCACGCCCGACGACAACAATAACGTAACGGCGGCGCCGCACTAACTAACGTTATCGCGCGTTATCGCGGAGGCCAAGCCGAGACGATCAATCTGCAATTCCAGTTCTCGCGAGAGAAATGATTCTATCCGGCGATTATGGCAACCGTTACTCGCCGCACCCAGCACGGTAAATCTTCAATTCGTATAACTTGGAGCCCGAGTGTCTTAACGCTAACGAGTCCGCTATCAACGGCTCTCATCGCGAGATTCCTCCGCGAGGAGGAAGAGACCAGTGTGCGCTTGCATCGTAGCAACTCGGAACGGAATATTGCCCAATATGTCGCCGTCCCGCAGTCATTCACCGTAATACGACTTGACGGGCAGCTCGGTTCCTCCCTTGCGCTTGCGGGACGATTAATTCGGCACAATACGGAGGATGCAAAAACTCGAAAGCCTGCTCATTGTCTGGCGCCGCTCGGTCTTGCACTAATTGACCATATTATGGAAAATAGGAGGGTCAAGTACCCGTGTGACCCGCGTGATGTCATCACTGCCACTGCAGAACCGCCGGAGCGCGAACGTGGAGAAAAGATCGTCGTTGGAGTTAATCCCGCCGAAAGAGAGAGCGAGAGGAAGAGAGAGAGAGAGAGAGAGAGAGAGAGAGAGAGAGAGAGAGAGAGGGTTTATTACATTTGTTTACATAGAAGCGCCCCGCAAGGATGACGTATAGATCGTAAAATGGAATTTAATGCACGACGGGGGCAGGGGTCGGCAATGATGCACCGGCCGGTATAACAGACGGCACCGGCCGCGAAAGCGATATAAATATTTACGGTTCACGGCGGAGAAAAACCGACGCGGGAAAACCGCGCGTATCGTTCCCACGCCGAGTGAACATCCCGACGTCGCGTTTCACGCGTCTCAGCACCTCCGGCCACGTCCTCCTCGTCGCCGTACCGATTTCGGTAGATCGCGCGCCGAGTAATTTATCACCTACGGCGAGATTGATCCGCCGCATTTAGCGCCGATCTCCGCGCGACGAAGCCGCGATAATAACGCCGCCGCGTTCCGTGAACGGGAATCTACTCCGATCGCGGTCATACTCGCGCCTGTCATAAATCCATAATGCCGATACGGTAAGGCGAGAGAAAGCCGTATTACGACGGCCACTTGATCGCGCGTCCTCCCCGCAATTTCCCCCGGACGCCGCAACTCCTTCGCGCGGCCCGCGCCCGATCGGCGCCGATCGCCCGGGGGGGGGGGGGGAGAGGTAATAACGCGCCGTATCCTGACCCCCGTGGATTTATGGGCGCACGATTTCACGGTTTCGAGGTAATTGATAGAAGGAAATCGCGATGAAACGGAACGGAACATCGGACCGGGGGATCCCCGGGATCCGGCAGGAAGGGGAAAGTTGGCGCGGCGCGGGTGGGGGAGGAATAGTGGGCGATTAGTTGCCGCCTTGGCCAGTTGCTCCGACTGCGATTTATTGCCCCGAAAGCGTCGGCCGGGGCCGTTTATGGGGCCCGGCTGGATGCCGAGAGCGCCATCGGCTGCCGGTTACCGTTTATTTAAAATAAACGATAATTGCCGGTTTCGCGATTACGGCCGCGTTTCCATGCGCGTAGCTTCCGCGAGACGCAGCTACCGCTTGCTAATACGCACGCGGCTCGTTTCCCGTCCGGGCCCCGCCGCTGGGCCCCGGGAAGCGCCATCTCGCGCGCGCGCGCGCGCGCGCGCGAGATCAAGGACGCCGCATTCGCGTCTCTGTCTCGCTCCGAATGCTCCGCGAGTGGCGCGTATCTGTATATATAATTGCGCCGTTGCAATTTCGCTTTCTTTTCTGTTGTTTTTCTTTCTTTCTTTCTTTCTTCTCATCGCTGCCCGGTGACCGGATTCGATTTGCAGCCGCAGACTGCGCGTTCGCCAATGGCCGGCAGGGGCCCCGAGTACGGACGTATCATTCTGAAATCGCTCTGTTCCGCGCTCGGGGAGGCTCTCCCGACCGCGAGTCATCCGCAAGCGGATACTCCCGGTAACCACCTTGTTCCCGGCACGTAGTAATCCTAACTCCTCGCAATTTCTTATTTAATAATGGGAGAAAAAGGCCCTCGATCGAACGGAACCCACCCGTGGGGAATCATGCGCACGTAATGCCGGTTCGCGCGGGAACATCCGCGGATCCCGTATGCGCGTGTGCGTGTACGTGTGTGCGCGAGAGAGAGAGCGCGGCGGCCTCCCGATGATATGCATTCTCCAGATGTAGGAGAACAGATGGAGATTGCGTGCGGTTTCGCGTGGATCGCCGGCTGATTGACATGAGACGAGACCGCAAAAATCAACGCGACCGAACGCAACCTCGGTACACCCAGCTTGGACCGCAGCTATTCCACGCGCGCCTCGCTCTTGAGGAATCACCTCGAAGACTTCACTTATCGCCAGGCCGGATCGGCATTGTATCGCGATGCCTCATTCGCTCGGTCAAGGTGCTCGTTATTAAAACCAACGGCTATTTCGATCTCTGTTGCTCTTTTTATTTTTCCTTCTCTCGCGACCCAGACGTGAGAATGTTCATGAAATGAACTTTAATATGCTGGCCGATGCTGGTCTCGAACGAGAGACGTCCTTAATCGCGAACGTTCTCGGTTAACGAATAATACTGCTTTTCTGGTTTCTGATAAGAAATTATAATAATAATTATTTAAGAAATTATAATCAATCGTATCGATATCGATTCATTGCTCCATCACTTTGTCTCGATTCGCGAAATTATTATCACGCACAAATTATTACGTCTCGTTACGCATCGCGAGAATTGTAATCTCGTGATGCGTATTTAATGTTCGCGTGTTCGATAGGGATTGTAATCTCTGTTATCATTCGAACCGATGAGAAAGAGAGGGAGGTCGAAATCATCGACCTCCCGGACGATGTGAACGCACCCTTATCTTTCCCCCGCCGCGTCGCTTGCGGCCACCCACTCGTGCGATCCGACTGCAGCAGCCTTGAAGTTTGCAGCCTGACGAACCAAGGTCGTTACTTGCAGCGGCTTACACAAGGGGATACAATCACTTTCGAATTGAACGCAATTCGTCTGCTCGTGCGTACCTATAAAGCAAGCAGGAAAAAGTCCCATAAACGCGAACATGGCAAAAACCCAACAGCGAATCAGTGCCGCCGCGAATTACGTGGCTTGATTACATCGGGGATTTTTAAACTGGCATAAATAATTCATCGAATCCGGTCTGCGATGCTTCGTGTGCACACTCGTGAAGATTGCGACGCTTCAGGATTGTGTAACGCGTATTGGAACGCGGAGTGACGGGCGAGAATCATACGAAATCGGTGCGCAGATGTTTGAATTTTTCTGTTACACGTTGCATAATTAAATTGTGCAACGTGTTACGATTAAATCATATACGTTACTTTATTCGCTTCTACGTTACTTTCCCGCCACTCCTCGTGACACTTTCGCGGCGCATTTTCAGCTCGCGAAGATGTCCGATGAGGCGGTTTGAAGCAACGCGCGTATTATTTTCCCGCATCGGAGAAACGGCATTTGATTTTATCGAAAGCCAAACAGAGATAGCTGCGCGCTTTACAAGCAGCACGAGCAACCATCTCTTATCGTTTGCGAATACGTTTCAGTGATTTAATGGCTCACGCATGGGATTTGTCACCGATTGTTTATACGGATACTCAACACGCGATCGCGCATTGTGCTCCGCCCAGCATTGCGACAAATTGCCACGAGATTGCGGCATAATGTATCTCTTCTCTGCCAATAAAGCCATTTACTTATCTGCCCGTCTATTTATGCACCCAATTTACATAGTTATTCAAAAAAATAGACGTGCTCACGTAGCCGGAACGCACGACAGTGATGGCTTTCGTAGCGCGCATGCGTCGACGAGGAAGAGGCGCGGGGAACCCCCCGATAGTTCAAAGCTAGCGATTTTCGCTCGCTGCTCAATATCGCTATCAGAAATTTCAGCGCACGTGTCCGAGAATTGATCGCGATTTTGATTACATTCCTGCGCAGAAGCGCAGTTCGCCCGATTCCCAATGCTTTGGGATTCCTTCCGCAAAAAGAACAAAGAGAGAGAGAGAGAGAGAGAGAGAGAGAGAGAGAGAGAGAGAGAGAGAGAGAGAGAGAGAGAGAGAGAGAGAGAGAGAGAGAGAGGAGAGAAAGCAGCGCGATGCGCGCGGCGCATCACGTGTTGCGACATCTCGATGCCAACGGTATCGATAATTCAATTGGGGTGCGGGAGGAAGCGCACGCGCGAGCGCGCAGATGCGCCTCCGATCAAGCATCCTCCCTTTCCTCCTTCAAGGACATTTTTCCGTGCGACGCGCGCGCGCGCGCGCGCGCGGAGCTACCCGTGCATTGCGTTAATATCTCGTTGTCAGCTGCGACTAGCGGTGGGCTTAGACTGATATACTGCCGACACACCCGTCACATTGCGATACGGCAGATATGGCCCGGCAAACTGTACGCGCGCGGACAATGCCGCTACTGGAGACACGCGCACGCGCAGTGCACGAGACCGCATTCGCGTGCACGCGCGCGATGCGCAAAGTAGCGAGGCGAGACGAGGCGCGGCAAGTGCGCGTGCACTGTTCTTCCCGGGCAGGCGGACTCGTAATGATTCGTGACAAGCGGAGGCACCGTGCGAGCGAAAGGCCTCTTCCTAAGTAAAAAAAGAAAAAGAAAAAAAAAGAAGGGAGGAAGGCAACGAGAAATCCGAGCGACGATCTTAATCCCTGTCGGTGTTGACGTGTCGCGCGGCGATCGCCGCGATGGATCGCTCATCAGATTGCATATCGATCAGAGAGGACTAATTATTGCCCGTGCGCATGCGCGCGCATGGATAGCGGGGACAGGCGTGACCGCCCTACCTCTCGCCGGCCGATAAGCTATCGGGGAAATCAGTACGCGACGTGTTTATCGAACAGCAAATCGCCCGTCCGTCCGTCCGTCCGTCCGTCCGTCCGTCCGTGGAATTGTCTGCCGAGAGTCGGCCCGCGACAAGCTGTTAATTATTAAGAAAATCGATAGCGCGGCTGCTCCGCCGCGCGCGCCCGATCCATCGCCTTCCTTCCACGGCGGCGCTCGCGAAAAAGGAAAGACATACAAGAGCGTGCAAAAGGGCCGAGCACTGGACATGACGTGACGCGAGCGCGATCAATCATTCCTACAGGGGAGGGAGGGGGAGGGAGGGGGAGGGGAGGGGAGGGGAATTTCCTGGGGCCGCGAGGAATGAAGAGCGAGCGAGCGAGCGTACGTGCGCGCGCGTGCGCCGCCGGGCTGTTAAGAAATTTTCGATGATGAAATGCTCGAGAGAGAGAGAGAGAGAGAGAGAGAGAGGAGGGAAGATAGAGGCATTTAGATGATCCGGGCAGATTAGCGCGGATAGCCGGGATTCTCGCCGGGATTCTGTTCGCGGTGAGAAAGCGCGCTCGAAGAAGAATCCGATGCAGACGATGCAGACGGCCGGCACGTTCGCGCGAGTATTCGAGTAACCGCGAGGCGGTTCTCCAAAGCTGAGGGGACTCACGCGGAAGAACTGGGACACCCAGTTTTGGTTTCCTTTGCGCTTCTCTGCGAGCGAGAGCGCCGTTTAATGCGGAAAGCAATTCTCCGCGGGCGACTCGCGCGGAGCCTCGGGCGATACTTTACGGTCCATTGTTGCATTCCGCAGATCATAGATACGCGTAACAATTTATCGGATGCTGCTGGCTGTGAACGCTACGTTACATCTCTCGCGTGGCTGGTCGGGAATCCTTGGAGGAACGAAATAATTATGCGCGCATGGCACCGGCTGCACGCGGTGCAATATTGCGCGCGCGCAAGACGAGCAATGCGAGCGCCAGATGAACCCAAATGAACCCACGATCGCTCGCTCGTCCTCGCCCATAATTCCGCTCCGAAATCGAAAGCGACGTCCCACGCGATCATCTGCCTCTCTGGCGCATGCGCGCCGCAGACGAAACAGCAAGGCGTTGTTGTTCTCACTCGGCGTCTGGAAGAGCGGACGAAGCAGGGTCGCTAGCAACACCCAACAGATCACGATGTGATTTACGCCTAACCCCGTTCTTACCTTTGAAAGCGTGGGTAGGTCACGTCACGTCCGAGCGTGCGCCTGCGCAGCAGCGCGCGCGCGCACGCGCGATTTGTTTTTACGAACGGGAGGACGTAATCGTAATCGGCGACTTCCACCTTCGGTCAGCTTCTACCTTGGCCGAAATTCCATCGAACGCCTACTTCCTGCCGAGCCTTTGAATGTAATCTACCGCGGCACTCTGAGCGCCACGATTCCCCTTCCCCCCCCCCCCCCGCCGCTCTTCTCCCTCCCTCGTGCGTCCTCTTGGCCGCTTTGTCGCCGTGGCGCACTTTTTCCCTCCCGTCTCCTTTTTCGTCGTCGCGTTACAATCCTCTCTCTCTCTCTCTCTCTCTTGCGATTGCAAATTTATAAAGTCGGCCGTGTAACCACCAGCTCTTTCGTCATGAAGAGTGGCACTTTTAACATCCTTTCGCGTACCGAGCAGGCGGATCGACCGCGTCCGCTTGCTCCTTTTCCAAGCGCCACGTTTTCGTGGCCGACTTGGTGGCGAATTCGGACGAATGTATATATTGAATTAATGTTCGTCTATGACGAATGGAATTTCACGTGTACTCGTCGCATGTAGGCACTTTTTCCGCACGCGAGCATGACATAGGTCGTGCTTTATGCGTACTTTACGCGCAATCGTGTAGGTGTAGCAAACATATATGCATACAATTGCAAGCTCTGATCGCATCACTATTCGCGAGGCTGCTCTTACGGTTGTCCACTCGCTGGAACATTCATCATGATGGTGCGTGCTGCAGAGCTGTGTGATAACTTTATGAACACAAAACGAATAAGCATGCTATCGCAGATACCGATCTTTCATCTCGCATTTTCATTATTAAAAACGTTCCCCTATGCGACGCGACGAGAAAATGTCCGGCTGTGACGTTGCTTAAGAAAATTCGATTTCTGCAAGATTTTTACGTATGCATATATTACGTATATTTATTAGACGCACAAATTAATTTCTCGCTTCCTTGCTAAGCTCAAAATTTATCCATTTATCCAAAAACATCAGAAAGATATTCATCGATAAAATATCAGATATATTATTTTCGATGATTTCAAGCCATCTATCGAATGGCTGATCGCGACAGAAGCTTGGCGTCCATGAGGTAAGTAATGTTTGAAATCAAAAGCAAGAAATTAATTTGTATTGTCCAATATGTTGCCGCGATCGACGTCGTCGATAAAGCCGTTGCTGATGAAAATGAAATTATTATTATTATTACATTTATTAGACGCACAAATTAATTTCTCTGCTTCCTTAAGTTAAGCTCAAAATTTATCCATTTATTCAAAAACATCAGAAAGATGTTCATCGATAAAATATCAATCCATTATTTTTGGATGATATCAAGCCATTTATCGAACGGCTGATCGAGCGGCAAGAGCTTGGAGTCCATGAAGTAATTAATGTCCGAAAGAAAGAAGCAAGAAATTAATTTGTACGTCCAATACATTTCCGCGATCGACGTCGTCGATAAAGCCGCTGCTCGTAGATAAAATGAAAAATACGGAAATTAATTTCCGAAAGTACAGACAATACGTCAAAGATACGTAAAAGATCTCTGACGATTGAAGGCCACGGGAAACGGAGGCAGTCTGAATGACCGCCTTTCGTTTCAGCCGTGAATCGCGTCGCGCTTTCCGAATTAACGCGCGGAAACGTTAACCATCCTGCCTAGGCTCCAATCACCTGCTGTCATTTAAGAAAGAATGACAGAAAGGAGGGAGCAACGGCCAGGCCGTCGGAAGCGGAGGCTGTCGAGAAATGTTTCTTCCCACGACCCGGACATTTGGTCCAATAATAACACTAATTTCGTCTACCGGGGAAACCTATTGTCCGTCCGATGCGTCTACAGCGGATGCAGCCCTTTTATTGTAGCGCAACGTACGAGGAGATGCACGCCGTGTGCACGTCCGTGGGGATGTGTGGTACGTGCCGGTTCCACGGGCTTCACCTGTTTCGACAGTAGATTCGTTTGCTTATAAAAGAACTCGGAACTCGAACGTGTAACGTCGTAACTGTTGTAACGTCCGAGACCGGAGACGGCAGGAGCTCCGCTTCGGCGAGATAGCAGCGTTAAAGGATTCCTCGACTCCAGGTGCTTGAAATAAAAACCATTCGCCTCTCTCTCTCTCTCTCTCTCTCTCTCTTTTTTCTTTCTACCTTCCTTTTTCCGTGCGTCAAACGCTAAGCAATGTTGTCCAATTAGTATACAAAGGCTTGTACAATTAGGGCCCATCGCATTATCCGACCGGCCCGCGGCCGTTTCACGCATGCGCGCGAGATGACTTGCATCTAAATTTCGATGTGACGATCATCATTATTCCTGCCGCTGCTTCGTTTCGCGTATCGCGCTATTGGTGCGAGAAGGAGAGCCTACTCGTCCGATAATTATGATTATCGGACAATGTTTTTACAAAGAGAGATATGTCTCCTTCGATCTCGCCGTTTGTCGATACCAACATTCGGACAAATGCAAAGTACATCACGACGAAGCGTTATTTTTCCCTCGGCGCGCGTCGCCGCAACAGGTGAAAGACGCGATTTAGTTTTATTCTCGATCTGACCTTTGACGAAATTAATATTTTAATCGGGACTTTAATTTAATGATACAACGCACGCAGAGAAAGATGCACGCACGCGCGATCCGAAATAATAATTTCAAAAGAGCCGAGCAGAATAACGCGCCGGCTATTGTTTTATATGCCCATTTTAATTACGCTCGTCGTCGACGAGATGTATTCCGGCGTTGCGCGATGTCACGCCGGAAGTTGTACGCCTCGCGCATGCACCCGCAGCAGAAAGCTCGCCAGCTCGTCGCGTCGCGTTGTGGCGAAACGGCCGGAACAGTAAAATCTACCTTCCCGCGTTCCCCGTTACGCGATCGCACGAGAGATTTAGACCGGCTGAGCGAGTAATTAAAAGCCGCGAGAGAGTCTCTTGCCGTCCGTCGTGTTGCATTGCGCGTTAGCGGAGCGTTAATGGAGCTATCGGGCTGTGGAGATGGGCGATAAGGGCGATTTCCCACAGGATCCCACGATGTTTCCGCGAATCGGTCCTCCCGTCGCGATAGCCCCGCGTTTTATCACGCCGCACGGTGCATTCCAGCACCGGAGCCGACGCCGGGACGCCTAGATAAAATCTAGGCCGTTACGGTACCTTTTTCTGTCATTGTGCATTTTCTACGCCGACGCGGCCGTCCGCTCGCGATATCCCGTCTTTCCCCTCGCTGTTCATTTACCGCTTCCGGCCCCTGTGCCTGCCCCTCATCCGTGGACTTTACGAGTTTTCTCGCGAAGCGCCCGCCGCGCATTCTCCTCTCCCGCATCTTCGCCGGTGTAATAAATATTTCTTTCGGCGGTTACACGCCCGTGAGGGAGTTCCCGTTGCACTCGCGTCCCTCTCGTGTCCCTCTCGCGTTTCCGTTCCGACTCGCGCGTGTGTTTCTTGCTGTGGGGAGGAAGCGATTACCCCGCCGCCAATTTATTCGCTGTAAGCACGCCGGAGGGGTAATCGTTCATTCAATTACCGTCACCTATCGACTTTATGGCTTTTCCGCGAAGACGTATCAATGCTCTCGTTCTTTCGGATACAGACGAGCCGCTCAGAGCGCTTCGCGCCTCCGCTTTCATCTTCCGCCTGAGGATTCATCAAGATGCGTTTCTTTCGCCGATATTCCGCGAACCTTATCGCGATCCTATTCGTCATACTTTGCGTATACCAACTGTACCAACACCCGCAGTTTTTGTCTTAAATATATATATATATATATATATATATATATATATATAAACGAAAAATGTTCTATATGTATTAGATGCACAAATTAATTTCTTGCTTCTTGCCGCCAATCTTGAAAAATATTTTCGATCGGAGCGTTTACCGATCTTCTCGTGATTTTCAAGTACGGACAGCTTTCAAAACTTCAAACTGTATCGACTAATGGGTAACCTAACCTTCAAAAACATATACATATATATACGCTTCCGACAAGGAGCATATCCGGCGCTGCAGTTTTTTCGCGTTCCAACTAAATAAAAGAACGCCGCTGAAGCCGCTTCCTGCGCAGGTGAAGGTGCCGTGACTCATACGACTTACGAAAATTGGTATGTGCGATTCCGCGCAGGAGACTTTAAGACCTCAAAGACAGAGAGCTGGCTGCGAGCAATCGCAGAAATCTGTGAACGAGAAACTGGCGGCTCTACGGCGGATCAAAACTCCGCTCGAACAGAAAAACAACTCGCTGCATGACTCGGTATTGCAATCTCCTCTAAATTTTTGCTCTTTACAGAGGAAGCAAGAAATTAATTGGTACACGAAACAGAAAAATTCTGCGTGAGCCATAGAGACCTGCGTTTCTCAATAATAATTTTCTCAATCGGGCGAGAGAGGCTTCAAGCGCGCCAGGGCTGCCGGACGCAAAAATGAATGAGAAATAACCTTTTGATGGAAAGTGAGGCCATGGGAAAGACAATCGATCGGGTAGAAATCGCCACTATAAATCGTGTCACTCGCGGCTCGGCCTCCTCTTTGTTTCTCTGTTTATCATTACTCGGCGCGATCTCTCCTTCGCGTTATCTCGGATCTTCGATTCCGTTGCAACATTAATAAATACAACTCCGGTGTTCAGCGTTCGCCTCACTGTCACTCCCTTGAGTAATTTCTTCCTGTTGATCGCAGATAAGGATGCGATCGGTTCATTCGAGAGCGGCAGGTTACCAGCCGTGTTTTGACCGCATTGATAGCCGGTAGATAAGCAGTTAGAATGAGATGTTACAACGATACGAGCGGAGCTCGGAGAACAAGCTGAATACGCGTATTATGACTAAAGTTTCTGTTTTCGTCCATCATCGGACATGTGAGACTCGTAAAATACTCTTTACTGCTCGATGCGGAGTTACCGTTACGGGCTGGACGCATCCCGAACATCGTTTCTTCCAGTTCCGCTATTGTACGCCAAACGTTTGAGACCTGCTTCGAACGCGCAGAATTATTCGCGATTTATCTCCGGCGAATGAAACAAAGACATCGGATCGAAATGGACGTGGACGCCAAAGTGGACATACAGCGAGGACGTACAAAGATTTCACTCGTCCTTGAGGAACTGGACGGTGATGAGATTGAAGGAAGAACTTGCGGTAAGAACGCATCTGTATTGAGACAAGACGTGAGAAAAAATCGGAGATGGCATTTTCCTACGCGCGCTCGCCAATTCCACGCTTAGGTCACCCCCGCGCCCTTGATCCCTCGCGCGGTGGCCGGTGGATTATTAATCGCATCGGGATTCCCGGCTGAATAACGAGGTAATGCGGCGAAATTGGAATTCGCCAGGCGGCGGCTGAGCGCGCATGCGCGCGATGCGTCGCCGCATCTCGCCAGGTATCGTCACGCGGCATCGCCGCGGCGATAGGTAAATTACAGGCTGATTTCGAGCCGGGCCCGGGCTCCGTTCATGCGAACGAAGCGGAATTGGCTTATGCCACTGTGCGCGCGCGCGCGCGCGCGGGCGGCCATCCCGAGGCGCTCCGAGGAGCGCTTCACGCATTAATGTCGCGACACACGCACGCATGCACGCACGGACGGACGGACGGACGGTCGGCGGGTCCTAGCGAGCGGCGGCTCGTCCATTTCCTGCTAATTAAATTAGCGTATCGGCCACCGTCCAGTGTCGTGAGCGAGCCGGGAGCCACGTTTCTCTCCCGTGAGTTTAACGACCCCGGTTCCTGCTGACTCCGCTCCCTCTTCGTCTTCATCAGCCGACGCCGCCAATTCCCAGGAGCCTCGTATCGGTCGCGAGGCTTGTTCTCATTAGGATAAAACACGCGAGTCGGGGCGGTTAACCGAATTACCCGCACCGCGGACGCCTGCCGCATCGGGGATGTCCCGCGCGCGTGCCGTTACGCCGGGTTTCCAAAGCATCAAGAAACGGGGATCCCCCGCTGTTGGTATCCGGATCAGAGTGCGCGGATCGGAGATCAAGAGCGCGATCGCGGGAAATTGCAAAGCGGGGGGAACGAGCTCCCCCGAGCTGATCGAATCCTAGATCCGCTGCAATCGCCAGTTTCCAACGCACAGTTTGAGACGCATCCCCAATTCCGCAATTCCGGAAGACTCGATTCGCCGCGCTCGGCCTTCCCGATCGAACATCGTTCTCCTCATTTCAGCGATGCGCGATGCGCGATTGCACTTCTCGCCGTGTTTCTCGCCGCGCGAAGTGCCGATCGAGCCGATCAAAGTGCCGAAATCGCGGAGCGTGTACGCGCCGCTGCGATCATCAGCGTCGGCTGATCGATGAGCGATGCGCGATTACGCGCGAGATCTTGCATGGTGGCGGACGATTGCTATGCTGTCCGCTCGTCTAATTGCGATCGGCACAAACGGACGGACGGACGGACATATACGTCGACGGAGCGCCAGAGGCGCGGGTAATCCGAAGGATCATTTCCAGGAAGGCTTCGTGTACGTAATTGCCGCGGCGCGCGCGACCGCGAGGCACGCGCGAGCGCGCGCGAGACATCGTATGCGCGGGAACGCGTAGGATGATGAGGGAACGATTAAAATAATCAGCATGGCTATCCATTAAAGTAGTACTCGCTGGTAACGCGCGTAAAGATGGACGGGCATACCGGCGGCAGCACATGCGGAGCGGCTGCATGATGAAACGCGGAACCGACGCGGAACCGTCGACCGGGTCGCGCCACGGTTTCTCCGCCCGTATTAATGCTAATTACTTGTTCGCGCGCGTTAATCGCTTCCTAGTAGACTTCGGTTCGCGCTTGAAAAATAGCTGATGCTCTTCCGGCTGATTGTCCATCAGTATCGGCTCCAGTCGGCCGCGGCCGCGGCCGTTTCGCGCTAGTCTGACGCTGCGGAATTTGATACTCCCGCGGGAATCCGATACTCGCCGGGGGCAAAGCGCTAGAGCGCTAGAGCAAGGTGGCAACTCGTTCAGGCATAGCGAGCGAGTTGATAAAAGATGATGGAAATCTGCGGCTTGCTGCGCGACGAGATTTCATTCGCGATGAGAATTCATGCGATCGACAGCAACGGCAACTCGCGATGCCCGCCGATGCCCGTGCGAGCTGAAACGTCAGCGATTCAGCTCCGCGAATCGTCACTCGCTCGGACTCGGGACTCAAATGGAACCGCGTTATCCAAGGTCGCGATCAGCACGGATCGCATTCGCGGAGCGCATTCGCCGCTGCATGCGAGCGCGCTTTGTCAGTTATACGCCGGAAGTCGCCAACTAAGGAAAACCCGGCGCATCAGACGGACGTAATGGGAAGCGGGGCGGCGATATTTATGGCGACGCAAGGAGAGCGTGCATACGTGTCTCGATTTCGACATAAGATTCCGCCGCGATCGCCTCAATTGCCGCGCACGTTGGCTCTGCAGGAATGCGACTTCCTCCGCGCAGGCGCGCGCGCGCGGATTCACGGTTCTGCGATCAATCATCGTTGCTGCAAATGCAGGAAGTCACGGATGTTGAAATTACGGCAAGAATTCCCAAAGACGAAGACTTCCGAGGGGGCGCGCATCGCCGTACGTGGAAACGATCGCGCCGCGATTCATCATAATTCCATGCAGCGATTCCCTGTTCCGCGGGAGAGAGACGAGCGTCTCGACAGAGAGGCAATGCGAGAGAGAGAGAGAGAGAGAGAGAGAGAGAGAGAGAGAGAGAGAGAGAGAGGGGAGATGCGCGTGCTTATTATTACAAGCTTGTTACGAGTGCCCTCGGCACTCGGCTTTTCCGTACACGTGGCATTTCAAGCAGCGCTTTTAGAGAAGCGAAGCGCTTGGCGCGATCTCCAAGACTCTCGTGGACTTTATTTATTTTCACTCATAATGCCCGTTAATGCCCGTCCCGTCACGGCACGTAGGCGCACGGACAACGCGAGCGGCAAATTGGCGGGCAATTAGAGATGATATTTACACGCGATCGCGCGCGGGAAATCGCGCGCCATCGAATCGGCGAATTAATAAGAAGCGAGAGAAGAGCGAGCAGAGCAGCCGTTTCCGCGTGAATCATCCTCACGCCGTTGCTCTCCTCGCGGCTCTCCTCGCAATCGTGTGCGTGGATTATCAGAAATTTATGAGATCGAAGCCCGTCCAAGAGTGAGTCGTCGGTGCCCGCTGCGTGTCGGCGAGATTTATGAGAGCCTCCGATCGCTAGCAACGCTCGGCTAGCGCAATGCTCGCGCATCCGCCGCAGATGACGCATGTCTTTCGCCGTTATTAACCGCGGCAGGTCTGCCGCTCGCCTCTTCAGTGTTTACGCGCGGCGAGGCCCCGCTGGAGAAAAATCAATGCCCATTGTGCGCCGATAAGATTACTAAACCACGGAACGCCGCTGGGGCCCGAGCACACCTGTCACGCTCGGGACTGATAGACCCCCTCCCGGCGAGGGGCCGAGGGCCCCGCGCGAGTCACAAAAGCGGGCCGCCGAATCGGCGATCATGCGCGGCGGAGTTAATCGAGCATTCCTTCGGACGCGGAAGTGAGTAACGAGGGTGAGTAACGCGCGACAACATGACGGATGCGCTGGAAAAAATATATTCACGCGGAGTATCCTTGACGGAGTGTCCCGTCGCGAGCTGTACAATGATGACGTAATAAATGTCATGAGCCGCTCCTCCCTCCCGCCCCGCTGCGGAATCGCTCCTTTCTGCCTTATTGTCGCCGTCCCCCCCCCCCTCCCCACCCCCACCCCTCCTTCTCTCCCGCTCTCTCGGCAGGAACGAGAAGCGACACTTGGCGTTCGCCGCGCAACGCAGACGCGAGACGTATAAAAGTATTAACCGCAGAATTATTGATGGTTTTAGCCAAAGGCTCCTGATGGGCCACCAGGTGGTCCAGGTTCCTTACTCCGAGCGGCGGATATCTCGCTCGCGAATCGCGCGGAGAGAAGGATCGAGGGCAGGGGCAGGAAAGGATCGCGGTGAAGTTTAGTTTACGGCCTGGCGATGTTTGACTAATGCTACGCAATTTCGGCTTTTGTAGTCGACCCCGCCGATAACCCGCTGCGAGATCCGAGAGGGATCGAGGTTAACCGACCCTCGAATTTTCGACTCCTCCGTAACCACTGCGATTGACGACGACCTGCCGAGGTTTAGCGAAAGCTGAAGGCTGGAGGAACGAGCGACGCCCATGAGGGACAATGATCGAAGGGACAACGTTCGATCGTTCCCCTTCTCTTTCACGTTTCTGCTCGCTTCCGCCTTTCGGCGGTCTTTCGATAATTTCATTTTCATTGTCGTTGATTGTGTTACTGACAAATCGATCTCTTGCTTTCTTTTTGTAAAGTTTTGGCTTCTTTTATCGGCAGAAAGATCTTCGCTCCGATTCATCAGTTCAGTTTGATACAGCGAGCTCTCGCTGTATCCTTTCTCCCATGAAAAACTGAGTCTTTGGACTTTTGCCGGCGCGTCCTCTGCCTTTGTTAAAATCTCCTTCGCGAAATCTCTTACGCCAATTTTTGCATTTTCACCGAGAGCACCACCGACCATTCCAGTGATTTCGGATTTTTCCGAAAGGCGAAGGGAAGGCACGCAGTGTGTATATATCTGTTTTTAGGAGATTAGGTTATTTAGTTCGTGCAATGTGCAAGCGCAGATGTCACCACTCGAATCGATGCCCATCGTAATTTAAAGTGTTTTCAAAAGGCAAGAAATTAATTTGTAGACCTGTGAATATTTCATTTCTTCATCGCGTTTCGCCGTATCGTTCCAGTAATATCCGATTACGCTTTCTAAAAAAGATGCACATTCCTTTCTACCGATAAATTCAATCCCTCCGCGAGGGACGTTGCGAGGGACGTTATCTTTATAATGAGGCAAGAAGAATCCGCAAATTGTTACGCGATGCGAGCATCGGGGAAAGAGAAGGGAAAAGGCGCGCTGAGGAAAGGAAGAGGGAAAAAGGCTACTCGCCTGACGCGAGTAACTTTAGAAAGAGAGAGGAAGAGAGAGAAAGAGAGAGAGAGAGAGAGAGAGAGAGAGAGAGAGAGACGGCTACTGGACAATCGCCGGATGCCGTAGTCCGCGCGCAAAGGCAGGCCGACGACGGCGGGTGCAGGTGCGCGCGACTATATACGGCGAGTGCCGCGACAACGGGATTAACGCACCGCCATATCGATATCGTTATAATATGCAAATGCGCTCGAGACATAGGAGACGCATAGGGATTCCAGAGCGACGCGTGTTGTTGTTCTTGCGATCTCAGTTGGTGGCCCTTGGTGGGGAGATGGGCCCTGTTTTACGCGCCTGAATTGAAACGGCGCGTAATTAATGATTAACGCCAAGATTTTAACCAGCCGCGGCACAAACGCGCGACAATGGCGCGACGAAGAGATCCGCGAGAAGATTTCCGCGCGCTTACGCATTCTTACGGCACATTGACAATGACAGTTGACCGTTCGTCCCTTTCAACGGGCAAATCCAATGACAGAGAGGAGAAAAGACCGCCCGGCTAATTACTACCCCCCCCCCCGCGAACTCCCGGCGGGGGGAGGGGGAGGGGGAGCAGCGAGGCGCGCTGAATAGCAACGTTTTCGAACGCGCGTTTATGGGATAATACCACCCGGCGCGGCTGTATTATACGGCGGATTATTAACGTGAAAATTTCGTTCGTACCACCAGTGTCCGCTGCAGCCCATATCTATAGCACGAGCGGGCTTTCGAGACGACACCTCGCCGCTAATTAGCGCTACCAATTAGCGAATAGCAGAGAGCGGCCCTCTTTTCCCTCTTCGTATCACTCCCGCCGCATCCCCATTTATCGATCCGGCTGCTCGAAAACGGGCAAACGGCCGGCTACGCCTTTTAATCCAACGGACATTTCCATCCCGCGGATCCTCAAGTCCGGCGCTAAAGCCTCCGTGAGAAAAACTAGCAGAGGGAGCTCTGGCTATTATGCCATCACATGGTCCATCGCGCGCAGCATCCCGCGAGCATGCGCTCGCATACGAAGAGGCACTATCTCGGCTGCATCTCAGGTGCGCTGGCGGCATCGTGTGCAAACAATGATGCGCAATGATTACGAAACACGAGGAGGAGGAGGGGGGAGGAGGGGGGGGGGCGGGGAATTTAAGAGGAAAATTCGACGTCGAATCAAACGCTCACGCGCCGACAACTAATAAACGCACGCCGCCGAGTGTGCGTCCGAATGTCGTATTCATCGGCCTCCTTCTTTCGATCAGAAATCATCCGGGCGAGTCCGGCGGGGACGAGGAGCGGCGGCGGCGGGGGGGGGGGGGGGGGGGGGGCATAGTCCCGCGCGGGATTCTTGGGATGCATTTAAAGCGCAATTTCCATAAAGCACGGCCCGGCATAATTACGCCATTAGGACCTCTTTAGAGCCCGTTCAAAGGCACAATCGCTCAACGAGGCCGTCGCCCCGCCTCGCTCCCCCTCCCCCGCCCTCCTGTTGTCCTTCAGCGCGTGTTCTTCTCGCGGATGTGCGAGCGGAGACAACTTCGGCAGGAATCTTCGCACGATAATAGGATGAGCGCGTAAATCATTGAACAATAGCGAAGGAGGCAATAGTTGCCCCCTCTCTCTCTCTCTCTCTCTCTTGCTCCCTCGACCCTCTACCCGGTCATAGGGAACAGAGAACGAGAGAGCGGGGCAGAAACGGAGCATAAATCAAACCGAGGTAGAAGTGCAGTCGGGAGAGAAACAAAACAGACGCATCTTTCCGCTGTCCGCCGCGATCGCGGATCTTCCTCGGCGCGGCGCGAAAAGGGGATTTGCGGCGGATATGTGAAAAGCATGTTTCAATTACGTGGTTAATTTATGCCCCGGCTCGCACGTACCCTCTACCTCGCGCGCGACAAGATTCCCGGGATGCCAACATTAAGCAGTTTCCTTCGGCTAACGAAGTCTGCCATTAGCGTTTTGCATAATTATAATATATAGCGCATATATGCGTGCAAATCGCTGCTCAATGATTGTACACGAGTCGTTACTCATACTTGTTATTCGTACGGTTGTTATTAATCAAAAATAAGAGAACGAGCTGGGAAAGCTGGGTAATATGTAACATATAGATTTTACATGCGCACGAGAATTCTAGATAGTCTCGCCCTGAGATCTATCTCGGTTAAGCTCGAGCGCATTGCGTAAATTCAAACAAGCTGCTGTAATGAAGTCACATACAATGCAATCTCCTTTCTAGACGCGCGCTGATCGGTCACGTCACATCATCGAAGGTGTCGCCGAGTAAAGAACGTTAAAATCCATGTCGATCAAAGTGCGTGAGATTTTAAATTGAATCATCGCGGCTTCTCCGCGAATCGAGTTGTTCCGTTGACCTTGGGAGGGACGCGGCTATTAACAGGCAGTAGCTGGATTAGATTCGGCGCATCCTGCATCCTGGATAATGATGTAATCAACACCGACACACACGCGCGTTCTCGCGCGCTTAAATCGGCGTCGCACGCGCAGCTTGATGATCATCATGACGGATCGCAGCGGTGAACTATCGTTACGATTTCTCGCGGCATTTTCCGCGGGCAGAAACATCGCGAAGATAAGCAGTGGAAGGCAGGAGGCATGTACGCGGATAATAATAAGGGAGCAGCGCCGAAGGACTGTATCCTGCCAGGAAGCTGCTAACTCCAATCGCCAACGCGATCTACGCTGGCGGCGTCATACGTAACGATCTTCAGGATCTTATCGCGTGTCTTGTATCATTATCGCGCAGATGATGTCATTCATACGAATGCGTATCCGCGAGCAACGAGCGGTTCGCCATTCCGGATGAAACAATTCTCGAGCCTGTTTTCGAATAGCTCGCAATATAGCTCGGGGAGCCCGATGCTCGTAAAAAGGGCACGCGAGTCGATCGCGATTAATTAAGCTCAAGTCCCTTGTCTGCTAACGAATTCCATTCTGGCATTCCGGCTCGAGAAACGTTGACGCCAATCCGCTTTTGCAGTTCTGCAAATTTTGTCAATTATAATTGGCCACAAAGTTTCATCGGAAGCATGCGCCGATAATCCAGCTCGCTCATTCAACTCGAGCGCTCTCTTGAACTCTCTCGTGTAAGCGTAGGGCGCGAGAAGGACAATCGAAAGCTCCAATCGATCGTCGTCATCGATCGTCATCGGTGTTCGCGTTACTCTCTGTTTGAATGAAATTCGAGAGATCGTCCGATGTCTCCTCCCTAACGGCGGAGACGGCGTGTAGACTCAGATATACGATAATCAAGCATGCTGCTTAAAGCATATATGTATATATGTATATATTTTAAGCTCTATCTTGATAGAGCTCGTATTGTGTTACCGTTAATGATAACCCCCCTCCGCGCCCCCCCCCTCCCCGCCCCCGATAGCAAAGCGCGGAGCCCGAATAGGGAGCGTATAGCTGTCGTTGATTTTTGCGCGATCCATAATTCCGAGTAATACAGATCTCGGGTTTTTATCTGATAGCCGAGAGTCGCTGCCGAGAGAGAGAGAGAGAGAGAGAGAGAGAGAGGGAGAGAGAGAGAGAGAGAGAGAGAGAGAGAGAGCTAGAGAGAGGCGGCTGTAAGTCTATCCCTCCTCCCCGCGCATTGTTCGTTCTTTTGCTTTCGTTTTTCTCTCGCGAGAGAGGAGCGTTCCCGACGCAACAATGTTGCATACGATAGGTATCGAATAGCGCGGCCGGTTTCGCGGCGATCGCCAATGAGATCGCCTCTGACGATCGGCGGCAATTCATTGCGGCTTATCTGATATTCCGCATAGATCCTAGAACTCCTAGTTTGCCTATGCCACGCCAAGCGAAATAGCGAGGCTATTTTTTTCTCCTACGCGCGTGCGCGTGCGCAGTGCGCAATAGCCCTAGGGCTACCTATGGCGGAACCTATGTGGGGACGCTCGTTGCATACTGCAATTGGACACTTTTAAATTGTAAACTCCAGATTGCGGAATTGTGCCGCTTTTCAACGTGCGGCAATTCAACGTGCTGTTGAAGGACGTGCAGAGGAGACCCGGGCTCGCTGCATTGAAACTAGATAAAGAGATATTTATTTCCCCGATGACCCCCATTTATCGCGCATTTCTCATAAATGCCACCGGTAAAAGCATCCGAAGCTGCCCGAAATTCGCTGCCCGAATTCACGCGTTTCTAAATGTTCCTCTCAGTCTAGAAATTTCGTATAATTCTGCATAAAGAAATAACGAAGAAGCGTATATGTAAACTGGACGCACCGGTATTCCCGCGCGCGATCTTATCCAAACGATGCTATCCTACTGTTGGCAGAACTTACGTCGAATGGCAGCAGAAAACACTTTACATGAGCCAATTGATCTGTTAGACTGCATCTGTATCTGTGAGACTGTCTCCAACACATCCAACACATGGAACGGATAAACTATTAAACGGGAGGCAATAGTGAACTAATTTCGCGTCGCGGACGGGGACTCGCGCGACGATTAAATCGACCTAACCTCAATCAGAGACGTACTATCATTTTATACGAAACATCAATGTCATTGATCGTAGCGATTCCTTTCGGTCTCGTAATAGCGACGTAATGCAGGCGCACTAACTAATTTACCGAGCAGGATATCCTGTCGATCGGCATCCGGCGGTCGTTGGATCGGCCGATCGGAAAAGATCGAATGACGAGGCAGCAGACAACCGGTCAACCAGCCTCGCTGCCATAAAACACGTCGTGCTAATTAACGATTAGCCATGACCAGGATTCCCGGTAGTTGCCGCTATAACTGGTAATGGCCGCGACCCGTGCACACCTATTGCAACGTCGGCATGCGAATTAAACGGGGAATCAGCGCATGGTGATTAGGCTGTCGATGGGACCCGAAGCCGGTGATCTCGCGGACCGTAACATGTAAGGACTCGATGCGGCCCTTTTTCTCTTTTCGCATCGGCATTTGCGAACGCACGAGTTCTTCGAATCGCGCAGGGAGTTTAAATTGTCTCGTCAACCGTGTATCCGTAGATTCCCACGTGTCTACGTTGATGTTGTTAGGTATACAAATTAATTTCTTGCTTCCTGCCTTTTGATGCCTTGAAAACCACTTAAAATCACAAAGGAATCGGTTCAGATTCCTGATTGATGATTTCTAAATGCCGACATCTATGCATGTATCAAAACACGGTATGAACCCGTGGGGCGCGTGACATAACCTCCAAATGCAGATGTACATATGGTGGCCTCTGATAAGGGGTACATACACCTTTTCCAAATGAAAAAGGATTGTAACTTTTGTGATGCTTTCGGTGAAGATGCACAGTGATTCCTGCACGATTTACAAAAATTGACGCAAGAGATTCCGCGAAGGAGACTTCAACCTTAAAGACACGCCCCGGCTAACCTCAAAAATTTCAGGACGGCGAATTGCAGCTACTCTATCAAAATTCAGCTGAGCAGAGCAGACTCGGAGCTGTACAATTCTTAGTAGTTTTATCGATAAACGTTAAACGTTACAAGGAGAGCAAGAAATTAATTTGTACGCCTACAATTATCGGAAATAAGAGGAGTTTCGCTCCTCTGGAACGGTTTATCGATTCAGCGTGCTAATCCTGAATCGATTTGACTAACTTTGGCTCCGTGCAATGATGACTCGTCAGTCTCGAGTCAAGCTTGAGCACCGGCCGGAGGCAGAAGCGCAAGACGGAAGCGAGTCGGATGGCTCTCGTCCTCTCTCGCGCGAAATTAACGGTAATACTCTCCGCTGGTTGTACCTTCTCTCGCGACTTTTACGGTAAACGGCCGTTCGCTCGCCTTGCGGTGCGATACCAGTTAACGCCGCGATTCATTACGCTCGCCCGAGCGCGTAATGGACAGCTCTTGCAGCGCCGATCGTCATCATCACGGGGAAGGATTAGACGTGCAGCTCTCGCAATCATCCCGAAACGCATTTGCGCCTTTAGCGGCGCCAAGCGAGGCATTAATTATACCGACAGTCCACATCCGTTTCTTCCCTCTCGCGCTCGCGACGCCCTCCAAGACGCATCGCGGCTCGAAATCTGTCAATAATTATTACCCGCCGCGCTTCGTCCGTCGTAATTCACGAACGGCATTCAATTAACGTTGCAGCAAGATTACAGGCCTCCTCGAGTCCCGTGTGTATACCCCCCCGGGGGGTGGGTGGGTGGGTGGGTTTCCTAAACGGGGGCCGCGCGTGATTTATCCGCTTGGGGCGAAATTTTAGGCGAAATTTTTCTGCCGGTTTTTGCGGGCGCGCGAACGGACATTAGCCGGGCGGATATTCGCGCGCGGTCGGCGCCGATGGACGCTCTCCCGGATAATGAAGACGAAAGACGCGTTCTTTTTCTCCCCTCTTCTCCTCTTTTGCGTTTTCCCTGCCCCTCCCCCCTTCTCTCTCTCTCTCTCTCTCTCTCTCTCTCTCTCTGTCTCTCTCTCTGTCTCTCTCTCTGTCTCTCTTCGCCTCTGTCTGTCTCTCTCTTTTTTTTTTCTTCTTTTCCCGACACCGCGCTGGCTATCGCGTGTGTGCCGCTTACGCCATATAATTAAGCTGTTTGTATTCACGTGGGCGGTAGGTGGGCGTATAATAATCGACTGCTATCACCGCGCGCTTCATGGTACCGCGATGCGAATCAATTTTGTATCATTGAAAAGTAAACGTTGCCATTGTCTAAGATTTTTAGCTCTGAATTGGCCGGCATGAGTTGACCGGGCGATAGCTTTCCTCGCCATAACTCACCGAACAAGCATACGGCGATACGGCGAATGACAATAATTGAACGTAAGGTATCATTATGGCGTTTGTCAAACGAGTAGGCGCATGCGAATTACGTATTTCCATCAGGGCCGCTCCATCAGGGCCGCTTTTGACATTATCGAAATGCGAAAGGCGGGAGACGAGTGAACGGAGGAATAATTTGCCGGGTACTCGCTGCTCTCGCGAATCGCTATTCGCGATCGTGCTAACGCTCGTCATTGATGACGCGTCGTTCAAAAATATTAACGAGTTATCGCGTCGATAAATTCGATATCACTGGCGCTGGCATTTTGCAATGCCGCGCGAATCTCCGATCATGAGATTCACCTAAAAATGTCAAACTGGAAACGAGGGGGATCGTATCCGCAGATGTCAAATTAAATACGTTCGCTAAGTAAACATCTCGCGTCTCAGGGCGGCTGAAAATATCCGTTGCACCTGCACGGAGTCGGTCGGTACCGGTCGAGTGTAAGAGCGGGACGCGCGTAGTGGTAGGTAGTCCTGTTTTGACAGATCATAATTTATCGTACGCTCGTAAAACTGATCCTACGAGCGCCTTTATCTCTTCTTCTTGCCGAGAGATTGACTTTAACTCACCGGACTTACATGGACGAATACACGAAACGCGCACTTATCGAACAGAACGTGCGTAGTTGAGAGACGTAGTCGGGATCGCGACTGCGACCGCGCAAATAATAAAATGTTTCGTTGAAGCTTTCTGTAAGACATCTTTCTGTAAGCCATAGACGCATCGCTGCGCGAGTCGCGAACGTAGATATCAGTGACCACTTGTGAAGTTGCCACTTGATTTCAATGTCGAAGATAATAGATTGCAGTCCTTCGTAACACATCCATAGCGACTCTCTGATCGAATATTTCGGAAACGTTCCCGATAATAGGAGGCGTACAAATTAATTTCTTGCTCTAAAGCACAAAATTTATTGATAAAAGTAGATAAGAGTTGTACTCAACTCGCTGCACAGCTCCGAGTTGAGTTTTGATGAAATGGCTGCAGTTCCACGTCCTGAAACTTTTGAGGTTAACCGGGACGTTCTCTGCCTTTGAGGTTAGAATCTCCTTCGCGGGACTTACACTCTTGTAAATCCAGTTTTTGTAAATCGTATATACGAATCGCTCCATCTTCATCGAGAGCAAATCATTTTCGACGTGGCTTTAGCGTCGCTCTTTTCTCTACTTGGACGCGAATGTACTCCTTATCAGAGGCCACCTGATATACATTTGGAGGTTATGTCATTCGCATTCCACTAATTCATACCGTGCTTTGAGAGCGTATGTTATCGGCACTTAGAAATCACAAACGAATCGGTAGATGACATGATTATAATCTCAGATGGCTTTCAAGGGATCAAAAAACAAGGAAGCAAGAAATTAATTTGTACGTCTCTAATAACACGAATGTTAGACGCGTAGGAATCTACGAACGCGGTACGACCTAAATTCCGCACAGAATTAAAATTGAACAGATTCGAATGTCTCGGAGACGCGAAGACAAAGCGTCTCGAGGAAATTTCAGAGAAAATTACACGCGTAATTTTCACGATGAAAATCAAATTCAAGAGGACAAATTTCGCGATGGCTTCTTGACTCGCTGATAGCTCCGCGTCTCGGCATCCGACACGTTCGTCCGCGTTCCATCAGATTACGTGATTTGGCTTCGACGTTAGCCTGAGCGCAGCGCATGACGTTTAAAAGCCTTGTGCGTTTTTACGACTCGTCCGTCACTGAACCGGCGTTTTTAATGACACATCTGCATTACGTGTGGCCTAAGCGGACGGACGTGGCCGCAGCCGCGGCCGTTCCGGCCATAGTAAATTTTTACGTTTCAATTATATGGTCCGCGCGGCGCGGAGCTGAAATTCTTAAGCCGCTTGTCGGAACCCGCCTCTCGCGCGCACGTTGCATCTCGCAAGATACAACAGAAACGAAGCAACGAACGGTCCAGAGCGCGCGCGAAATCATTTTTTCCGCTATGCTCTCTCTTGCTCCCGGCCTCCCTCCCGCCACTTCTCTCCCCCTCCCCACCCTCCCCGCTTTCTCCGTCTGCCGCGCTACTGCCATTTTTTAAGAACGTCCGCGAGAAGCGGATCCGGCCGTAGTCTCGCTGGCGATGTAAATTTTTACGTTCTAATTATACAGCACGTACGCCTCTGGAATTTGTAAGGGCGCTGTCTGGACTCGAGATGGATGGTCTCGGTTTTTGCACCACGGTGAACGACCAGCGCCGATGTGGCGTCTGGAGTGCAAACTAACTCCACCGGACGATGCCCCGTGCATCTCCGCGAAAAATTTCAGCCGACGTAACGGCGCTCACATTTGGGTCGACGCACGCACATAAACTCCATGCCGGGCGTCATTAGACGTAAAGTCTGCTTGTTGTGCCGCGGCCGAGGAGAAACGAGCTATAATTTGTGTTGCTGTTGCGCGTTCGCAGCCAGCAGCGAAACGCTTCTATGAAACATTCAGAACAGTTCTCGATGCGGACCTTTCGCTCAGGCTTGTATCCATAAGTTGTCAATTATCAAAAATCAATATATATATATATATATATATATATATATATATATTGATTTTTGATAAGGAGCACATTCGGCGCTACATTCGCGTTCAAGCAAAAAGGAAGGCCGCTGAGGCCGCTGAAATGATTCGGTGACTTCGGTACGATTGACCAAACTTGCTACGAGAGATTCCCTGCGACTTTAACTTCAAAGACGGACGATTCCTCGGCTGAAAGATTTCAGATTTCGGAAGCTGAGAAACCGCGGCCGCTCCATCAAAAGTCAGCTCAGCTCCGACCAAGCCGGAGCTCTACAGCTCTTGCACCTCTATCAATAAATGTTACTGGACTTTAAGAGCAAGAAATTAACTTGTATGTATCGGGAATGCTTTCCATAGGCGAATTTCGATCCGATCAATACATGGAAGCTGTAGACGCAAACCGGACATGCCGCGCGCGCGCGCGCGCGCACATATGTCTGCTAATTAATAAACGACTCGCCAAGCATCCTTTACTCACGCGAAATAGCGTCTTACTTGTTCAACTTTCTAGGCTAAACGTTTCCACGATTATTTCGCGACGACGGTCTCCTACGGTAGAGTGAGACATGGAGAACGGACAAAGCGCGCGGGATTCAAACAGTGAGATCGCTGGCTTCATGCCGAGGCGAGCGCGCGACGTTAAATTTGATCGCGAGACGTCGAAGACAGGCGAATAAATTTTTCCGGACATTGGTGGTCCCTGGCTGGCAAGGCGCTTTCACTTAGCGGCGACGAATCCGTCGAAATCTCCCAGAGATAGCTTCTCCGCCGACGACGGATATTTACGTGCCTTTTACACCCAGAAATCCTGGGTGTGGTTGACGCCGCGCGCGTATAAACAGACTCGCGACGAGCACGAGCCACGTGGCGTAAAATACGGTCGGATATTACTTCCTAGCCGGGTATCGGAGCTGTCCGGTGTCGCGCCGTAAACGCGCACGCGCGCGGGATTGAATGTCGCCCCGGTGAATTCGCGCTCGAGTTACCCTCGCGCTCCTCGCGCGTTACAGGCGTCGAACGTGCGTCTTAAATCGGATAACGGGCCGCGTCGTTACATAAGCGCATCTCGGGATCTCGCGTGTCTGACGTAATTAATTGTGGTCGATTTCGGGCGGCGTGGCGACAGCGCGACAGCGCTACTTTTCGGGATTGAGCGCTCCTGACGCGCGGCGAATCGCGAAGAGTTCCAGGAAACGCACGCACGCACGCACGCACGCGGGTAACCACGTAAGTGACTACAATTAGACGTCGGCACAATGTTAGAACGGCTATACGTTACGGCATAAACGCGCAACACTCGTGACTTTCATTCACGGAAGAGCTGTCGGTTAGAAAGGGTCGACTTGGAAAGGTTCGACAATAATCGCTGATTTACGCCTGGCTCCTAGCACCTTGCGATGTAGCTGCGTGGAATTACTTACGATAAACTCTTCGCTACAACGCATTAAATTACGTTTAGTGCCCACAACACGTGATCATCTTAATGGAACGCCATTCGAAACGCTATTATTACTTTCCTCCTCGCGGCTGCGCGCGCGAATTATTTCGCCATTGTCGCGCGTAAGCTAATGGGAGGCATTTTTCATGCGTTCATTATAATTTTTCCACTAGAGACACGCGTCGCCGACACTGCGACACTGCGACGCTTTCCATCGATCCGGATTTTCGTGCTATTCAATGACCTTTGACAGCGCAGACACGCGCGAGCCTTCCCGGGACGAGGAGACGAGAGTTGCTCGACGGGGTCAGAGTCAGTGCGGGAGGATCGATTGATCGAATGCAAGCGAGTCTCGTAGACTCGTAGACTTGCACGTGGCCGCTCGAATTGTCATGCGGATCACAATCGCGACGAGTATCGATCCGCAAGCGATATCGCAGCGCAGCGGAGAAGGCGCTACATGCCCGCGCTTTCTTCGTGCGGATCCAATTTACATTTCGTCAATGCAGGCTGTCGTTAGGCAGATGCGAGCACAAATTGGACGCTGCCCGTTTGTCCCCCTCATGCGGGGATCACCTGCTGCCTACGTGCAATTACGGCCGATTTCATCGGACCTTGAAAAGTGTCGCGCGATCATAGCAATCCGTATGCCGGCCACGATGCCGTGCAGATCGCGATCGACGATTGCAGATCCTGTGCCCAGATGTCGGCGAGATATCCGAAACTCTCGGGCCTGCGGTGAAAAATTCATAACTGAGACATCGATCAGCCGGCCGATCGCTGATGGGGAAGACTCGCGTGGAACACTGTCCCACTGGAGCACACACTTTTGTACTTGCGTTTGCCGATAGCGGCGTGGCCACTGTGTGGCCCGATATTTCTCTGTCTCGTGTCAGGCGCGCGGTCAGACCCGAAATATGAAAATATTAAACTTCAACTTTGGAGATTTTAGAAGCAAGCATTTTAGAACTTGTTTTACTTCGGTTTCGCCGAATTTCAGAATCAAAATTGACAAAGTCGCACAATCATTCAATCAACGGCGAACGCACATTGGATTTCGCGCAGCTCACATGATCTTTAACTCTGCCGGAAATCTGACGAGAAAGAGAGAGAGAGAGAGAGAGAGAGAGAGAGAGAGAGAGAGAGGGAGAGAGTGGAATCGGCGTATGTGGCCGCGCGGCATGCAACAGTGACGAAAATTGTTAAAGCAGGACGTCACGTCGCGTCGGTCAGGCGGCCATATAAATTTGTCTTTACGAGCCATTAGCATTTCAGAATGAGCGAAGGTGTTGGGGAGGCATTGTAATTCACTAAAAATTCCGGCGTCCTGGCGCTGATTAGCATAAAAGAGGCTCGGCGGTCGTGCGCAGCCGATATAATATCAGCAATATCGCCGAGGCGAAATCCTAAAAGCGGATCTTTAAAGAGTGCCGATAATGGCTCGTCGTAAACAGTAAAAGCGTCGCGTAAAATTTGTAATTTACGATACGTACGCGGGGATGATAGCGCTTGATATATTGAGGAAACGCCAGAGCGAGATACAGGTGCGCGTGTAACGGGATTAAAAAGGATATTTCCCTATTGAGAAAGAGAGAGAGAGGGGGGGGGGAGGGAGATAGAAATGTCGATAGAGATGGATAACGCAAGATAGCCCGTATATAAAAGTGTAATTATAATATCAGGAAACCTTTGTGAACGAGGACACATGCGCTCCCTGTTTCTGGCTTCTCCTTTCGTCTCGCGTGTCGGGAACATCGGTGCGCGAAAGCTGTTATTACGGCGTAATTAATTATAATCGCGTGACAGAAATTTTGTATTTTTTAATAACATGACACCTATGTGCCTGCCCGACGTTGCGTTGCGTTACGATATCGTGTGTCGGAAGTCGTCGTTCACGTTTCATTTAATAATTTTATAATTAACATTCTACAACCCCTACATTGACGGCTGATTCTTCATTCATTCGCAAATACTCGAGAATGTGTCAAGTGTGTCGCTTCTACACGGCCATTAACTTGGAAGGTACTTCTTTAGCGGTACTCGTTCGCTTCGATAGCTTCTGACTGAATATAAATACTCTGAACGCAAACGTAAAAGCGGAAACGAAAATTAAAAATCGGATAGAGAGCTTCCGCCGTTGACATTAAAGTAATTCCAAATAGATCCCGATAGAGAGGCGACTATTCTCTCCAAGAGAGAGAGAGAGAGAGAGTATGCGTCAATCTCCACCGTGCGATGGATAACAGCAGGAAACGTCGCTCGTAGCTCCCGACACCTGAAACGAACACGCGCATCCCGTGTATCCCGAGTTAATATCGCTTCACGTAATTAGCGAGTCGAAATTAAGAGCGCCGAGAACGGTCGTGACGCGCGCCGCCTTTGTAGCTGCGAGACGCAACGTCCTCGAGGATACAAGGACGATGAGTGGGTTCTGAAGTGGCTTCTCCGGGATTAGTCTCCTCCTGTCTCTAGATTCTCCGCTGGATACGCAGGATGCGCGAGAGTTTCGTCTATGGCATCGTGAGTGCACGCGTAAGGCAACAATGGCGGATTTCAAGTGGCTCTTGAACCGGCTCTAATAATTTATATGCTTAAAAGGCTGCCCGACCTGCCTACGTGAAACGTTGATGCCGCGAGACAAGAAGGAGAGCTACGCGAAGAGCCACGCGAAGAGCGAGTCGTGCTCAAGGATGGCTCGGCTCCGGGATCCTCGTAGATGAGGACCCTTCAGCGGAGTCGCTGCTGTTGCTGTTGGCGCTGTTGCTGCTGCCGATGCTACTGTTGCTAGCAGTAGCCCGCCTTGTCCCGTCTTCCTCGAACGAGGCGAGCAATAATCTGCTTATGATTCAATGTATTCCGTTTCCTTCCTTCCGCCCTTGTCTTCCCGCTTGCCTCTCGCTGCGCGGAGGCGCACGTTGTAATACGATTCCGGGAAATTGGCAGATTTACATCACGCGCGCGCGCGCGCGCGCCGAAATTTAACGGCCAGCAGCCGTCAGGTTTTATGCTGATGAAATTGTCGGGCGAAGCAACGCTACGCGCGCTCCCGTCCCGATTTAAGTCCGCCCGAATCGTTAGAGCTGCCGCGTCGGCCGCGGGTCTTCTTCCAACTTGAAGAGCAGCTCAAGCTACGCCCGCGAGTTAGCTTCGCGCGGATGTCCCCGGCCTCCCCCTCCCCCACGGCCTGCCCGACCGCCGTAACCCGGCCACTGACTGGCGACGAAGCGATTTGACGCATTAGAGAGGCAGAAAAACCCTCCTTCTCTCGCCCACGCGGCAATTTACGCCTTACGAGCGGCATTACGTGCGCGCCGCACGTATCTCGAATCTTACCCGTAAGACAAAAACCGGCTGGCGCTCATGAAGCTCCTCTCGTTACACGGAGCAATCTTCCCGACCCGCGCACTTATAACGCGATGTTTTGCGCACGGTCGAAATTACATTGGGATTTCTTCCGCGAGCCCGCGAGGACGCTGAATCAACGGCAGACTCCTCGAATAATCTCCGCAAACCGGAGAGAGAGAGAGAGAGAGAGAGAGGGAGGGAGGGAGGGAAGTATTCGCGCGCGTCGCGCCATAATAAATTATCGAGCAACTGCCGCATTGTTTACCCGAGCGGAGAATAATGCGAATCGCTTCTCGATTGTCGAAATGTGATTTATCGGATATCAGTAATCAGATGGACGTTCCGTCACGTGCGCGATGGGGCCTCTCTCCGTTATACCGTAATTAAAATGTAGAATACACACGTGTCAACCGCTGGACTGACTTACTTCGAAGCGCTTCAAATCGAGCGCGCCCAAATCGAGCGCGCCGCAACTTGAGAACCACTGAACCACGAGCAATGACCCATTGGAGAACACGACGAAAACATCGGGTTTCTAGCGAGCGGATTAATAATCGGGCGCCGCTGGTTTGTTCGAAATATCGCTCGGCAACCCTTCGCTTGCCCTTCGATCCGCTACGTCTCATCACTCTCTCTCTCTCTCTCTCTCTCTTTCTCTTGTTTTCTTTTTTTTTTAATTATACCGCGGGCCATTTATCTTGATACCGTTTCATTTTCTCGCACACACGCACGCGCGCACGCACGTGGAACATCGCGATGCAAATTCGCGATACATGTGAAGCACGCGTTCTCCATACGAGACGTACGCGCGTACGATGATGCTCTGAATGCGAGACATTAGGCTCTCGTTAGCAAAACTCCTCTCGGGCGTTAAAAATCTTCCGCCAGAGGAGCGATCCTTAAATAATACTCTCTCTCTCTCTCTCTCTGTCTCTTGCGTTACGCATAAGACAACTCGCGAAGCCTCCAACCCCCTGAAACGGCTTCTTCTTTCTCTTTTCTCCTTTTCCTTTTTCTCTTCACGAAGTATTAAAGTAACGATATCTCGTTCCCGCAACGGCTAGTTTCTCCTTTCCATTTTGGTCGTCCGCAAGCGGACGACAATGGCGAGGGACGATCCTCAGGCACAGGAGGATTGGGAGAGCGCGTGGGGGGGGGGGGGGATGGGGAGATCCACGTGCGCCCCGTACGATGTACGGGGCTATTGAGCGGTAATATCAAGAGAGCTACGGGGGGAAAGTGGAACGACAAACAAAAACCGCGAATAAAATTCCGCGCGCGGCGCGCAACGAGGGCGCAAATTTTCGCAATTTTCGCCGACGAGACAGAGCCGCCCCGTCCGCCCTCCCTGACCGCGGCCCCCTCCCCCTCGGGTAATCGTTTTTGACCTCTTTTTCATATTCGTTACGCCGATTTCACGAATCCCGCCGCGCCCGGCGCCGGCCCGCCACGGCAGGAATTTAATTCGTACCACTCCGCGTCCGCGCTACGGCGCGCGGGGTTGAGGGGGAGGTAGGTAGGGGTTATATAAGCAAACAGACAATGGTTGTTATTGTTTGACCGGGGATGAAGAGGATGGGGCCGCGGGACAGCTGCGGGCGCGCAGCGCGCTCGTGACTGACTCCAGAGACCGTATTTCTGGAGCAAAAAAGACCCCGGGAGCCGGGATACCGCGCGTCGGGGAGCGGCGCGAGTTTCTTAACCTCGTCGCGGATGCGGGCAAGCGGAGGCTCCGCTGGCTGGCTCGCATTGGTCGCGATCGGCCGGCACAATGACAGCTTTCAGAGAACCGGCCGGGATCCTCCTGGCGAGAAGCAGGAGAGATTACGGCGACGCCGGCGTCAATCGTCCTGACGATGACCTCGGCGTTCATCCTGAAGAGGTCGCTGGCTCGCGGATTCTTCATCAACGTGCCGCGTTCTCGTCGTCGGGAGATCAGGCGTAATTACTCCTGATGATTACTTGATGATTTCACGTGGATTAACGTTGTCGAGTTAGTTTACGAGTTAATCGAGCGATCCCGTATTGCGATAATGTGTAGAGTAATGGACGGACTATGGGGGAAGAAACATAAATTGATCGAATGATACGGACGAGTGATCGTCTCGGGCGTTTTCAAGAAGCAAACGGCGAGACTCCTCTCGATTGTAACGACGCCGCCTCCATTGAGATATCTTTTATGGCTGATCTTCATACATCTCGTGCGCGTTCTGTGATTTACATGCGGAGGCACCAGGCCGCGCGCGGGAGAAAGGAGGCTCCGCATTGTGCGGAGCAGGAACAATAATTTAAAATTGCATCTCTACATGTAAATTCCCCGTTTCCATTGTAAGCTCGTTATTGTGTCCACAGGCCGGCGAGGTATCAACGACCCCACCGTTGCAGCATCCATCCGAGGACGGGGATGTACTTTATTATCATTCACCGGCGTGCCGTTTTGACTGGCGCGTAACTCCGCGCATTACGCTCAATTGATTTAACATCGAGACCAACGGCGGCGGGGACGCGCGCGCGCGCGTAAAAAAAAGGAGGAGAAAAAAGGAGAGGAGAAATAGAAGAGAGAGAGAGAGAGAGAGAGAGAGAGAGAGAGAGAGAGAGCGCGCGTCGCAAAAAACACGATCGGCACAATCGGCCGACAGACACGCGAGAAAAGAGGGGCAGGGGAGCGGGGCACCTCCGCGAAATCTGCATATCACGAGCCGCGACCGGATCCTGGATTAAAAAGTACCGCGCGTTTTTTCGTCGCGTTTTTTTCCCGTCCCCTTCTTTTCTTTTCTCTTCCCTTTTTTTTTCGCCTTCTTTTTTCCTTTCTTTTTTTTTTCTTTTTTTTTTTCTTATTCCTCCCGCCGTGCCGTCGCCGTTTATTATTATTTTCAATCCCGCCTGACCGTGTCACGGGGCGCGGGGGAGGGGTGGGGAGGGGGGAGGGGCGCGCGGCGTGCGTAAGCGTCACCCTCGTTCCTCTGCGACGTCGCCCGCTCGTCGCGCGGGAAAGGGTGGCGCGGCGAAGGGTCGAGCAGAGGGAGTCGGAGGGTCGGCGGAGGTGGCGGGGGGAGGGAGGAGGAAGGAAAAATACGCGCGCGCGCGCGCGCGCATAACCTAACATCGTGGCCGAGCCGGCGTGCGGCGCGCCTGAATGCAAAGCGAACGGATGCGAACCGTGCCACCGTGCGCGGCTGCACGCGTTCTTTTTTCTCCTCTCATCTTTCTACCCCTACCTTGCTACCCTCCCTCCCCCCGGCCCCCTCCGCCGAAACTTTTCCTCGATTCTATCTCGCGGCTACCGCGTGACAGGATTGTTGAAACGGCCGGAGCATTGTTCCGCGTCTCGTGTCACGAGGACGAGGGTGCCGGCTGCGGCGCAACCACTGTCCGCCGCTACGACATGTGGCAAATGAAAGGAGCTGTGCGCTTGCACGAAGAACGAAAAACGAATCGATTTTCGTGCGGCAAGGGCATTGTTTTCGCGCGGGACCCTCGAGCGAGAGACCCTGCGCGCATATTAATCTCGTGTCTCGCTGCGCGTGAGAGCTGCGCGCCCTCTCGCGTAACTCTTTTTCCGGAGTGCCGCGTAATTGCGGCGGTTAAAGCGAGCATCATGGAATCGACGTGACGCATCATCCGCATCGAGTTTTTGTCGCGGGCGGGCGAGCGGACAGTGTCATCAAAGTATTTCACGCTTGAGTACCAGTTTGCGTCTTTTAATCTCTCTGCCCGAGAGATTCGCGCAAAACGTAAAACGAACGGCGCAACTTTTACAGTTGCAATGTTTGTTAATCCCTTAAAGAAATATTTCTCTCTCTCTCTCTCTCTCTCTCTCTCTCTCTCTCTCTAGCCTAAGCTCTAAGCTAGCTAACGTTCAAATCAAAATCCATTATTAATAACTGCTTTCTTCCTTGCACGCATGCCAAGTGTACAAATTAATTCCTTGCTTCCGATTTCAAGCGCATTGATCGTTTCGTCGTAGCAAGCAGGCCGATAAGTGGCCTGTAAAGTAATCGAAGTAACGATGGGGAGTCGTTGATTATTTTCTTGCACTTTTTCAGACGAATGTTGAGCTTTGAACAGGAAAGCAAGGGATTAATTTGTACCGCTAATATTTCCGTATTTGAGGACTTTTACAAGGGGATCTAATCGTCGATTGAATGAATGGGAGCTTAGGTGCATCGATCGATGCACCAAAGAATCGATATTTGCCAGCCACGAGCATGAATCGAGTTGCTCGACTTGCTCGCGACGTAGATATCGCGCGATGCACAGCAACGAAACTCGTTTATGCGGGTTGTCGCTCTATCGTACACTGCCTCATTTCCTTGCGTCTTCCTTGCGCGTTCGCCCGAGCGTTTGGCCGCACATGCGCGCAGCGCATCAATTCTTCATGCGAGCGCAGCCCAGATGATCGGGTCGACGATCGGATCGTGCAGCATCCGATCGCGCCGATCGACTAAAGTTCGGCGTTACGGCCCGCGGGCGAGAGTCGTCGGCGATTACGATACGCGGCGATATTCCATGATTCCATTCCGACTGCGAAGCCCCCCTTGGCCCCACCCCCACCCCCTCACGCCCGCAGGTGCGGAGGGGGATAATAAGCATTGGCGCTCGCAAGCGCGGGGAGCTCTTCTCACGCTTCCACGGACTTTCGGACTTTCTCTCCGATTTGCTCGACAAGAGTCGCGGTACGCGTGTTCCATGCGGCGACTCTTCGGGGTTCCTTCGAGGATCGCGAGCCGCGCGACGCGCTCGCCCAGACGTGACGGGACGGAGGGGAGCGAAGGGAATCCGCTCTTCCGTCGGTCTCCGCACTTTGCGATACTTTGAACCGTCACAGATCGTCGTCGCTGATGCCGATGACTTCCCCCGCGGCTATCGATAACCCGTCGAGCCGGGAACGGGAATCTCGCTCGCGCCTCCTCCTCCTCCCCCACCTCCCCCGCTTAATTACACGCTCGGCCGCTTCGGGCGACGAGAGGACGCGCTCGCTCGCTCGCTCGCGGATTTTTGCGCCTTGTCCCCCTCCGCACGGGCCACGCGGTGGCTATATTTACATACCGCGGCCGATGTATATTTATATGCATGCAGGGAGGGAGGGAGCGAGGGGAAGGGGGAAAGGGTGGGGGAAGGGGGGTATTCGCGGTCGGATGTGTTCGCGGAAAAGCCGCTTCACGGAAGCGGCCCACGACGCGGCGCTCCGGCCGTCCGCCGGCGCGGATGCACGCGACGAGTTGTTATTCTGCGTTTCCGAGGCCGAGGGGGGAGGGGGCAGGGGGGAGGGGCGGCAGGCCGGAGACGCGACACCGGAATTATGACTTTGTGCGCGAGAGGCCGCTAAATAGCCGGGCAAGATGCTAGCCGTAAATCTGCACGATCGTTAATTCGCGTACATTATTGCCGCGGCAGCGGTCGCATCTTTACGGTATGATTCCGCGTCGTCGATATTTTATTGCGGTAAATACACGCCGCGACGTTTATCGCTCCGCCGAGTGTTCCGGCGCGCTCGCGCGGATGGATACTTGAGGATGCACTTCCGCGACGTGCATCTTTCGTCGAAACGGCACGGGGACGGCTTCGAAGCGGCCAGCGCGCTAAACGGCGAGATTAATCTCGTGCGATACGTTCGGTTGCGCGCGGCAAGCATAGAAGCGAGAGAGAGAGAGAGAGAGAGAGAGAGAGAGAATACGAGGCTGTGCCGTGATAACGACGAAACAGGATCACGAGTGCGCCGCTTTGCATAGATACGCGAAGGGGAAAGAAAAGAGGAAAAGACATCCGCGTCGGGTAAATCACCGGCCGGGTAAACAGAACCGCGGCATCGCCATTATTGCCTCGTAAATCCCTTCCTCGGGCAGCAGTTCTCCAAGCCCGTAGAAGACAGAGAGAGAGAGAGAGAGAGAGAAAGAGACAGGGACTCGAGACCTTTTGTTTGGTCGCTTCGGGTAAAAGCTGTGTGTTAAAAGGCGGCGGCCTGTCGCCCGCCCGATGCGGGATAACGGAATGTTACTTTATCGCCGCGTTCAGTCGCGGCATTAAATGTCACGCGATCCTTTTTCTTCTTCTTCTTCTTCTTCTTCTTTTCTCGTTACTTTTATTTTTCTCTCTCTCTCCCTCTCTCCCTCTCTCTCTCTCAATAATAACATAAGCTGTACAATTGTCGAGTAATTAAAGAGCGTCCGCTCGGCGTCGCGCCGTTAAGCATCGGCTCGACCCCTTTCGCGTACGCCGTCACGTGGGAATAATTTATGTCTAATAATTATATTTCTCTAATAATCACATCTGAAGAACGAGAAAAAAGCTAGTTTTACGTTCCCTCGCTATCCCCTTCCTCCTTACGAGCGCTCACCTTTATCGCGAATCTCTTTATCCCGTTGCTCACGCCGCGGGTAAATTAATGGTTGCATGAAATAATCCTCGCCTCGGATAAGTAGGAATAATTTCACATCTGGCGAGCCTAAGCTAAACAGAACGACCGCCGCGAGCTGGAAATTCAGCGCCTCTCGTTCGCCGTTTACTCTCCAACAATGAGAGATTCGTGCAGGGTGACCCGAGCACTTTGAGGTGCTCGCTTGCCGACAGATCTCTAATCGCATCCGACGAGCAGTTGGGGTGCTTCTCGCACCCGAAGCGATCTCTCCTCAATCGAGAGATGCCCGCTTTCGGACATTCGAACGCTGCGCGCTCTCCCAGCCCTCCCCCCGCCCCCGTCCCGCGAGAGCTCCGCTCTCTAGCATTAATTCTTGCCCGCGCCCGCGCGGTGATGTGCCGCGGCGTAATAACTGCGAGACCGGCCACCGCCGCGGCGCCGATTACGCCGAAATTGCCTGCAAACATTTAATATCGGCCGCGTCGACGCAGGACGCCGATGGCCGCGGTGAAAGCACGTCAATCCGCGGCTTACGAAAATTGACGATCCCGGGAGCGACAGTGACAGGATCGACGCGCGGCGCGACCGTTCGCCCGGCACACACTGCTACGCGCGTCGGGCCGGGGAGAGGCGGGGATGAGGAGGGGATGAAGGGCACCGCGGTGTAATCACCGATGATTGCCCTTTATTACGCCACGGTCAAAGCACGGCCCGGAATCCGGTCCACTCGCTCGGCTCACGAGCCCGAAGCGAGCGGATTCGCCAACGGCCCGCGCTGGACCGCGGCAGTGCAGGCGGCCACGTGTGTGCAGGCGGGAGGGCGGGCGGGCGGGGGGGGGGGGGGGGGGGGGGGGGGGGGGGGGGGGGGGGGGGGGGGGGGGGGGGGGGCGGCTGCACGTCTCTCCGAAATCGGCCGGGGACACGCGAACCACTCGTTCGGAGCGCGATTACGCGGTCGATCGCTTCGAGGAAGCGGCCGTTTCTCGGCGAGGCGCGAGGTAAACGGTTAGCTCGTTTACGCCGCCGGAAATCGTGGCTAATTAGCGCCGTAATGAAGCGCGTTTTGCTTGGAGAGCCGGAGAGCGCCGAGCTCTCCTCCCTCCGGTGCAAGCAAGGGAGCTCACGTTCCTGCCTTACGGTAATTGACACGGCTCGCCGATCCGAGCCGATCTAGCGCGATCGCTTCGCCGGGGCCGAGGGGAGGGGGGAAGGTGGCGGTGCACTTGGCGGTGCAGATCTCGCGGCGACACTGTGCTTTGCTTTAACGATTTTTCGGCGACGCGTCACGGCGTTCTAAAGCGCGATGCGTGATTGAAGATACGCGCGGAACTTTATATCGCGGGGAACTCGCGGAACTCGCACGTAAGATGGCAGGGCCGCTACGTGATTTCGTCGGTTAAAACGCGTGCCCGGCGAAATCGGCGCGATGCACGCGAACGCCTCGTCGGGGGAATCCCCGGCCATTCCCGCGAATCGCAACGGCAAAGATGGAGTACATCTTGCCGAGCGTCGCAACCAGTTCGCGTCGGCTTTTCTGCTAAATATACGGAGTGAGATTTTAAACGCGCGGAGTGGAAGAAATTCACAAGAAATGGAATCAAAATCGAGAGATATGTAAAATATTGTACCTTGTCCCTCGCATCGCTTCGGAAAACTCAATCAATGATCCGGCGATACGGATCGGGCATATTAGGCTTAAGTACAAGTTAATTTCTTGCTCTTCATTTCAGACATTGCCGACACGTTACGGAGTAACGAGGCCAGGTTTCTGCCGCAGATAGCTGACCAATAAATCGCCCAAGATCATCGGAAGTGATCGGAATTTCATTCCGGATGAAAGTCTCTCTTGGACTTTTGGAAATAAATTTCGAGCTTTAGAGCAAGAGATTACTTTGTGATGAGAATCTCGCTTCGATTCAGCCGACTGATAAAACGTTTCATCCCGCTCGCTGATGGGATACTCCGCGACTGAAAGTCGCAACGGCGTCAATGATGCTGCCTCGAAGGCCGCTTTTGATCCACGAGCGTTCGGCGATATTTATTGTCCGAGCGAATCCGAGCGCGAGCGAAAGAGAGGTGGAAGCTGCGCTGACGACATCGCGCGGGCCCTGCACGAAAACGGACTGGAGATCTGCCAGCCGGTCCATCTGCGTATGAATGCACTTGTTGCAACAGTGCCATCGAAAAGCGCGCCCGTACGTGTGCCGATACGCGTGCTTGCTGGTCATTTTCGAGCTCCATTCCAGGAGCTCCAATCCGGCAGTCGAGCAATCATCGCGTGCGATGATATTACAACAACAGAGTATCGATTAATTCGCATGACCGGTTGCGCATCCGAGACGCTGCAACCGAGATGATCGTCATATTGAGGGATAAATAGAGAGAGAGAGAGAGCGAGAGAGAGAGAGAGAGAGAGAGAGAGAGAGAGAGAGAGGAATTAATGATTTATGGTTACAACGAGCGGAGATCAAAGAGGAGCAGAATTCTGTTATCAGGATTACTTTATCAATCGCTCGGCTGCGCGAGGCGGGAATGCGCCCGACGTGGACAGCAGGCTCCGGTAATGAAGGAGAGACGGAGAGGAGGAGGCTGCGTTTCTGGTCGGTGCGGAATATAATCGAGAGAGGAAGCGAGTCTCGCCGGGAGACTTGCATAAAGGCAGAGAGGAAGAGAGAGAGAGAGAGAGAGAGAGAGAGAGAGGGAAGGAGGAAAGGAGCGTATCGAGAGGTAAGAGGACGGAGGGCCGGGGAAGAGAACAGAGACGAACGGTGTGGCATGCCTAGCCCGCCTTGTGCTCGCTACTCTCCTGAGTCAGGTTCAACGACACGCCTCGCCTTCTTCGTAGTAAACAACCTGGCGTAGACTCTTGCCCGTTGCCTTCTAGCACGGGCACAGTGGTTCCCAATTTGCTGTCGGCGGGGCCGATCCGACGAGCGGAGAGCCCGAAAAGAGCAAGGCGCTACGTTACGAGACGCTGTCTCTCGGCTGGCGCGAGCCTCAAATCGGAATGGGATTTTCCGATTGCCGCGATCCGCGGATCTCGAGCAAGGCAGCCGGTGAGATTTATTACTCGTGATTCGACCCGTCGACACCGCGATCGACGAATCGCGGGATAAAACCGTCACCGAGCGTTATTTCGCAACGACGATGGGACGCCTATGTTCCCGGTCCGCGCAACACTCGGTCGCTCCCCAATATAATATCGTGGAACCTTTTCACCCTTTTCCGTGCCTCTCTCGCTGCTCGGTCGAGCCGGGCAGATTATCGTGTCCCGATAACGGCCTGCACCTTTAATCGGCCACTCGTGCGCGATCGTCCGTTGGCTCGTTCGGTGAGCTAGAGAAGCGCCAATGAAAACCTGATAAGAGATGCAACTAAGAAGCTAAGACCAAGCCTTTCACGATTATCTAAATTGAACGGATCGACCTGATCTGTTCGCGATGTCTGAACTGCCAACTTCCAGTGCGCGTGCACTCTTGCAGCGCCGGCGCTTCCATCGCAGAGCCGCCACTTTTCGCACGCATTTGTTATGCCGACCTGTTAGCGCGTGCGCGCGCCGAGCAACGCTAATTGTAACGAGTCTAGGCGCGCGGTTGGCGTGCCACCATTGCGCACCGCCCGTATGCCCGTACTTGCGCGAAGAGAACAACCGCGGTCGTTAATTTCGATTGTTTCGAGAGAATACTCTCCCCCCTCCTGTCTCCCCCCCCCTCTCTCTCTCTTCTGTCTGTCTCTCTTCTTCTTCTTCTCGAATAGAGAGACGCGGTCAGATCAGATCGGGATCTGATGGCTCTTATCATTCCGAGTGAATTCCGAGAAAAGCCATCAACGCGTCCAATTTAACCGGCGCGATCCGCCCGCGATGCGCCCGCGAGGACGCGGTCTCTAATCTGAAAACTATGTCGGGCTAATTGCGCGCATAATCATCGGCCGCGCGCAATTGCCGGGCGGCCTTCCTAACGAAGCTGATTCGTGGAATCCATCGCGACGCTGGGAGCTTGTTTCTCACATCAACGGACCCTCCTCGTCCGCGGGATGACGGCGAAAGCGCCGGGCGTACGATCCCGGTCGATTGTGCGAAGTTAATTAGAATTTATGAAGAGCACGAGCCGGCGACCGAGCCGGTGGCCGCGCCACGACAAATACGCGACGGTATCATTTATGCAGCAACGCGACGTGCCGTAGAGTGCAATTAATATAAATGATGGATTATTACGGCGGACTCGCGGCCAAGCCGGATGCTCGTACATGCGCGTGCGTCCCGTGCGGAACACGGAGGGGAAGAAACTTTCTCCCAAATTATCGCCGGCAGATTTTTGAAACGCGCTGTCCTCTCTTGTTCGGATAAACGGGCCGAGGGTCGACGTTGTCAATTTTGAGAAACAACGGCACGTAATGCACGTCCGCACGTCTGCCTTTCGGAATGGCGGAAGACGCGTCGCACGGAACGTGTCTGCCGAGAGAAAGCCACACCTGCGTCGCGGAATTTACGTTTTCTCCAATTTAACTCGCGCTCTTTCACCCGCATTCATACGAGGCCTGCGCAGTGCCCGCGCCGCGTATCGATCTATCGGCGATCGATCAGGGTGCATTCAATTTCTCCGAAACGCTCGGCGGCGTATCAATCGCCAGATAAATACCGCGCGTTAATTTACGTTCGGGGCGATTACTTCAATACACGAGATTGAAGCGATGTTCGCGAGACATCGCTGTATTTAACAAATTGCACATTCGTCGAGCGACCATCCGCCTTCTACCCTCCCACCCCTGCCCTCGATGGATCCGTTTTTAGTCAACTGCGAGCGGTCTCGCCGTTCCGTCATTTGTCGCGATTTATGGCGACTCGCGCCGCGCCGTAATTTACCGCGACTTTCTCGGAATCGACAGACCGTCCCTGATCGACCGTCCCTCGTCGCGATCGACGAGATGCGCGCAGCATCCGCGTCCACGCGAGATGTATCTTGTATGAGCGGTGCGCGCGACGCACGGCCGGCACGGGAGAGTTTACGGTCCCGCTAAAGCAATTAATAATTGATAACGCGTTATGAGTCGGCGTGGGAAACACGCCGCGAACGGCCCTAGACAGCGGCCGCTGCGAATAATTCATGCCTCGCATGAGTCTCTAACTTCTGCGAGTCCCTTCCCTCCCTCTCTCTCTCTCTCTCTCTTGAATGCTTCGAGATGCCCTTGGCGGTCGCAAGAAGAAAAGATACAAATCGTAGCATATCTCGGACAAGTGTCGCGGGAAAGGGAGCAAAGCGACGAGAAGCAGACTGCAAAGCGTAATGTCGAATTTAGGGATAAGGAAGGAGACATTTAGATTTGCGACTAGCTGATCAGTCGTTGCTATCAAGCCTCCTTCAGGCTCTTCTCTTCGAGATTCGCGCTTTCGCGCGCCCGAAAAATGCGAGATGAGGCCGTTTCGAGCGGCGCCTTCATTCGTTTGATCGCATTTTTCGAAACGGGAATGGATAACGGGAAATTGCTGGATGAAGCGAGTCAGCGAGCCCTTCAAGAACTTTTGAGAGAGCGACCGAGTAGTTAACGCGGTCGCGCTCGGCACCGTCTAGCGATTTAATTAAGAGAACGTTAATTAATTAATACGACGAGACAGACAAACGGAGTTTGCTCAGGCTAGAGTCTGGCATGCACGAACAAAAAGCGGGAAATGATATAACCCGAAGGCTTTATCCCCGCGCAACGGAACGCTTATAATTTAAAGAAACGCGCGGTCGAGAAATTATACGTTCATTATGCGAAAATCCATTGCTCGACAGCGAGCAATTTCCAAAACGCGACGACACGTGAAAAGATCCGCGCCCGGCGACGTTGCAGGTCGCGATACGATCCGAATGAAAACGTCATGATCATGATTTTATCGTTCACGAAGCATCAAGAAGCGCTTCGTGCTTTAATTTAGTACTAAATGGAAGCGGCCAACCCGGCGGGTTGGCCCGTTCGTCGATGATTTATCGCCGATGGCAGAACTCGCGAGCAAACTTCTCCTCTTCTCGAACGCGACTTCATCCGGTAACGTCGAATCCCGTTAAAGGGACGTCATTCGATTAGGAGCCCCCTTAGGGGGGGGGGAGGGGAGGGAATTCATCATCAACGGTGCTGGGGCTCATCTGCAATTACGCGAATTAATTTTAGCAGTTTTAATCCCCCCTCATGAAGTTGCCCGCGCTTAATCTCCGGCCGTAGCCCCCGGGCGCGACAGCGCGCGCGGCAACTTTGCCTTTTGCACTTTTTCTGTCTGCGGAAAAATAACACGGCCGGAAGGGAGCGCGGCGGCCATGAATACGTGACCGCCGCGGTATTCGGCTTAGAAGGCAGCGGAAACGAACGCACGCGAGGGATGCGCGACAAATTTTTCCCAGCACGCTGATTCCGTTGATACGTCGGATACGCGATACGCGGGTATTCCGCTTAATTCATCCCGCGGGAGACGCCGCGGAGCCTTTCCTCCTCCTCCTCCTCCCCCCCCCCCCCCCCCCCCCCCCTACGGGAGCTTTTCTTCTCTCTCTCTAGCGTCACTCGCGCGAAGGAAATATCTGGTAACGGGGAGGGCGGGGAGAGCCTGACTCTAATTCGCGAACGATACGCGCGAGGCTGACAAGCGGCTGATAAAAGGTACCGTTGATGTTCCGTTAACGGGTGATCATGATGTAGGATTCCTCGCAGAGCGCCTGTGAAATGATCACGATGATCAGAGAGCGGAAGAATTCCTCTCGCCCAGCGAGAGCTGCAACGCACGCGATGGGAGGCCCTCGGCCGTTTATTATCCGTTTCTGATATTACGTGATCAGAACAACGAGCGCGAGCACAATGCAATTATGATAATAATTTCACTGGCGTGTCGCTGCTGTCATCCCTCTTCACCTTCCGCTTCGTCTTGTCGCTCTCGTTTTCCACATAGAGCCGCATCCACCCAACTTGTTCACCGCCATTAATCGCAATTAATACGTTTCGGCCATTACAGGCTTTTAAGCCTGGCGAAACCTTTCCGTCATTTGATTTAAGTACGGGGCCCGGTTAATTTCACAGCGGCCGTGGCTTTTTGCCGCGGGCAGAGAGAGAGAGAGAGAGAGAGAGAGAGAGAGAGAGAGAGAGAGAGAGAGAGAGAGAGAGAGAATGAGGAAGCGTCGAACGAACCGGCCGAAATCCCTCCTGCGCCACTTTCCTGCCATTATTAATTATCGCCGAGTCATTATTAAGGGATCGCCGGCCATCTCTTTTTTCATCGGGAGGGCTTTCTATCCTTCATTAAGAGCTATGTTCGTCGGCGTGTCCGCGAAAAGCCCGACTTATCGCTCGCGTCTCGATCGACGCTACGTGCCGCGATCCTATCTCGTTGACCTCCTTCTGCCGCCCCTCGTTTTCTTCCTTTGGAGTTATCATCGAGAGCCAAGCGTGGCTCCGTTTATAAGGATAACGGTATATCATGCCCGGCCACATCCTCCCGTCCTTGCAGCCTCGCTCTGCGATTCGTATCGACGTTTCCGCGCGAATTAGCGAGAGGCGCTTCGCATTGTAATCTAATCCGGCGAAATCGGCCGGATCGAATTCCAGAGAAATTCGACGACAAAGCGGCGCGTTTCATCCATCTCGGCTGTTTGCCCGAGATTATTACCGCGAAGGGCGACGATTGACGGAAAAAATCTTCCGGAGATGCTGAAACCGCTCTTGCCGAGATCTTGATGAGGTCGCGACGAACGCGAAGCCTACACGTGCGTCGAAGAGATGCTTTCGTTGGATGAACAAATTAATTCCTTGCTTCTTTTCGCGGAGCTTTCCTTCATAAAAGATGAAAAAAGATTTCTCGCTGCAGTTTGTTACGCTCGATTCGACACGGCAAGTTGCTTTTCCGTTCCAGCCGAGTTCTCATGCGGCAGATGCTGCAGTTGCTCAAATTTTTCGGATTGTCCGGCGACACGTTGTCTGCAAAGTTAAAATCTATCTTGCCGAGTCCTTAATCTTGCAGGTCTTCACCAGAAGAACGCGTTTCTTTTTCAGCTTTTCGGGAACACGAAAGGAATACAGCGCCGAATGTACCCCTCATCGGGAGGTTTATCCTGTACACGTCTGCTCTCGGAGATTACGTCACACCGCTAATTCACGCTTCACAGAGGAATCGGTAGATGTTCCAAACGGGTTCCCCGAGACGGGGAAGCGAGCAAGCAAGAAATTAACTCGTGCATCTAACACGAAGAGTCGCTTTACAGATCATGGAAACGGGCACGGAGGTCGTTAAGCGCCGACAAGGACGAAGACCTCGCTCGTGATCGAGCACGAGCACGTTGATTCTCCAAAAATACTCTTATTTCCCTATAAGCGAGCAGGATATAATTACTTGGGCTCGCGCGAGAGGAGAAGGCACGCGAGAAAGGAAGGCTCCGAGTGATTACCATTGGTACGCGAGGGGAGGGGGAGCGGGTGGGGGAGGGGGGAGGGTTAGGCGCAATGATGCCGGGACACGGGAACCTGGAATGATGAATTGCAAGGCGCGGCAATGAATCAGGGCTCAGCGACAGGCGGTGCACCTACCAACAATGCGGGCCCCCGTTCTTCTGGGCCCACCAAGGCTGACGACGAGCGCCTTTCGCTGTGTCCGCGCCTCCTAAACAGTCGCGTTTATTTTAGATATATAATTATCAGTCTTTACATTACGTGCGCTCTCGTGCACGTCCTCTCGCTCTGTCTCTGTCCGCCCTGTTCGCTGTCCGAGACGCTGGGAGTCCGGAGGAATGATCCGGTCGTCGATGAGAGAGCCGAGCGTGTTCCGCGCGCCAGCTTTCCGATGCGCCTCGCTGACATTTCATGTAAATGAAAGAATCACTCGCAGCGACAAATGCAGTTGGGAACTGCGTCGGATGATGCTGTCGTGACGGCGATACGATTTGCCTTCGTGTTACAGCAGGCGAGAAGTGAGAGGTTTATCGGGACGTGTCGTGCGCGCGAGATGTTATTAATTCTTTCCATCTTGCGCAAACGTACGAGCGGTTGCACATCGCAAGAAATTCTCTATTACTACGCTATAAATCACTGCCGGACGTTTCCTACCTCTAAGTATACTTTATTACAAGCCGTAAAGAGTACACACACACACACACACACACACACACACACACACACACAGAGAGAGAGAGAGAGAGGCGCGTTTCCCATGAGTCACTCGTGTGCACCGTGGGCGTGTAGGAAGCATCAAATTCTCCTGCGAAGGTAGAATAAACATTTCATAGTCGCTGCCCGGGCCGATCTCCGATTCTCACGGCGATCTCGGGATTATTAAGCGGCGTCCTTTTAATAAGGGAATATCAGGGAGATACGCCGGAATGCCTGCACTGCCCTCGAGGCGCGCGATAATAATGTCGCCTTCGTAGCCCCGGAGAAAATCGCTATTATCTGCGGAATTAATATCCAAACTTGTTCCGCAAGCCGGCCGATCCTTCGTATTTGCATGGGTAAGTGTATTAAAACGGTCTCCAACTAGCGCTAGGGATATTCGCCGATCCGACACGTCGCGCAGATAGCCGAATCTCAGGTCACTCGGATTTTACCGCACCCCCGGGGTCATTCGAATTGATGAAGAGCAGAAGCTTATATCGCCGCGTGCAACTTCCGTGTTGTCAACTTTCCGATGCTGCTACCTTCCAGCGTTCGCTTATCAAATTGGCATCGATGTCCAAAGGAATGTCCAAAGGGATGTTCAAGCAGCTGTTTCGATTGTTAGCTCGTATTCGCTTGGGTAAGCGCGTCCAAGCGCATTCCTTCCTCGAGCGACGTCAGATTTACAGAGCAAACGCGCGGAAACGCATCCTGCATTTCAGGGAAACTGTCAGGCCTTCGACTTTGGGAAAGGTCTTCGAGAGTACGTTTAATAACAAAGGCCGGCCGGGGGATATTAAATATCGAAGCGATCGCATCGGAATTCCTTGCTCGGTGCAGGCCTCTGAAGACCGTCGTCGTTATCCTTAGCTATTGAATGGCCAGTGTCAACAGGATGATGCAGTCGCTTAAAAATGTGACCTTCGCGCTGCAACTGCGCCGCACGTCGAACGACTGCAGCGCGAGATGATGATGATGATGATGATGATGATGAGGATGAGAATGAGGATGAGGATGAGGATGAGCAGGAGAAGGAGGGGAGGGGTGGGGAGATAAATTGGAGGAGTTGTTGATGTTGCCTTTGATTTCTGACCCGCATTTCATGGAATTCTCCGAGGAGTTTCGGCGTCCTCGACGCACGCCGCGTCGCCGCGAGCCACTCGGCGCGTGGATGAAAAACAACTGAATCGGATTACGAATGTGTATGCGTGCACGCATAAGAGAAATAAACGGCCGGCAAACAACGCCGGCCCAACGACGGAAACGTGAAGCGGACAATAGCTGCCAGATTACGTAAAATGGTCGGTAACATTCGGACCACTCGATATTCATTTTCAGTAATTTATTACCGACGATCGAATCACGTAGCGACGATCGAGCAATCGATATCGCTTAGGCAGCCTCACGTCCTACGGCCGGGCTCGAAATTCCATCCCGCGAGGGATGAAACCGCGCGAGGAATCGAAAAAAGCGGCTGGCGCATTGCCACGAGGGAAACGTAAACTGATCGCGCAATCTGCTGGTGCACGCGGCAAGTCAACTCGGGCCTTCGGGAAGAATTTCAATCAGCAATAATACCGCCACGCTCTCCCTCTCTCTCTCTCTCTCTCTCTCTCTCTCTCTCTCTCTCTCTCTCTCGCTCGCTCTTTCGTGTCTCTCCGGCTCGCGCGATCGTTCCTCTTCTCTCGCTTCGCTTCTCCCGTCGGTCCTCATGCCGGTTACAAATGGCGTCATTATTCCTTAATAATTCGAGATACCGAGCGCGGCCAATGTATTGTCCGGCGTGGGCGGCGCGCGCGAGAGCGGCCGCGCGGCCAATACTTGCCAGGGCGCTGCCGGCTTTTTCTCCTCGGCCGCGAACACGCCGGCGTCTATCGGCGCGTATTTATTAACAGCGTGGCAACGAGCGATCCGCGTATCCTCGCGCGGTCCGCTAAAGGACGAGGGGATTTATGCCGGGCCGTGCGAGAGCTCGCGGCCGCTTCCGTGCACGGTAATTGAAGTTGTTTTCGGCAGGGCGAGCGATTCGGTACGCGGCTCGATACGCGGTGTCGATCGATCGATCGATCGATCGTTCGAGCGGTTCTAGAGGGAAGTTCGTGAAGTTGGTTGTATGCAAAATAACTAGCTGGCGGCATCGCGAAGATGATATCGGCAAAAGCTAAGTCGCCGCTAGCTAAATCCGCGTCGGAGATGGCGCGACGTCGCCGAATCGCGCCCCCGTCATTCCAGAGCGTGTTCGAGGGTAGCCCGTAGGGGTGGCCGCGGCTCCCGCGTCATATGGCGAGTGCGATAATGACGGCGCACTGGCCAAGTCACCTCTCGGTCGGAGGGGTAGGAGAATGGAAAGGGCCGGGACGATCACGTGCGCCTTGCACGACGCGCGGAGGTCACGTGGGCGTATCGAACCGGAGATTAACTGGCCTCTCGCCTTTTCCGCGGATTCGCAGCTGTTGCCGCGCCACCTGCCGTCCTAACCTGCCCTCCCCGCGCCGTTTAACGCCACCTACCACGTGACTCCCGCGCCGCCGTCACGTCGCCGGGATGCACCGGCGTCCTGACGCTAATTGCAGCCCGGGACGGGGTAGCGGCCGCGCTAGAGCGATAGCGGACACGCCGTAACTCATCGCGGGATCGCAGAAGGCGCGAGATACGCGCGCCAGCCCTGCCGAGAAATTGCTTCCGTTATGCGGCGAGAAGCGATGCCTCCTCGCGGGCGACGGGCGAGGGTGCGCGAGTCGCGCGTTAAACCAGGCTGGTCTACTACAGGCGGGGGGCGGGGGGCTTCGAGAGGGGGGAGTGTTGTTTCATTGCCGTGTTGACCATTTTCAATAAATCTCGCGCTAACCTCCTCGCGACGAATAGCAACGCGCCATGATTCTCACGCGCATCGATCGTCACGCGCGTGACGGCGGGGCGGGGCGGGGGAGGGGGAGGGGGGGAGTCATATCCCGCTCAGGCATTCGCGGGAACGTTTAACGCGACGATTGCACCTTTTACATCGCAACAGGGGGACTCAGCGGGACCATTAACTCAACGGATCGGACGAGGCGCGCGATTTCGCCGAGGCGGCTCGGACGAGGCGGGAGAGGCGGGGGAGGATGTAGGAGAGCGGGATGGAGAAGGAGAAGCGGAAATAAAAGCAGCGGGATAAATGTAAGAAATGTTCGCTAGGCAAGAAAAGGAGATTGGGGATTCGCAGCGCGGTATGCCGCGCGGGAGAGTGGGAGGGGGAGCCAGTTTTTACCCCGGGAATGGAGAAAGACATAAATCCACGATTTTACAACTCTTTGGACTGACGTTTATAGTTATGGGCCAGCTGCATCTCCTTAGATCATTGATTATTATCGATCGGGCTGCAATGCGAGAATCCTTTCCTCCGTCCGGCACCTGTTACGCGGCCTCCTCGTCGTTCCTCAATTACCGCGAATACCGATTCTTTTATTCCCCTCGTTCCTTTTCTCTCTTCTTGCCACCGTTGCCGAGCGAGGCCTCGCGCTTTTCGCAGACACGCCGGCGTATCATCCTCAAACGCATCTTCCGATTCCGGCGTCATTCCCGTCTTCACGCGTCGCCGCATCCTCTAGCGCATCTCTCCGCTATTCTGTTGCTCGCATCTGATCTCGCAATACGCGAGTGTTGCTTGGCTTGGTTATTACTCCTCGCGCTGCTAGCAGCTGTAATTCCGCTATTTTTGTGCGCCCGTCACGTGGATATCAAAAGTATACACCCACCATCCGTCTCGCTGCTGCAGATTCCGCGAGCTGGATTCCAAATCGCCGTAGATCACGATGTAAGTGGCGCGAAATTCCGTGAAGGGAGCTTTAGAACGCGTAAGCAGCCTAATTAGTTTCTGATTATATGTTAATCCCGAGTTGCCGCAACTCGCGGGCCTTGAATGAGCCTCCGAACGAACCGAGAGGCACCGTGCCCGCGAACGATATCTGCGCGCGCACGCGCAGATAAATATCAACCTGCTCCATTTCCCGCTCATAATAGACACCTTGTTGTATGAATCGTTTGAACCAAGTGATCATTAACGCTACGCACGCCGCACAGGCGGCCTGCATTCGTTGTGCATAACTAATCTCCAACACGTACGTGATGAAATCTCTTTGCCAGTTCAGCGTCAAAGCCACTTGGTCTCTAAATTAGCAACGCGCCAACGTTTATAAAAATAATCTAACAGCAACGTTCAACCGTCCCATTTGCTCCTTCCTTTTGTAGCATAATACACGATTAATGTGATACGATATCAATTTGCAGTCTGTGTCCCGATTGTAAGCTAACTGGGTTACATTCCGAGCGAACGGTCCGAGCGAAATAATTCGAATTCTAATCCCGGCGACTTCGTGTTCGCCGCTTCGTGTTTAGTCCTGGTGTTACATTAGGCCTGCCAATTAATTTCTCGCTCTCGATTTCAGGCATCGATCATTCGATCGCTGACTCAAAACCGCCGGGTTTCCTGCCCGATAAATGGCGCAAATGCCTAACGAGTCTAACGAGTCTCTCGAGCCTTACAGTGAAGCAAGAAATTAATTTGTACGTCTAATCAGCTGATTAATCGACGAACAGGAGCAACGGAGGTCCGCGAGGCGGATTCCTGAAAACGCACATTCGTCCGCGTTCTTTATCGCCTCGCGACGAGGAATCGCAAAGAGGAAAATCCGACCGTTTGCCACGCTCGGAGCTGCGATCGCGGCTCATAAATTCCAAATCCTCTTTTCCACTCGATAATCCTCTCGCTCGGCCACCCCTCGACCTTCCCGGGCGATCGATCGATCGCCGCGAGCGATTCGCTCGAAGCGATGCGCTTCTTCTTCTTCTCCTTCCTCTTCCTCCTTTGGCACGCGGCGGTGTGAGTCGACTGTGTGTGTCCCGCAAAAGTTCCCCTCACGCGAGATAGCTTCCGCGCGTTATTCCCAAGCGCTGCAACAATGTCGCGGTCGAGTGATTTAAGTTGTCAAGGCTGGTTTTCGGGCGGATCCGCGCGTCAGGGCGGATCGGCGCCGTCGAGGGAAGTGGATCTGCGAAACGCTGCGAAAATGTCAGCCCTTCGCGAGTCGCGGGTCCTTCCACCGATACGCGGAATACATTGCATTGTCCTATATAAACGAGAGACAAAATAGTCTACTACTCTGCTCTGTTTCGATAACGTATTGCTTTTGCCGTTCCGCGCCATCCGCGCCATCCCTTGTCCAGGCCGCAAGAAGAGGAAGCTAGAGGGAGAGAATCGACGCGGAGCTCTGCGGCGTGGAGGAAAAGGAAGAAAGAAAGAAGAGTCGAGCGCGTTGCTTTGAAAATCGTAATTGCGCTTACCTTTATCCGCGACTTGCATCACGGCTCTCTTCCACCCACCGGCTCATTTAACATGAGCCGGCGCATGCCTTTACGCAACTTGGGACGCCTAATCGATCCGGCGATCTTCCGAGAGGCCCCAAGATCCCCAAGTTCGATGGGATCCCGAGAAAGGCGCGCATACTTGAGGCTTCAGGATCGAAAAAATGGCGGAGCGTTCTCGCGCATCTCGCGCGGCGCGGCGACGCCGCCTGACGCGAATCATTAATCCTCGCGCCGTGCCGCGCGCCGTGTACCTTGTACCTCACCGGCTCTGTGATTACAATTTTTCTTCTCTTACTTCCTATCTACCCTCCTCCCCACTCCCCCGCTCGTCGCCCCTCGTTCCGCTCGAAGGAACTGGCCGGGTAGCAGGGTGGCCGCGAGAGAGAGAGAGAGAGAGAGAGAGAGAGAGAGAGAGAGAGAGAGAGAGAGAGAGAGAGCAACACCTACGCTCGCGTTCCCACACGCGAGGCGTGAATCGCCGGATATACACGCGCGCTTCGACGTACGCGCGTTATCGCTCCGTGCTATACGAGCGAGCCTCGCGATCCTCGCGGAGGGGGAGGGGGGGGTTTCAGCGATACCGCCGCCGACCGAGGGGGAAGTATCGGCGATGTTATCGGAGCCGGAAACCGCGCGGGTTTCCGGCTGCACTGAGCCGGCCGCATCCCTGTCGCGGCCTTGCCGGCTGTCCTGGTGTTATTCGGTGATCCAAGATCACTGGAATTCCCTAGTTTGCTTAGGTCACTCGCGTGTCGAGTGTCGGGACGGTTTTCAACGAGGTTATGATCCACGACAGGTTACGAGGTTACGCGCCACATGCTTCGCCACATTAACGATACGCAATAATTCCACCGTCTAAATGGCACAGCGCGGACGCGCGCGTTAACGTTCACAAGCGGATCCGTCATCGGCGCGAGTTCTCGCGCGTCGACCAGCCCGCAGCGGTACCGAGGAAGGAGGATGGGGAGGGGGCGGGGGGAGAAGTGCCCGGCGTAAGAACGAAACAGCGCGGCGATGCATCATTTTCAATGAACCCGTAATTACACGCGAGCATCGGCTTAAACGCGTACGTCATCCGCGTCCCGCTACGTTTTCGCCGGCGCGCGGCGTGAAAGGTGGCAATTTCGCGGCGAGTCGCCCGTATTATTTGCGCACGCATTCGCGCATGTCCGCCTCGCGTAGCATGCGTCGCGCGTGGACGCGCTCGCGGAGTGACAGCGCGAACGCGAATCGCCCCGCGGCGTTCGGTTCGCGGCTCGCTCCGATCCCGCTCGAGCGCCGGGGATTCCCTGCTCCTTCCCCCCACCACTCCACTCCACTCGCCCGACGTGAATCTGCCGCACGGCCCATGATCCGGGCGACTCCTTGCGTGCGGGACGAACGACTGTCATGCCGCGATGACGGGCAGTCACGGAGATGCGGGAGTCGCGGAAACGTTTCAATGACAACGCCGGATTGGCGGACCGTTATTCCCATTAGCGTTCGGCGATCGCTCGCGTCGCATTTCCACGTGTCTGAAATGGTCCCGGCAGGCTCTCGATCCGGTCGCTTGATCGTTTGATGAACCATCGGCTTGGGTGCATAAGGTCACGCCGCTGCTGATGCCCAAGTCCGCGCTCCGGACGGAGACGACGATACGAACGAGTGGCGACGTTATCGGGGAAGCGGCCCGAGACTCTCCTCGAGAGAGAAAAAGTTCTCCCAATGTGATGAGAGCGTCATCAGGATGATGGAGATCGGGATCACCGAGATCCAGGAATTCATTGTCGCGAAATGCGGCGGCGGCGGCGGCGGCGAAGCAAAGTAACAAACGTGTAAGAAGCTTTTTCTCGAACGGCGCGCGTTAATTAAACGTCATCGGCAGAGGCGGACGTTTCGACATCTAGCGCTATTTGCAAACTGCAGAGGCGAGAAGAGGAAGTGAGATAGAGAGCTGCCGCTAACGAGGATTAAAGAAGCTCCGCGATGAACGATTTCCCATTTCCATAAATTATCCAGCGTGCGGCATGCGGTCCGGCATAATGCTTTCATTAACAAGTAAACGCGGCAACATTCCGGCAGGGGGATCGCTAGCGCGCGCGCGCGCGCGCGAGTCCCTCCGCTGCTGAATAAGCTCGTTTGTTCGATAAACAGCGCGACCAACAGCTTCGGAGCGTTTGATCAACGCCCAGCCGTCCTATTAATTAAAGGCGGCCGAGTATCACTTCGTTAGGAGGCATCCGATGCGTCATAAAGCCGCGCGCGCGCACGTACGGGGAAAAAAGGACAGGGGGGGGGAGGTTGATGGCGAGCAGAGGGCACGAGGGAGAGAGAGAGAGAGAGAGAGTGTGTGTGTGCGCGCGCGTCGTAAGAAGGACACGATGCAAATAGCCATGGAAACTGCCGCGGAACCGCCTCGTTAACGCCCCGAGTTATGGCCTGTCCACACCGCGGCGCACACGAGGCGCGGAAGCCCCCTTCGGCTGTGTAATTTGCAAAATACTAATTACACGTCCGCCACATCGACGGCGCGTGCTTCGAGCCGTTAATACGCCTCGCGCTAATCCTCGCAAAAATGAACACCCCGCGCGCGCGGTACGCATTGCTCACCTCCTTGCGCTAATGCAGCCCCACCCCCCTCCCTCCCGCTGTATCCCCCCACCACGCCGGGGCGATGCATTCCGGTGCGACGTTCGAGCTGGCGACGCTGCGAGCCGACGCGCATGAAATACCGCTCGTAAACGGGACGCTGGGGGGAAAATAGGAAGCGACGTGAAGAAAAGCGACGAAGACGACGGAGAGGAAAGAAGTCTCGCGCTCGCTGAATGCGAGAGGGCCCGCGCCCGCGCCCGGGCGCGAACCAAGACTGAACGAAGGACGGGAGGGGGGGGGAGCGCGGGCGCGCGGAAGGAGGGAGAATTCATCCTCGACGACAGCGGGTCGTTATCCGTCGCGGTGGATGATCGAGGGGGCGATTTCCTCGCGCTCGGGACGGAAGTGTCCATTTCGCGGCCAGAACACTCCGGCATCGTCGTCGTCGATGCGCTCGCGCACGCGTGTGTACAGCGCGGGAATGCGTGAAGTCGGCTTCACGAGTTCAGTTTACGACCGCGAGAGCTCGAGGGATACTCGGTCGTCCGATCGTTCGCGTAAGCGCGGCCGGCCGATTGTAATCGCGGTTTGAAACGCGCGCGCGCGGGATGCGGTTCCCGCATTGGCGCGTAGCGACTGCGCGACTTTCGTTTCGTTCCACGAGCGCGAGACGTGTTGCCTTTAATGATAAAGCCGTTGTTACACGCGCCGGTCGCTAATGCCGCGTATGTTAAACAGCGACGCATTACCATATGCACGATGCACCGTGGCTCTCTCTCTCTCTCTTCCTCTGTATCTATCCATCTATCCATCGCTATTCCCGATGCGAGCGCGGCTTAAGGGCATGACGTTCGTTCCGTGCTAATAATACGGAATCGCGTGCATCGAAAATGTCAACGACGGGAAAGCGAACTGGTGACAGTTCGCGCAATCAAGCGCGAACATAAAATTATGAGATTAATGGCGATTATTAATATCGTTGGTCGAGCGCCGCGTCATGCGCGCTAATTGAGCCAATCAAGCGGATTTACCTCCCGCATGCATTAGTAGAGCATTAGTTTCTTCTTTCTCTTCTCTCCTCCCTCCCGCCCCTGAGAAAAAAGGGGATCACAGAGCTGATCCTGACTCTCGGAAAGGTCATACGCGTGTCAACGCGCGAACGCAGAACGCAGTCCAGTTGTCGCCGCGCCGCGAGAATGTGCCTCTTCGAAAGGAGGGAGGGATGAAAAAAATTTATGTTCAAATGCACGCGAAAGTGCACGCCTGCCTCAAGAATAGCCATCTCGCGAGTAATCTTCGCGGTTAAATGCACCAGTGGCCGAAGATGGCCTTTTTTATGTTTTTATAGGTCAACCGACCGTAGAACGAATAAAAAATGCGCGATGCAAAATAGTGGAAGGCAAAGATATCTGGCTCCGAGGCAGACGAGCTAATCGAATGACGCGGTTTTGTTTCCAGGAAAGCGCACACGTAACTCGGTCATCTTATTTACGCGAATTATTCGCAGTTTGTAAATATCGTCAGCTAACGTAACGATATCACATTACATCGCTCGCTCGCATTCGCTCATATTTATCAGCAGATCGATGTCGAACGGACGTCGAACATTCGCCAGAGATATTCGAGAGATGTACAAATTAATTTCTTGCTTCCTCCGCCGATCTCGGCGGACCATTTTAAATCGGGATATCTTAATCGATATCTTCAAGTATCTACGCTTCCGAAACATTCATATGCCCTGGTGGAGTGACATAACCTCCAAAAAATAGATGTATACATGATGATAAGGAGCATTGCATTCTTTTAGCGTTACAGCTAAGAAATAACGCCGCTCGAATGATTTGTTGTGTTCTCGATGAAGGCGATGAACAACTTGCAAAAGAGATTTCGCGAGGGAGACCTTAACCTCAAAGACAGAGGGCGCCACGGCCGAACTGAAAAATGGGGAGGACGAGGAACCGCGCCATTCATTGAACTCAAAACTCAATCCCACAAGAAGAACTTGCAGCGTAAAATCTCTGCACTTTTACAAATAAATTTTGAACTTTAGCCAAAAAAATCAAACAACGAATTTCTGATACATCGTGCGAGATTCATTCAGACAATCACGTAATTCGCCTCGCGCGACATCGCTATTTTACACAAGGTCTCGCGACGCAGAATGCAAATCTTCTTTCGAAGACAATTAAACGCCCGTTGGAGGCTCAAGACTGCTAACGAAGTCGGGACGCGCGATCGACATTCAGATTCGAAAGATGCGATTTCCGGTTCGCAATGCCTGTCGCTGCTGTTCATAGGCCATGACTGGTGTACGCAGCTGATGGCTGCCATTATCCTACGTGACGATTACTTCTGCATGTCCCGGCAACGATTTCCTGAATGCAAATCCCGACTGCGCACGGTGCTTACGACGAATTAATATTAGCGACGATATCGTTCTCGCGCTGCGAGGCGCGATCGCCATTACATAATAGAATTTAGCGCGCAGACGTTGAAAAACTGACGGTGCTCGCGCGCTACGAGAATAAATTCACAATTCGCCCGCTAATCGGCCAGTTTATTGTATCTTTATCGGATCTAACGCGCTTGCTAAACAATGTCGCACTCGAATGCAAGTGGAATGCACGGCGAGGCCGTGCACAAAGCTGGCGTCGAAAGAAGATTTTATCGAAGCATTTGTATCTGTCCGATACACGTGGACTATTATCGCCTCCCACGCTATTCTCGGCGCAATATCGCTGTCGCGGTCGCGGCGCATTTTAAGCATCTAAATAATCGGAATTTTCCCGAGGCAGAAAGACCATATCCAATATCGAGCGAGAAAGAACGAGAAAGAGAAAGACAAGGACGGAGAGGGGGGGGGGAGAAACGTATAAATGTCGAGTGTAAATTAACATTTCAGAGAGAGAAAGAGAGAGAAGGCCGTACAGATGATCTCGCTGCTAATACATATCGAGTTACATATCGAGACGCTCGCGCGTCATCGTGCCCCCATAAATCGTAATGGAGGAAAAAAAAGAACAAAAAAGAGAAACAACAAAGAGAGAGAGAGAGAGAGAGAGAGAGAGAGAGAGAGAGAGAGAGAGAGCGCGCGCGCTGCGCGCGAATGCTGCGAGGCAATTGCATTGATGCAAGCGGCGATATTTCAGCTGTCGCGTGCGCCTCGTCTCTTTCGAAACTCGCATTAATTTCTCTCTCGTTGTGCGCTATTTTGTTGAAGAGCCGAGCGGGCGAGCGAAGGAACAAGTCGCCGCGAGAAGCGACACGCTTATCGGTAGCTGTACATCAAAACCTCTCGCTTGATAGCGAGCGTGCCGGTGCGATTTGTTCCCGCGCGGCGATCTGTACAAAGCGATCAACGGCGCGCTGAATTTGCATCTCTCTCTCTCTCTCTCTCTCTCTCTCTCTCTCTCTCTTTCTTTTTCTTCGCGCGTATTTCTGCACGCGCCAGCACGCACGCGGGTTGTCGATCTTCTCGCTAGCCGGCGATCGGAATCTCCATGGCCACGTGGCGGAGATCCTTAATCAACCCTTGACTCATCAGCTCCGACTCGTCAGAGATCCCCGAATTGGCGGGGGGAGGGGGGAGGAGGAGGCGAGACGAGGCGGCGCCGTAAGTAGAGGACGTCCAACTAGAGGGATCCTAAGGATCCCAGCGAGGGATCCTAAGAATCGCGCCGATCTCACATCGTGCCTCCTGTAACGCTGACCTTGTAACCTTGTAACTCTATGCGCAAATTGCACCTACCCGGTGTGGGCGGGGGAGGCCTCGCGCGTTGCTAGAGGAAAGCAACCGGCGAAAAGGGAGAATCTCTGCCCCCGCCTCCCCCTTCGCCCCTGCCGGCGAGAGGCCGCCGGAACCCGCCTATTTATCGAGGATTTTATTTATAGCTCGTTATGTTATTTTTGCGCCCGTGCGTTTCTTCTCCTACGGATCCTACGGCCATAAGGAACTCGCGTAAATCGTTGCATGCACAGCGGGATTATAATAATTACGGTGAAGAAAACTGCCCGGGACACGAGCGGCGTAATTCCGCGTAGCGGTATCAAAATTATGATATTATAATGTCCATCCCCGCTGCATTACGCTGTTCGTTATGACCGGCATTGGAAACCGTACGCGCCGGTATTACGACCGCTGTCACAATTATTTATTCTGTCCTGCACTATTACAGATGTTGTTACGGATTCGGACCGACGATTGTTCTCTCGTAAGATTCCCGAAGCGGAGAACTCCTGGGTACGAGCACGTAAATATAAATATTAGCCGAAGACTCGTGCCCAGGAATGTTATTACGAATTGTTACTGTGAATGTTATTATCGTTCGTTTTTGTGGTGCGGTAAGAAACGGGTACTTAGTTTACTTGGTTTACTTGGTCCGCAGAGAAGTAACGAGAGTAGCGTAGTATTTAGCGAGAATCCAGAGGCAACGGTCACTTTTGTTAGAGCTACGATCTAAAATATTATTACTGTTCATTTGATTTCATTAAAGAAGATTGTTGTATTTTCTACGGCTTTCATCTTTACCGAATGCACTTTCCTCGAATCGGCAAACAAAATAAATAATCTAAACGGTGTTAGGCGAATTTATCGAAGGCGCGTTAACAGATGTTATTTCGCGGATTACATGAGATGGCGTTCGGGAGAGATAGAGATCCCCTCGTCGGACGGGGGATAATCTTGCGGGTCTATCAATTGAAACTTTGTGCAAACAATCGTGCCGCGAGAAGCCCGCAAAGAGTGGCTTTCAACGATACATTGAACGGGAGATTCGATTGTCGCGCGGGAACAACCGCGCGCGTCCGATTTCGATGCAAATGAGACGAAGGCAGGCGAAAGAGAGCGACAGCGTTACATATTGTTTCACGTATCGATCACGTATCGTGCACATTGTACACGCACCGTGTAGCGTAATCGCTCGACTGTCACGCATGAGGCGCGACAATACTCTTGCAGCTGCATGTTTATCAATCAATCAGTTATCGATTACGTCACATCGCGTAGCATTCGATCTTTGGGAAAGAGGCGCGCGGCGGCCAAGGCGAAATCAAGGAGATCTCGAGGAGCTATTTATTAATTGCTTCTCTCTCAGAATCTCCCTTCTCTCAAGGTGCAGTGCATCGCGAGCGACCAAGTACTCGAAACACTACGAATCTTTCGTAGTAAACAAAGTATCGTTCTTCGAAGCTGTATCGTCTGCTGATTCATGGAAACTGAGCTGATCCCGGAGTTGGCTCTTCGGGGACGAGGAGAGAACGAAGCATCCGGAAGGAGCAAGGAAATTACTGAAGCAGCAATGTGCTATTCGGATTTGATTGCCCTCGCTGGTCAGATGAAAATTCGAAATTCTCGAATTCATGGTCGTCGAAGCCGAAGACCGTCCGCAGCGAGCGTCTCCGCCGCGTAAAGAGGAGCCTCTACGATTTATTTTACACGCCCGGTTGGAGGAAGAAGTTCTTTTTATGCCGAGAGCCATCAAACGACCTAGCGATATCCTCGATCGGCAGCTGGAAGATCGACACGTAGAATCGGACACTGTGAGGATCCAGCCATAAACGAGGCTGGATTTTTATTTCGCTGAGCGGATTTTACGATTGCGCGCTCGTCTCCTCGAATTTCTGGCATTCCTACAATAGCGGAATGTCTTCAATGTCGCGTCGTTATCGGTATGCAGCGAAAGCTTGAAACTAGGAATACCCCCGAGCTCTCTTATCGGCGTCTATCGACAAATTATTGATTCGCCGATCGCGCGGCCGTGGATTTAATGATCAATAAAAAGCCGACGTACGGCCAATGAAATGCCCGCGCCGGCAGAATCGCCGTTCGCCCAGCCAGGGCTCCGAGATGCATTCGCGGGGAACGTATTCGCGCGGGTCCGCGTGAAGATTCTACCCCGCGAAACAATCAAATGCCTGCGATAGGTCGAACGCTCGACGGTAACGCTCGAAAGAATCTCGCGTTTATGATCGACGCGAGGAATCATGGCGGTCTCCGTAAAACTTAATTTTACGGGCGCTCGTTCGCGTCCGCACGTTCGCGAATTACAAACGAGACCGCCGAGGGAAACGATAATACATGTATAATTAGAAATCCAAACGGCGCGCAAGGAAACACAGATTATCGCCGACATCTCGATCGTTCCGTCGATTTTTAAGAATACGGCGCGCATGCCGAGGGGAGGCTCGCTAATACGCGCGAGACGGAGATTCCCTGCGAGGCATCGATAGGATTATTCCCCCTCGTCCTCCCGCGGAGGGCGGGAGATTCTTGAGCGTCAATAACATTATACCGAAATTGCCTCGCGTCTGCCTCGCCGCGATTGCCTCGCGCTAAAGAGCCTGAGATACTCCTGGCCCCTGGCCTCTCGAACGCGAATAGCCCTCCGACGTATTTCCAATTAACAAGCAATCGACAAGCGCTATTTCCGAGGCACAAACAATCATATAAAACGTCCCGCCGCGCGGACGTGGAAGCGCGGATGGCCGCAGATCGGGTATCCGCGGCACAGGTCACGCCTATCAGGTCGCCGAGCCGGGCGGATTTTTATTTCTCGCGCAACGAGCAGGGGAGGATATTTACGGAGCCATAAGAACGGTGTCCCGCGTGTCCCTCCCCGCCGCGCGGCGAGTCGCGCTGTTTCCAGACGCGCCCTCGCCTCGCGCATTCCGCCGCCCCGCCGTATTGAGAATACGCGGCTGTTCAATTAGCGGGCCGCGCGCGCGTAATTTCTAATGTCTATCCTCAATTAACGGGCCAAGCGGCGCGGTTAGGGCCGCCGAAATGATTTCGCGCGCTGTAAAACGTCCCGCTTGGTGGCCGGCGCGCGCCATTCGCCTTAATTAAAATACCGGCAGAGCTTTTTAATCTACCCGGTATTATTGTTATTATCATCCCGCGCGCGCGCGTGCACGGGGAGGGGGTGCGTAATTGACGTTGATTCGATGTCAATTCTGTCATCCTCCACGCCGGCGACGTGGAATCGCGCGAATGGAACAAACGCGGAAGAGAAGCCCTCGCGGCGTCGAAAGCTAGTGCGCGCCTCGCGTTTTTACGCTCGCGCGAGCGAGCTAGCAGCCGGCCGGTAATTAATCGTTCAATTACAAACGAGACGCAGCTCGCGCTCCCTGCTTGACACAAGGGGGCCGCACGTGCCCTCGGCGGAGCGTGAAAGATTGAGCGCGCAGGAGGACGCGCAGGACGAAAACAGGAGCGGAAGGTTGGAAGCAGGACAGGAGCAGAAGGTTTGCGCTCGCCCGCTCGCAGTTTCCGCTAGGCGAAAATTAGATTTTCGCCGATCCCGCTGGCGGACGAGCGGCCGGGATGACTAACGTCCGCCAGACACCTTAATCAAGATACCATCCGCGCTCGTTCCCTCTCTCTCTCTCTTTCTCTATCTCTATCTCTCGGAGCGGCAACTCCATTAACATATTTCACTCTTTAATGTGCTCGCGGGGTGCGCTGCGCGCGCGTTTCACGGGGCATTAACGACAAGACGAGGATTCGGCACGCGAGGATCTCGTTTGTTCGGCATCGCGAGCCGCTTGGCGAGCGCGAGCTTGGTCCCGGCGTCGTTAACCGCGGCCAGTTTGTTTGCGAGATCATCGGGCAAGCCGCGTCCGCAAAGAACGACCGTGCCACGATCCGCCGCGACTATGTATTTTCGGAGCTGTTCCAAGCGGATAACACGATACCCTCGCGACGCGGCCGCGACGTGGTCGCCTCGTAAACACACAGCAGGGACTGCCGCAAGTCGGGATTCGGTGTCTCGGCGGTCACGGGAGGCAGGGAAAATGTCGCTTCCTGCTCGCGGATCACCGACGATTGCCCACTCGGCTCTTGAAATATCGCTGTCACGTGACTCACGTGAATCGCCGCCGATCGCTCCGCCGCTGCATCAGATTTATCCCTACTCGCTCGAATAACCGGATGATCGCGCGAGTCCGCACAGAGTCCGCACTTCGACGCGCCGGATCCCGTACGGGCCCCGATCGCGGTCCGTAAGGCCCAACAAGCGGGAGGCGTGGAGGGGGGCGATCGTCGAGTCGCGTTGGTCGCGTTGATCGCGCGCGACAGGGCGCGCGGGAATCCCCGGAAGGATATCAGGCGTGCTCCCTCGTCCTCAGTATCCTCGGGGAGGGGAGTGGGGAGGGTGGGAGGGAGGGAGGGGGAGAGGGCCCAGCGGGCCCACTAATGCTTGACCTGAACGCTGGGCGAGCGCGAGAGGCGGACACGCCCACCTACTCGCTCGCGTGTACATATCGGCGCGGAGAGAGAGAGAGAGAGAGAGAGAGAGAGAGAGAGAGAGAGAGAGAGAGAGAGGGAGAGGGAGAGAGAGTTACCAAAGTAACCCGGTGTGAGCGCTTGCCAAGTCGCCGGTTCTTGATAGAGTTACGAGGTCGTCGCGGCCTCTTCCTGGGTCTCTCATTTCACGTGCGGAAAGGCCCGCATAACGTAAACCTGACGTTAACACACCGTATTTTACCGCTGTGCCACTTTTACTGCCGGCAGGGACACCGCAGCGCGACGCTCAGCGGCGGCCAACGGTCGCGGGAGTCGCGGAGGAATAATACATCGCGCATCGACCGTGTCGCTCGATCATCTTTTGCGTCAGCAACGCGCCTCTGAGCGAGGACAACCCCTCAGCGCAGCGATACGCGCGGGTGACGCGGATTCGACGAGGCGGATTCGAAGCAACGCTTCGCGCTTCGCGAGCGTTCCGGGTAAAAAATCCCTGTCGTTTGTGCGATTTTGCGAAATGATGGTGGTTGATACCGTTCGACGGAAGTTGTTGACGAGGTGGCACGTAGATGGGCAGAGTCAAACGAGATGTAGAGTCGCGTCTACATCTCGTTGAACGATGCATTTGTAAGAAGGAAAGGGAAAAGGAAAAGGAAGAGCATTGATGGACGGCCTCGCGTGAAAGCTTGATTGAAATATTGGCCTGAACCTTATTAATAAAGACGTGAGCGTAATTAGAAATGCGTAAGCAAGCGCGGTGTCGTAGCTGTAAATCACGCCTCTCAATCCTGAGAAAAATCCTGAGATGATGGTTGAATCTTGATTTACGGCGAGATATTAAGCACGCATCAAATTAGTTGACGGCGTTGCCGGCGGCCAGCCTGTCATTATCATCTCCGTCAACGTCGGATTTCGTTTGGTTTTAGAATAAGGCGGATATTTTCGATCGAGGAAACGTCGAAGCATTCCTGCGTTCCTCTGCTCGCGATGCCTTCGCGCTTCCGGCAGCTGAGCATTGTCCAACGATCACTGTCTCTGCTAATTGAATTCCTTCCTTAACGTAACGTTAATTAATAATAATACGCTCGGATTACAAAGGAATTACCGTTGCACGTTGCAGAGTTGTGGAGGAACAGTGCGAGGAAATCGGACTGAATTCGAAACCGCTAGCTCATTTCCTTTGATTTCGGTCCATTGATCGATACACGCTGCCAACTTTGGTCGAATCACCGTCTACTTGTACGCTTTAAACGGCTCGCCTCGTTAACATAATATTTAACAGATTGCGACACGTAGCGTTCCACGCTGCTTAAAATTCTGTCATTAAATCCCCCTTGTGGGAAATAAATTCCGATTCTTCTTGATCGTACGCATTCACGTAGACGCATTCGTATTCGCGGCGGCCATTACGACACGCGGCAGCCGACAAAGAATCTTGTTTATTTCCAATTGACCGCGTGCGCGGAATTTTTAATGCGCGCACGCTATCCTAAAATTGCACCAACGTCGAGCCGACGCCACTGGCACGGGGTCAAACAGCTCTGCCTCCCCCCTCCCCTGCCTCCCCGCCGTACGCATTTGCAACGTGCGCGCAAAAATTCTCGCAAATTGTTCCTGATCTGATGGACAATTGGACGATATTGCGACAATGAGCATCGTCCGTTTCGATTTTAATCGCACGCAAAACCGCCCGCCCGTGTCCTTTAATTGCCAGATTAATTTTAATTCGCGACAACATTGCCGTGGCGAGAGGAGTCGCAGATCGCTCGTAAAAATTCACTTTTTCTCCATCAGGTCTATGCCGGGGAAGACCCGCGCGCCCGTAATGCCCGCGAAATTAAAGGGTCGTGACCGTTATTAATTAAGAAATTAATAAGCGCCGGGCAGAGAGAGAGAGAGAGAGAGAGAGAGAGAGAGAGAGAGAGAGAGAGAGAGAGAGAGAGAGAGAGCACAAACACCTCTGACAAAATTGCTCGAGGCTGAGAGGCCTTTCTATCGCAAGACAAGCCTGAGCAGCGTGCCTAACGCGAATAAAGTACATTCATTTGTTCGGGACCCTCCTCACCTCTCCTCATCCTCGCTCATCTCGATATTTTCTCCCAACTTGAGTAATCTCGCCGGAAATGCCGACGCCGCGCGTTCGCGTGGCATGCCCGCGGCATGCAGCAGATTTCAGGATATCTTTGATATCTCATTATCTGCGTCGGGTTTAGGTAATGCGTACTTTGATGCTTTTGCGCGCTTGCAACAATCGCAACAAACGGGAAACCAAACACCCTCAGGCCGATGCCTCCGAAACGTTGGTGCGAAAGTTGGTGCGACGTCACGGGAGATAAAAGACACACAGTGGATAAAATACAGCACGCGGTGCTATAAGAAGATGAAGAAGGGAAGAAGAAGACCCTGGTAAAGGTTGAGAACTTTAAGACGCACACTCACTGGCAACGAAGACATCCGCGAGATTCGAGATGTCATAAGACGGAAGCCAGAATCAAGAGACGAGCGACATGGAGGGACCATGTAAACCATGTGAATAGATGATGACGATCATCTATGCTTGCGACAATCGCCAAAAATAAAAGACCAAATGCGAAACATTGGTGCGAAAATTGGACATCAACGTCACACAGGAGAACAGGCACACTGGACAACATACACGGCATGGTGTCCTGCAAGTAGAAGATACCTTTCCCTTCCGATTCTGAACTAAATGCTCCGATTTATCGCCCGACATCCCATCAAAGATATCCCACCTCGTTGAGAAGACTCAAAGTAATTTCGGCTCGATCCGCAACGCCCGCTGCGAAAAGCCCACTGCTCTCCTCATCTTCCCGCCGCCGCCGCCCCCCCCCCGCCCTCCCCCTCCCGGTAGTCGGCTCTATTGAGAGCAGTCGTTCCCGGACGGCATCGAGCTCGGCTAATTTCGACGCGGTCGAAATGAAGCGTCATTAAAAATGAAGCATCCTGCGCCGCGCGCCAGTTATCTTAGGTGCAATTAGAGTTTCTCGACACGCACGGCCTCTAAATCGCGTGACATCGGTTACGCCATATTCCGCAGCGGCATGACTCTCCCGCGGCTAATTGCAGCTTGCCACATCGGCAGCGAAGTGCTAATGATCCCTGGTAGCACCTGTACCAGCGCGATCATTACTCGCGAACACCCCGGCTTTACTTTTGACACCGCGCGCCGCGGCCGGCGTGAGAGATCGCGTGATCCGCGAGCATGAGGGATGCGCGGTCTATCAGCGTGTTGCATCGGCGCGAACAGCCCTCTCAGACGCACACTCGCGCGCCGAGATGACGGCCGATCGCGGCGGAATCGTGCGAGCGAGCCGGGGCTGCCGACACCGGAAATCCTCGTCGCGGGAGCACGGGAGGGCGATCAGCTGTTTCTCGCGAGGCGAGCGCCCGGATGAGCGCTATAGGGGGACCGATCGACGAGGGGGAGGATCGACGAGCGTTATCTCGAATCGGGAGAATTCGCTGGCGCCGAGACGCCACTCGCGCGCGTCCTTTTTCTCCCGTTTTCTCGCCGCCGTTTCGCCGTCGTCGTCGACGCACGCTCGTCGCGTATAATTGTCCGCGCCAAAACATTGTTTCGTTTTTTACGGCCCCCTCGCCCCCCTCGCCGCCCTCGCGGGGCCCCCCCTGTCATCGTGTTTGCGCATCGGGAGAATTTGCGCGCCGGGCCGTACCGCGCGATATTTTCGGAACGCCTATTTATACGCGCCGCTCCTGCTGCCCGCCGGAGTTCGGGTCAGAGGACACACCTCGGGGAACGCCGCCGGCGAGAGGACGCATCGCGTAGCCGAGGTGCGCGCGCGTGTGGTCTCTGATTATAGCAGAAACTGGCGGCGCTTCGCGCGTCGAAGCGTCCAGGCGATCCCGCGCGATATCTCGCGATATCTCGCGAGCGCGAACCGGCTGATCGTAATATACGGGACACGCGATATACGCCGATCTATCCGCAATTAGGACCACGCGACGGGAGGCGGTAGGAGGGGTAGGGTGGGCGGTCGACGAAAGCTCTCCCGACAATCCGCGCTCGCACGCGCGTTAACGATTTCGCGGGGGATTTACGGCGGATGTGGAAAAGCCGCGGCGGAACCGCCGCCGTTTGTCGAAGGCGCTTGTTACTTGTTGCGCGGCAGGTTCGCGGCTCTAGGAATAGCCCTAATGGCGCGGCGCGTGCGCGCGTGAAGAATCTCGATGTTTTACGGCGGCGATTATCGTTTAGCCTGTCCGTCGCGGCCAAATCGCGCCCGGGCGCGACAGCGTCGCCTCTTACTTTCATCATTAGACTGTGACTAATCTGTATTACCGCGCCGCGTCGCGCCAGATATCCCCAAAGGCCCTCGTAAAGGCGCGCGCGCAACGGCTAAATGCGCGTTCGAGCGGCCGAAACGCAATCGAGACTGCGGGGAGGGCGGGCCGTAACTTGGCGGATGTCGAGTGGAATAATGAGCGCGCGAACTTCCCCGAATCACCGGCGCGCATCTTCGATTCATCACGGCAACGAGGATCTTCATCACGCCTCGGGGAACGTAAACACCGCGAGGGAGACATTTCGGCGATCAATCGCGGGAGCCGATCGTGCCGTTTGCTATTAATTTCGCCCTGTTTTCCGATCTCCGCCACGATCGGCGGAATGCCGCGGCGCGATTATCTTCGCACGCGCATGCGCAGACGCGCGTTGGCTTTCTCGGCCAGCCCGAGCACGCGGCTCAGATGAAGATGATCGATAGTGAGACAACTTCGACACATCTCTCTGGCTTCGATCGATCGACAGCTCGCGAGATGGAACGAAAGAACAATCTGTCCGCTTATTTGCGTCACTTCGGCTGCATTCCGTGCAGCAGTGCGATCGATATGATCGTCGGTTTATTGCATCTTATTACATTTCGCATCGCGCACATCCACGTGACAGTACACGCGCATGTGTGTACGCGCGTGTACGTGTGGGGTAACACGCGCGCCACCGCGATTGCGCGCGGCCGCATGTTGAGGTTAATTGCAAACCGTCGCGAGGAGGAGGGAGGGAGGGAGGGAGGGAGGGAGGGAGGGAGCGGTGTCTCCCGTGGAACGGGCCGTTTCGCCGATCATCTATCAATCGGGCGATCAGTTAGCGTTCGTTGGAAGATACAAAATAGCGTTGAAAGCTGATTAAAGCAGTCCCGCGCGAGAGGATAGAGATAGGCGTCGAAATTAGCCGGGCACGACATTCATTTTGCCGTATCCACTGCGGGGCAACCGCCATGAGATTAATAAGCGAGACTCCAGTCCGGGATGCCCGCCAGCGATGTAATTACGATCCGATTATGACAAGGTACGCGCGATAATACGAATAATCGCCGGCGCTGCAACTGCGCACTGACGGCGACTAATGTCGCCGGACATCGAGGCTTCTCGTTTCGGGATCATCTCGGCGTTCATCTCCGAGAAAAGTCGACTCGTATTGTCCTCAGCGTGCACGCGCGCGCGCAGCTCGCCGAGATTGCTAATTACGTGACAATTATCGGATGGCGCAACTGTGGGTTCGATGTTACGATTAAACGCCAATCGACCGTGATCGATCCGCGCGGTGGCTTCCATTCGCACCGAATTGCAATCTCCACCCTCTCTCCACCCTCCCGCTCTTCTCCTCTACCTTTCTCAGACCTCTGAAGTTTACGCTCGCACAGCGCGACGAGCAAATCGCAGAATGGAGTTAGCGGAATTGGAACACCCTCGCGTTGCGTCGTGCTAAAATATTACAAATTAATTTCTTGCTTCTCTCTCTCTCTCTCTCTCTCTCTCTCTCTCTCTTTTTCTCTCTCGCTGATCTTGAAAACCATTTTGGGGTATCTATCGATACTTTTGTTACTATCAGATGCAGACTATCTACGCTTTCCAAACACTGAGTGACATAACCTCCAAAAATAGATAGTATGCATAATGGTCTCTAAGGAGATAACGCCGCTGAAATGATTTGCTGTGCTGATTCGGTGCAGTGATTTGTAACAAAGATTAAGTTAAGAAAAGGGAGAAGTTAACCTCAAAGACAGAGAACGCCCGAATGGCCGAACTAAAAAGATTTGACGACTATAACGTTTAGTAGATGAAAGGTCAGCCTAAATGGAAGAGGGACTTGCTCGGAGCTGCACGATTGTTGCGTCTTTATAAATAAATGTGGACAACGGTTCACCGTTGAAAAAGCAAGGGATTAATTTGTACACATAATAATACAATTCTTTCTGCTTTCTGCTCGGTGCGCTTTCCGACTCGTCGGAGCTCTCGTCGATCCTCGATCGATCCGGCGCCAATCACGGGAAAATTGCACTTTCGGGAAACCTGTACAAAGAATGAACGACTGCGTTCCCGAAACGGTGCGCAGGTGCAGTCGACGGAGGAACGTCCGGTTCCGCAATGCGCGGGCCTGAAAATCTCAGCATTGCTCGATGCAAGCGAAAGTGAAACGTGCGCGGCCGGCCAATCAACCGAAACTGGCTGTAACGCGACACCGTGCGAGATTTCTGCACTTTAACGGCTATTGGGAAGCCCGTGCTATTTTCTCGCTTCTTTGAAGACTGCCGTAATGGCCGGCCTGTCTCTCGCGGTTGACATTCTAATGTTGCGCAGATAAATTGGATTGGTATCCCGGGATAGTTGGGATTGGCCGTGCTCCAGCGTCGAATGCCTTGATTAATACGCCGGTAATTAGTTACCGGCTGCAACCGCGAGTTACAGATATTATTATGCTAATTACGCCGGCGACGTTGAGTAATCGGCTGCACATGAAGCAACGGACAAAAAGCGACCGGCCCACGTTCTCGCCGTTCGCGCCGGCGTACAGTTCCATCGGAGCCCTCTCTCTCTCTCTCTCTCTCTCTCTCTCTCTCTCTCTCTCTCTCTCTCTCTTTCTCTCTCTCGAAAGAGAACTACGAACGGGCGACCTTGAAAAATATCGAACGTGTACGCACAAAAGTGAAAGGATCCGCCGACCGCTCTTTTTCATTCCTTCCCTCTCTCTCTCTCTCTCTCTCTCTCTCTCTCTCTCTCTCTCTCTCTCTCTTTCCATTCTACCCGGGCTCCTTGTATGCAGATTGCAGTATCTGCCGAGGAATGCCGGGTCGCCCGTTTGTTTAGCGCAATTACACGTGCGATCGCTGATGAACGGTCGGGAGATACCGGCGCGACCGTTCTAAACGCCTCTATTGCGCCCGCCGCTGTTGGCACAGTCATCAACTATCAATAATCCATCCGCATCGTTGTCCGCAAATTATACAATCAGACGTCCCTTGTTGATCCCTTGCTGAGGCGCGCGCGCCGTTACTTGGGCAGGTTTTCTGAATCCCCGCGCAATCACAAAGGAGACAGACCAATGGGCATGAAAGGCGAGCCGATTTCTTAAGCGATTCAAGTTACGAAACGGCCATCCCAAAGTCCCCGCGTCGCCGTTCCCCGTCCCGCGCCCCGCGAAAAGTCGAAGCGGGACCAGGCTCGTCCGTCGAGTTCTCTCGGCGAGAGGCGCACAAGTGAGCCGTGTTTCAATAACGTATTCCCAATAGCGACCGCCGCCATCGTGTGGGAACGGAGCGCGCTCCGGGCGGGAAAGAAGTTCGAAACAATTATCCGGAGAGCGAGAGCGCGGGGCGATCGAAGCCACGGCGGCAAAAATCATTCGACTGCGAGTGATCGAGGAGACTCGAGCTTCTTACGCGAGTTCCCGCCAGTATTTACGATCGTGTCGACGAACAGACGAGCTCGTTGCGCGGCGATTTGCGCGCAGCGGAAGATCCGCTCGAGTCTGTCGCGCGCGGAACGATCCTCGCGATCGATCGTCGCAACCGCGGAAATCGAATTCCGCCGTCGACGAGTCGCATCGGCAAGCCCTCATTGAATCGCTAATGCTGACCACTATGATCGATTTGCCGATCGAATTAATATCGATGCGAGCAATCATTTCGTAACGCGAGGGCGTTACTTTTCCTTTCCGCTTCTTTCCGAAACATTTACACGATCGATGCGCGATCGATCGCGATTTCTCAGAATCGCGAAATTCAATTTGGAAGTGCCTCAGACGGCGATGTATGCGCGCATCCTCGAAATTCTCATTTTCGTCGTCGATATAATCCCACATCGAGATTCTTCGCGGGACGATGGGGATATATCATGCACATGGCGCACCGATTCCCATTAGCAATGAAATTGATCCCGCGAGTTTTTTTTCCTTTTTTACGCTGGTTATTGACTTTTAATCGGTTCCAATAAGCGGCTGTAGCGAGAGTACGTTCCGCGAGAATGAAGCGATAAAGTGGGCCGGTGTCCATTCCGCATCATCGCCACCGCTATCACTGCATCGTCACTATCATCATTATCATTATACTCGCCATTATCGTCATCGATCGATGCATTATGTGGTAAACGGCGCGAGACAAATTAAGCAATCGAGACACGTCGCGCACTCGGCGACGAGAACGCTCCGGCTTGACCTTCTTTTCTGCACGCGATGATGTCGATCTCCTCACTCGTCATCGAGCGATAAGTACACGTGGATCCAATCCGATTCCCATCTGCTGATGGCGAATGACGAAAGTCAATTCGATGGAAAGCTGTCGGATCCGGCTACCCGGTCCCTCGCGTCTCTCGAATCGATCGCCCGAATCCTCGAGCGAGGAAAGGGAAATCGACGAGCGATGATACGAATATCTGAATCCTCCGAGGTCACATGTTCCGGGAGCATGGAACAAGACGCGGATGCCGATGGATCCCTCTCAACAATCAGAAACCTGTTTTCAGAGCCTCCTCGCGTTCCTTCTTTCCCTCGGGCCGTCGTCGTCTTCCTTTTCCTTCCTTCCTCCTCCACTCCCCTCGCCCGCCCCTCCTCCGCTAAGATAAGATTAGATGAGGATCGGCCCGCGTTCATCAATCATCCATTGAAACGTAACCCGTGGCGTTCTATAATTAACGATCTCGCTAGGAACTTCGACGGGGTCCCACGCCCAAACGAAAGCCATACCCGCTGCTCGCAGATCGCTCCTCAGCATTGAGATACGCGGCGGATTGACGCGAAACCAAAGACCAGATTCTCTTAGCAGGGTCTCGCCTATCTGCCGCGAGCAGATCTCCAACCGCGTCGCGGTTTGCGCGTGCTTCGGGTTTCCATGCAAGCGTCATGAAATCGCGGTGCTCGGCGCAATGCACTTGCCGCCCGGGAAATAAATGGCCCTGCGAACCTTGAGATCTTGCTAGCCGCTGCGCGAGAGGGGAGCGGAGACGGGCCACGCTTTTTGAGGAATACCAATCCGCTATGGACGGCGGACGGAAATAGCACTGCAGCTCGTAAAGTTGGAAAGAGGATCCACCGCGAAACTAGTATCAGCGATATCCTAGTGAGACTATTTATCTGGCGCCGCGTTACATTATGCAAATAATTTCAGCCGCAGATGCAAGTGAAATTATCATTTATATGTACATACGTATACATAAAACGCCAGCCGGGGTATTACACGCGCTCGCGTGATGCGCCTCGGGTACTCAGGCGAATGCGAATACATCGACCATGATAAGGTTTATCAGAAGGACTGCTGGCGGTTAAGCATTATCCGCAATGGCGAATATATTAAAATACTCGATCGCGGAGAATTATGCAAAAGACTCTCCCGATTAGATAGCTTCCGGATACAATGAACAAGTTGCCGACGAATCAGGCTTCCACGCGGCCTGGCCGGCTAATTCGCGGCTCCGAGCAGCCGCTATTGCCGGCAATAAAGTTCCAGGATGATCCAGCTGAACGAGCGCGGCGTCACGCCGGAATGCGGACTCGCCCCTATCAACGTCGAAGCGTCCTCGTGCCCTTTCGGTGATCGCGGCGAGCCCCGAAGCCGCCACGATTCAACGGAAAGAGCGGATTCTCGTAAGCGAATCCCCCGATCGCGGGCACGCGCGGGATTTCCAGCGTCAAGCGACGTTTCTCGAAGCCGAGAGCTGACACTGCTGTCCTAATCCTGAAGAATTTTAATACAAATCGCCCTGTCGGATTACCAAATCACGCGGCGATCGCTGATTAACGATCGCCGGTTCGGCGTTCGGCCTAATCGCATTACAGTTGGGAAAGCCAACAAATTGACCACGGTGCACTTTCACCAGTGGAAACGCGTTATCTAATCGTCCTCGCGACCCTTTTCCCGTAATCCGTTAATCATTATCATCGTACACGGGGCCGCGAGACAAGAGGCGGGACATATTATGAAACCGGTAACCGGGCAATTTCACGGAAACTGGTCGGACGGGTTAAAAACCGGCCCGGTTGACGATCTCGGGCTGAACCGGCCCGCCAAACTGGATCTGATTATTCCCAGAAAACGAAATCCCATCGAGACGAACTGAATTAAAAATCTCGTAACGTGTCGCCGTACATGTCCCCCCGCTCCTCTCCCGTCAATCCGCCCTCAAGGGACCAGGTCGCTGAATGATCTGCTCTCTCTCTCTCTCTCTCTCTCTCTGCGCTCGGACGCGCCCCGATCGTCATTCGCGCGCGCTATACTTCCGTGCGCTCGGTATCTCAAACGCAAGAGAAAGAGAGAGAGAGAGAGAGAGAGAAAACTAAAAGAAAGGGCGATCCTTGGTCCAGGTCGCGAAAATCGAGCCGGATAAACGCGCGGCATTGTGCTCGCCTCATCGACTGACCGATATTTGGCCGGAGTCGCTCTGAAAGCAGGGATTAAGCATCCGCAGGGTGGATTACTTAAGGGTGGGGGGGGACTGAGCGTAATGCAGGTGGCCGAAGGGGAACCGCGAAGGGAGAAAGAACAGACGACGGTCCCACTTGAGAAACAAACGAAAGCCTTGGATGGTTTAGCGAGTCAAGAGGGCCTTAGCGGAAAGCATCGTCCGTCCTGCTTGAGAATAGCCGGTTTATATCTGGAAATGGGAATGCATTCTAATTCGATCGATCGGACGCGAGTCTACAGGGTGTTCTTGCCGCGAAGGATGATGATGTTTAGAAGTCGATGTTTCCGTGGAAACCGAGTGACGCTTCTCTCGATGTTCAGCTCGGTCGAAACATCTCCCACTGCGATCCACTGATGTCACGTGATTCGATTCGATCTTCGTCTCGCTTCGTTTTTAGCTGGATAGATAGATATATTGTCATCTCGCGGCAAGTTCTTTGGCGAGGCTCGCAAAGTTGACTCGATTTTAAGATATTCATTTCGACGTGCCGACATGAACAGGCGTAATTCCGTTAGACATACTTCAAGCAAGAGGAATCGATGAATGAGAGAAACACCCTATACATCGCGAGAATACAAGCATCAAAGAAGTCGAAGCCCGCAGGTATTACGCCATAAATCGGCTGAGAGATGTTTGAAGGAACGATTGTTTCGGATTGATTCTTCGCCGGAGTCTCGAGTGTCGAAATGAGAAACTCTCGATGTCCGATCGACTCTACCATGAAGGCATCGCCTCGTCGTTCCTTTCAAAGTACCCCACAATAGTATAATAGAAGCTATTCACGTTGAAAAGGCCCTTCGCTATCCTTTAAGCGATTTTGCCTCAAGTCTCGCCTCTTTCAGATTTCAATACTTTATGCGCGTTCGACTATTTCTCGCACATTGTGTTTCCTCCGTGTGTGCGTGTGTGCGTGCTGGCGCGGCGTGCAATAGTCATCGTGTTTAATTTATCGTGAAACAAAACGAGAGGTGGGAACACGCCTCTCCGCGACACCTTGCATTCTGCGAGAATTATCGAATTGACCGAATGGAAGGAAAATAAGAGCTCGGGAGCATTGAGAGAAAATCTCGCCAAATTATGAGATTTCTCCATCGTTCGAGCGTTCGATGTTCCAATTGACAACGCAACAGCCAGAAAAGCCACGCGTCGCAGAATAAAGAAACGTCCTGCATCAAATCGGCGCCAAGTGTTCACGCGCCATATTTCGCCGTGAATAACAGCGTTTAGATATTTATTTATTGCCGGTTCGAGAGAGCGTGTTCGGTAAAGATGAGGAAACAAAACAATCTCCTCTGATCAAACAAGTTAACAGTTACGATATTCGCTCTAATCAAGTAACAAATGTGCGACCGTTGCTTCCGGTTTCTCGCAAGACACTGAAGACACTGATCCTTTGCCGTTCATTGTAAACGGATCACGATCTTTCTTTGTTTCGGCAACAGTTGCGACTTAATCCCTCGGCTCATACTCGGGATAAGCCTCGATACAAGTCGTTTACGTCGAAAACTTTCGAAAAAACCAAAAATGACTCTTAACAGAAATCTTAACACCAGGTATCGAGCAATGCGAGAAAGGGAGCGAAGAAATGGAAAGGGCGAATTCAGATAGCTGCAGAAGAAGAAAACAGACGAGGACGATGGTTGCTCGATTCTCTCGTCTGGTTTCCTCGCGGGTTTCACGAGCGGGTAAAATAATTACGGAGGCGTTGGATTTGGCGCGAGCGAGTGAAGCGAGTTATCGCGATGAAAAAAGAAACTCATCTCCCGATAGAAGCTTATGGGGATTATGAAAAAATTCGTGCGTACGCGCGGGGATAAATTGATAACGTTAAACGTTAGCGAGAGGCCAGCGACAATCGCGCGCCAGGAATAGACATATTAATCAAGGCAATTATTCGTTGTATAATAGCGAGAGTCACCTATACGCGCAACGAATACCCGGGATAACAAACGGCAAATGAAACGTAGATAAAATTAACAAATGCCCGCGTCGTTCGTATCGACGTTGCGTTTAATTTCGCGCCGGCCTGGCGAATGAATAATGCGAGAATTGTCAGCGGCGGGTGTAACGCGGCTTACAAATCCCCTTAAAATGCATTACATAAATCGAAATCCATTTTACAGACAAAACATATTTTTCCCGCGCAGCTATTCAAACGGCTCTCTGGGCCATTTATACGCGCGCGCGCGTGTATATATATATATATATATATATATATATATATATATTCAGCGCTCGCAAACAACGACGCGTATCCGCAAACATTCCCCTCGCGTGGAACAGGGTATAAACAGGTAGACAGAATTGTCGGGGGAAGGAAAGAAGGGGAGGGAAAGAAGAGAGCGATCCAATAGTCACGACCCTTCCTGATCGATTAATATCACTGCAATAAACGTCATTGCGTATATCGAAAAAGGGGGCGACTCACCCCAATCCGCGCGCGTCAAAAAATACATGCCTCTCTATTTTTACGAAACACGCAGCGGCCCGCGCCACAGCAACCACCCCCCGCGGGCCACGGCGGGCCGTGGGCTTGCGCCTTTCTTCCGCGCAAACAAAAAGGGAGGCCAGGCCGACCAGGGGCTAATGCATTTAATTCTCGCACGTCGTGCGCCGTGCGCCGCAACTGCCCCTCGAGATAATACGAAATCATTCTCTCACGCAATTATCGATCGCGGGATCGCGCGCGATTTAACTCGCGCGAAATAGTCGGCGATCGGATTACATCGAGGCGCGCAAAAAGCCGCCGATATTGCGCACACGCGGACAGCGCGTTCTCACATTTATTGCCGGCGTAAATACTAAACGGCCGCCATTAAGCCCGCGCGATTGCGCCGCCAGTCTGGACGGACGATTACAAAATCCCTCCGAGGCCGTCCTCGATTCCTCCAGATCGCCAGCAGCGATCCTCTCCGAGGAGCGGAGCGTTTTAGCCGCGTAACGCGCGCGTATTAAGCAAACACGCGCGACAATAGAGACGTTCCCTGCTCGCGCGGATGTAAGTACTCCATGGGTATCGATGGCGTATCGATGGGGCCCCATTGTGTCCCCGGCTCCGGGGACAACGAACCCCCTCGGGGGGAAGGGGAGGGGGAGGGGGGGCAGAGGGAACCCTCGATAACCCCCGGCGCGCAGGGCAGCTAGCGCCGAGGTGGGATTGTGGCCCGACAGCGATTGATACGATTCGAGTCGAAATCTCGCGGTCCATTGTCGGTTTTGCTTCTCGCCGCCTCTTATGTATGCGCGCGACTTCGATTGTGCCGCCGCATTCGGCCCCGCGCATTCATCCGCGAGTGGAAAGGCGATTTCTCATCCGCGGTAACGGGGTAAAGGGGAGACACAGAGAGAGAGAGAGAGAGAGAGCGCGCGCCGCACAATGCGACCGGCGGGATAATAAAGGGCGCGCGCCACGCTGCGCCGGAGGGAAAAGGCCTGAAAATTGAAAAAGGAGGATACCCCGGCGGGGTATATAAATCGGCAAGGATGCGCGCGCGCGCATGCGCGGGAGGACGCGCGGTCTTGAAAAATGGATCTCCTTTCTTCGGCAACGGCCGATCGGTTAATGTATTCCGATGCGTAGATTGATGGCGCCCACAGGTGCGAGCTTGTCGTCGAGACGCCGGTGTGAGGCTTTTTTTATAAACAGGCGTAATCGCGAGAGAGAGAGAGAGAGAGAGAGAGAGAGAGAGAGAGAGAGAGAGAGAGAGAGAGGATGATAGATCGCGCTGGAAATGTCGAATAATATCGTGGGCTATTCCGGGTATAGCCGCGGATAAAGCGCGCGATTCCGGATTATTTTCCACTTTCGCCATGCGAGCGGTAAGATTAATGTCATTGAATGCATTTCCTCCGCGAGCCGGTTACGAAATAAATGATGCGTTTTACTCGTTTCGCGCGTGCAGCGTGAAGCGCGAAGCGCGAAGCGCGATCGATAATGATATTTCGAAATCGATCAAATTAGCTGGCGTTACGGCTCCCGGCCCGGGCCGCGCCAAATTACGAGCTGACGTTAATAACGATGCGCAATTGCAGTATTTCGCGCATCTTGCGCGGAATAATCGAGCGGCCGCAACGTCAGATATCTCGCGCCGTGGCACGCATCGGCGATCGACGTTAACGACGACGCCGCGACGTCGTTATTGAAATCGACATGTCGGCCGTTTGCCCGGCAAATTGGAAAGCGATGTTAATGGGACCGATTGACCGCGGGATGCAACTTCCGGTAAAGAGACTCGCGGTATACCCGCGCGTCAAACCTCGCGCAGCGAGATGTCAAGTAATCTCGCTGCAACGTGTTAAACAGACGGACATACACGGTATACACATAGATCTATCCTATCTTTTTCACGACTACGCGCGCATACGCGAATGTCAAATGTTAAAGCGCCATGCGAAGAGGGAGCGCAGCGCGCTGCGTTACCGTATTATTCGGAATTCGCGATAACGCACGCGTGGCGGAATAAATTATTCAGCATGCCGTGATTTACGATTCGCTGCCGGTAATTTTCTGCAAACGGGGATAGAATTTTCCGAGAGAATCCAATGATAATCGAATGTGCGCGCGCGCCAGCACCAGCGATGCCGCCTGGTCGGGATGACCTCTGGCCCTCGCCGTTTCCCCCTCCGCGCCGCCCTCCCGCGCTCCGCTCTGCTCTCGCCGCCAGCCGCTCATCAAACGATCCGTCGATCGAGGCAATTAATGCGGCTGGCTTTGATTATCCCCCTCCCCGCCTATAGACGTCCATAGACGCAGACGGCGACTTTGCATCGCCGTCCAAATAAAGCAGTTTATTTATACGCGTGCAATTAAGTTGAATACACATCGCGCGCATCCGCGCGCGCGCGCGCGCGCGCGCGCGTATCGGAGATGCGTTCTCTACGACGTAGCGTTAACGGCGATACGACCTCTGACCCCTCTCACCTTCGTACCTTCGTAACGAGTTCGCGAGATCGCCGGGATCCGCGGCATCCGCGCTGCAGCTGCGTCAGGTTCGATCCTTGCTTCGATCAAGCGCACGTTTCTGAATCAATCAGTTCTGAGGGACGGATGAGTGCATTCTATCTGATTGTATCGGAGCAAGTTAGCGAGCTGTGATTAGGCAGCTGATTATGCGTGCTTGATTAAGCCGCAGATAGCAGCGAACAGGGTTACATGACAGATTTACTGATAAAAGGGGAGAGGAGAAGCGTAAACATTGCGCGATTCCATTTTTAATTGACGTAAATATGTCGCGAGTATGTGTTCGCGCACGCTCATTAGGGGAACATTGACGACGAGTGCTCTCATTAAAACGCTCCTTATAGTCAGGCGTCACGGCTGAATATCGAGTACACGAGGTGTTCCTTAGCTATTTCGAGATATCGTCGTAGTTAGCGTGAAGCGCCAACCGCGCGGCTTCGTTAGCGTAGAATGGTCGAGCGGGCTTGCATTTTTACAGATCGCTGACAGTTGACCTCCCTTATTAGCGATCGCGCTAATAAGCGCGTTGATAATCATCGTCGCCCATTAATTAATATGCAGAGGCGGCGATCGCGATCTGTCGGTGTGATTTGCCATTGCTGAGGCTGGCAGGATCGAGGATCGAGCGATCGATGACACATCGGCATGAAATCGCGACGGATTCGCGATTATGCCTGATGTCTTGTTGCGTTTATGCGCGCATAATGCATCGCGAGTCTTGCAAGCAAGCCTGACGACCTAGACCCCGTCACTATCGAATGTTAAGTAGCATTTATAAATACATAATTACAGTGATCAAAGCGGGAAGATCCATCGGGCGCCATCGGCGCATTTCAATTAACGACCAGGCGTCAATGATTATTATTTTCACCTGCGCGCCGTTCGCGTCCATCTCTCACGAGCGGAAAGACCAACCGCTGACGGTAATTCCGTCAATTAACGTAACGCGTTGTGTGTATACCCGCGCGCCTATCGCAAAGCGCGAATTAAGATAAGATCCGTTAGATAGACGGCGATCCATCGCGGACCGAAACGTCGAGTGTGCCATGCGCGTATACGCTACGCTTGCATTTTCAGAAAGGCGCGAAAGGGAGAGACAAAAATTCCAAACTCGCTCGCCGATTCCGGCTCGCAGAGACGATCGACAGAGATCCTACATCCATCTCCGGAGCGGAGATTCCACGTCCTTCTTCGGAGGACGCCGATGGACCTCTGACGTGGGGTGGGGGATCGTTGGCCGCTTCGGCCCGCGTCGCCAACCGTCGTCGAATTTCGGATCGCGCGAGATCGGCGCGCCCGAAGAAGCACGATCGGGAGGAAGCAAAGTGCGCGTAGAGGCGCACCAGCGCGCGCGTGTGGTCCATCAATCATGTTGTTCCCGGCGACAGGTGGACACTGGAGTCGATGGAGACCCCCACCGTAATTGGGAGAATAGTGCCGGTTTGCTGGTCGAGCGAGCACACGGTCATTTATCTTGCCGCGATCGGCCGGCCTATCGACGGCTCGGCCCGATTCGAGTTAACGCCCGTGAAATCGCGCGTCGCCCGTTCGGGAAAATCAGCCGCGTTCGATCTCCCCGCGTGTGTCCAACAAGCGCGCGCGCCGGCGCCGTGATCGATACGCGCCGCCACCGCGGCTTCCCCGTCCCGTGAGTTACAGCACCGCGTGGCGTCGTGTAGCTCGTAATTGGAAGCAAATACAGATATCGTTGGGATCGCGCGCGGGGAGGGGGGGGGGGCTGGATATTCGTTCAAAATATTTATTTGCGGAGTATCGATCGCCGCCGACTCGCCGCCACTCGGGTTCCTCCCCCGCGCGTCTCTTCCTCCGATTTTTGCTCTCCCTCTCCCTCTCTCTCTCTCTCTCTCTCTCTCTCTCTCTCTCTCTCTCTCTCTCTCTCTCTCTCTCTCTCTCTCTCTCTCTCTCTCTCTCTCTCTCTCTCTCTCTCTCTCTCTCTCTCTCTCTCTCTCTCTCTCTCTCTCTCTCTCTGTCCTTATTTTCCGGTTCTCCGCTCCTTGCGATTCAGGGATCGCGTTTGTTAATAACGCGCCGCGTCGCAGAGCGGGAAGCAGGTCGCGCATGAAACGCGATGAAATAATCGATGACAGTATAATCGATTTGAGACGAGTAGCCGGCTAAAAAGCAACGACCATACGTATGCTCGTCGAGTAACTCGAGACGCGTCATTCTGTCCTCTATCTCGTCCCTAGGATCATCTTCTTTGCGCTCCTGTCCGCTCGGCTCCGATCTCCTTTCACTGGCGACAACAAGGCCGCCCCTGGGCGGCATCTAGCCTCGGGCAGTGAAAAGGAAACGCGCGACCCACGCTAAATCTGTCCCGCGTGCATTCTTTTACGTCAGCGCCAAGCGCGCTCCGATCGAATCTGCTATGTCACCGATATACGCGACGTGCGTACACATATCCCTGTTTTTGCTTTGGAAAAAAGCTTCAGCCTTTTGCCGTGTAAACGTTTGCGGAATCATATCTGATTGTGTCTGCGATGGCGATGGTAAATACGACTGGTGGAAAATAGAGCGCTGTTTCGGTCGAGCCGGATTCGTATTTTTAAACGCGCGCGATCCGAGCAGAGCTCTCGGAGAAAAGCCCGAGAAGAGAATCGTGCTCGTATGATTGCACGAGTCCGTTTTCGCCTCGTGGATCAACTATCGACGTTAACAGGAGCCTGTAATATCGCGCAGCCTACGATTCCCGGATATGGCACGACTGCCATGCGAATCGATTTATACTTTGTAGCTCCGTCGCCGCGATCCAATCGCTCTCAACTAGTCCGCGTTACGTAATGGATTAGGCAACGCGGTCCATTAATAACGAGAGACGTCCGCGTGCGTAATCAAAGCCGGTGCGCCCTCGTAGCGCGGAAGAAAAAACCTGAGGAAGGATGTGTTATTGAGGCAGCGCGAGCGGTGCCGCCAAAGGCGAACCGGAACGACCGGAATCGCTGCTAGACAGCCGGACTCGATCACCGGCGAAGCTGGCCACCGGTTATCCGCATCTGAATCTCGAATCGTTTCGAGATACCGGAACTGCGAGCGACAAAGATAGAGAGAGAGAGAGAGAGAGAGAGAGAGAGAGAGAGAGAGAGAGAGAGAGAGAGAGAGAGACGTTTGATCTCTCTTGCTTCCCGAGACACGCTTCTGCCGAGGACCGTTTCGATCGCGGGATCCCATCTCGCCGATACGATCTGTCTCGATGGCGGTCTCATCGTTCCAACAGCGCTCGCCGACTCCCTCAATCGAGAAGCCTCGATCTCTCGAATGGTCGTCCACGACATCGGACGCATCGAGTAATTGCTCGTGCTTACGGTTTAATCCCGCCGCGGCGACGATAACGATCCAAAGGATCGCCGGCGCGCGATGCAACCGATGATTGACCTTTCGCGCCGCGAAACATACTCGAAAAGCGCCCGTCAACCTCGCCCGGATGTGCAAATTAGCCTGCCGGTCATCGTCATGCATCGTGATGCTTCTCGTTATCAGCGGACGCCGCGAGGACGATGAAGCTCGAAGCTGGAGGCTCGAAGAGGAGAGTCTCCGACTCGTCAGTGACCCGTCAGTATCTTCTGCAGGTTCATATCGCCGAATCTCGATCGGCAACGCTGACGGTATAAGCATTAATACGGCATAAGCTTCATCTTCCTCTTTTGCGACACGCAAATTACAACGAGAGAGAGAGAGAGAGGACGAGAAGAGACTTTTTCTCCCTCCGGTGCAGCTGAGTCATCTCGAAAGACCTCTTCTGGGCGTCCGACGACCCGGACACTCCATGTATCCTCTTCGTTAGGCGATCCACGTGTGTTTATCCACGTGTGACCGCGGGTGAAATCTCCAACCGCGGAATAAGATAATGTTTTCTTAAGCCAGGGCTGACCGTTGTCCGAAAAGAATTCCGGCCGACTGACGCAACGTCAATACGACCTGTCTGTGTCTCTGAGAACGGCTCGATGTGGTCGGCCGCTTGAGGACGAAGGCGGCTCGATGTGAGTATCGTGAGAAGAATCTTCAGGCAAGGATGCGATCGCCCGTATCCCGAAGGAATTGGCACACGCTGCGTTAGCGACGCCGTGTAACGAATCTCGAAGAAGGTCGCAGCAATTGGAGGAATTATATGCAGCGATCCGCGTGACTGAACATCAACTTGCCGATGCAGATCGCTGACATCCGTCTCTCCCGCGGATCGCGGATGGAATTTTCAAGGTCAAGTCCGATCCCTCGCACGTTCTCGAACTGTGCGCCGGGCCATAAGAAGGCTTCGGAAAAAGCATGACTGATGCGAGAAGAGACACCACGCCCTGCTTTAGCGCGAGGGAGCAAATTACACCGTGGAATCTCCATTTTATCCATAACGCGGACGTGTGCACGACTACCTAAGAAGAAGAGATATTACGTTTCTTCTGAGATTGCGGCCGAGCACGCGATGATCTTGATCATTGTCCATTTCGCCGTAATGCCGGGGCGTTCCATCTGTCAGGACGACAAGCACTCCTAATTTCGACAATGGGAATTCCTCCCTTTTTCGTATCCGTTTCAAAGGACAATGGTCCAGCAGTGTCTTTGTGCGATTCGCGATGGAGTGGCCGGATTGCCGTTGATTACCGACCAACGGCGCGCCAACACCGAGAAAGGTGGAAACAAATTTGAAGGAAAGGTGCGGAACGAAAAGGGTCACTATCAATCACAAAAACAATGAACAATGCGGCATCTGGCGGAATACTCCGTGCTCGGAGTCAAGTGTGATCGCGCTTGGGCGTTTTATATGTCGCTATTCTCGGCGCTTCAGCCTTCTCGATCGATATCTCGTCCAATTAGTCAAGTTATTCTCGGCGAAACTTGTTGCTCGATGCGTCTCCGAGAATAGCGGCCGCTAGAGAAGGGGACGCTATTGTTTCTGAGATACGCGATCGATTGATTAACGTGATTGATTATCGGGCATTTCGGGCATTACAAATTAGCTCCTTGCTTCTTTTCTCAAAGCTCGAGAGATTTCACGAGCTATAGCGCAGGAAGTACAGTACTGCTGTGACATACAAAATAGTAGCCATCATCTTCGATGATCTCGAGCCATTCGTCGGAAACCTGGCGGTTCTTTGAGCCGAAGGGATGGGATGACGCTGTGGAGTGAAAAGCAAGAAATGAATTTGTACGCCCGACAAAGCAAAGACGAGTCACATCCAGTGTACGAGGAACGCACGTATCCTCCGCGAATCGCGAAACGTGAAGGCGCATCGAAATTTTTTCGATCGCACGCCGAAGAATACACATCGCCGCGGGCCACCTGCTGCGCAAGCTTTTTAAACTTATTTGAAATCGTATCATCGACATAGACAGCGAGGAATCTAATACGTTCTGCTAGATTTTCTGACGAGCTCGTGTTTGCGGCTCGTGTTCCCGAATATTATTTTACCTGAAAACGAGTAGAAACGAACTTGATGTCCCAAGGCGACCCGCGCGAGTTACATTCGGTGTCCGGTTACGTTTTTTCGACCTTGCCGAGACATTGGAGAGGTAATATAATTTCGTGGATTCAAGTCGCGCACTTCCGATTAATCCCTCTACTGCTGCGGTATTCCTTCAAGTTAATCGCAGGGGAATATAAATTACAGAAATTACTATCCCTCACTTTCTCTTTATCGACCACCGAGCGCAAATTTCAGCTTAACTCTCATTTCGCGCATTAAACCAGACACAAAACCCGTCACAATGCTGGAAACGAAAGGACGGCACGGGTAAGCGCAATTATCCGTAAATTGCATAAATGCCTATCGCATTTAATAATGGCTAAGAGAGAGAGAGAGAGAGAGAGAGAGGCGCACGATACATCGGCAGCCAAGAATACATTGCTTTTCATTTCGCGTTCTCCGTGCGGTCCGCACTTTCACTCTTTTCTTTGGCATGGTCGCCTCCTTCACGCGTTTAAGTAGCGGTTCACATCGCTCGGCGGAGCCGCAAAAGGAGTCCACTTAGCGGTTTCACGCGAACGAGTTCCGAAATGGAAAGGCCCCGCAAATGTCCAATTTCCGGGGCCGCGCGTAATCACGTAATATCATCTGAGAAAAGAAACGGTAGCGTTTTTCGGGGAACAGCCTGTCCAGGCTGCCGGCTCGATGCGATTATCGCGCGATAACTAAGACATCGCGGCGCTCGCAAGAGCGCAGTTCTCGTCCTTGAAGAATTCAAAATTCGTCGATTCTCGATCGAGGAGGTGGAAGGGCATCCGCACGAAGGTCCGCGGAAGGAATTCGGAGGAAGGGAATTAAAAGACGGATCTTCGGAAACGGCGGCGCGGCCAGCCCACGCTGAATCCACTGAATATGCTTCGTCTTCGGCTTCAGCCGAGGGATCGCAGGAGGACAACTGCTAGTAGTAGCAGTAGAGCGTGCATTTTAATTGTTCGCCATGCGGCGAACCGCGCGGTTACATCCTAAAGCTGGCCCCGCTTGGCCCCGTGCGATTCCGCCAAGATGCGTTTCGGAGGCCTAGAATTAACGTGGCGTGGGGCCCGCGATAGATTGCAGGGTTGCAAACGCGAGGACGAGCCTGGATGGAAGAAACGGAGGAGAAGAAGAAGAGGAATGACCACGGAATTCCAAGTGTGGGAACGGTAAGCCGGAGGCGCGCGCGCGCGCGCGAGAACAGACGCGAAGCGCGTCTGCAGCTTTCATGGATCGTTTCATGGATATTCGCTGACCAGGCCGCGACTGCTCCAGGAGGAACGCCGCAGGAATTAGGCAGCTCATCATCGCACGCGACCGCAATCCCAGCGACTCTTCCCTTACTGGACCACTTGCCGAAGAAGCCGAGGAAAGTCTCGCGCTGTCGCGCCAGACACGTGACAAACGACAAGACACGAGGCAGAAGACTCTCTTTCCAGAGATCCAGAGATTGGAGATTGGAAGTCGTACTTCCAGTACGACGATCCATGTCCTTGACCGTACGATACGCGCCGCATTTACATTTAATCAAGCACGAAGCAGAACGGTCCGTCAACGATCAACAAGCCCGAAAGAGAGAATCCACTCTCCGCCGGTTGCTCCGTTCAGCTTTGTAGAAGCTGCTGCTGCTGCTGCGTTGACGACGGCAGGACGGCTGTATCGTAAATCGAGAGAGCTCCGTCCAACGTGTCGCCGTTGCCGCTTCCGTGGTAAGAGAACGGCGCTCCTGGTTTACATAATGCGAAATTGCCGTGAAAATGGCAGGAGCGGTCGGTCGTTATTTAAATTTCGTGCGGTCGCGGGCTGACCCAGTTCCGCTGACGGACCCAGAACGGCCGCTGGAGTGGGGGGGGAACGGTCCGTCCCCGCGAGAGGTTCCCATCGCGGGGACGGAGCTGCGAAGGCCACCGACGAAGGCGACGCGGGAGAGAACGGTTTCACCTCGCGTCCCATGCAATCGCGTGCTGCTGCGCCGGCTGAATGAAAACCTGTCGACGATGAAAGAGGCATCGGCCCACACGCTGACAAGCGGCGGCTCCTTCGCGGTTATGTAATTTGCACGCGGCATCTCCCGCGAGAAGCGTACGGTACCCGCGGCGCGCACTGGGTCGCGCCGTTACAAAGTCGGATTCCCGGGAATCCGCGGGAAATCGCCGAGGAGGGATCTCTGTTTCCGTCCTCGTCAGCGAGCCGGTCAGCGCGCGGGGCGAAATCTGAGCTCCAACGCTTAGGATGGCGCTTCCCAGTCGCGGGTCGATCGGAATTCCTCGGAGCGATTCGCGACGAGCGATGAATGAAAACGAGTGCTCGCGATGGGAAAGGAATTCAGAGAAACGTCTGCTCGATATCCCTCCTCGTCGGGGCTGTAGGATCTGCGAATGTCATCGATGATGGCCATGATGACGGACAGGAGCCGGACTCTTGACTGCAGACGGCGCAGATCGAACGTATGATCGATCATGCTGCCTGGCAGCGCTCGCGATTGCGCGAATTCGTCCGAGACGAAAGCGTTTTGACGCTTTCGAGGAAACGTTATCGCTCCTCCTATAAGAAGGCAAAGTGGGACCTGACCTGAAGAGATGAGATTTTTGCGCGCCTCGTCGGCGGAGCGAGCGTCTTTAAATTACGAACAGCTCGCTCGCGGGAAATCGATCGACGATTACGCGAATGTAATCGATAACGGCGCGCGATTCGCGCGGATGCAAATCGCGCGCTTGTGACAAACGAGTGCGATAAATCTCGAGCGGAATCATCGCGGTGGACGTGAACGAGCGGACAACCGGTTCGGCTGCGGTCGGGATCGCGACGATATAAGTTTCAGCGGCCGCGGAAGATGGATCGATATCCCCAGATAAATCCCATTATTAATGCGAGCAGCGGCAAGAAGTTGATAAATCGCCGGCGAACGTGCTCGGCAGCGGACAAGATCCGCGCTGACCCTCACAAGATGGTCCTCAAGGGCCGGCGATTTATTTGCCGGTGATCACTTCCGTCCGCGAACGCGCGCATCGCTGTCTCCTCTCGTTATCGAACGAATCGATAACGCGTCGCGGGAAACCGGTAATAAGATAAGCGCTTCCCGCGCACGTAAGGCGCCAGCTTGTCAACACGCGACAGGCTACGTAAACACGCTTTGAAAATAGATCCACTTCGCAAGTGTACCCTGCAAGTACACGTTGTAGCAGAGATGCAGCGCGATTTCGCGTCCCTGTGATAACGTCGCGCGCGTGATGAGATCTGGAGATAAGACACGGGCGCGCGTGTTTAACCTCCGTGAAGATTCAGCGGGCTGCAGGCACGTGCGTCATTTCGCATGAAATGAAATACAAGCATGAGATGTACAAGCCTCGCGTGTATTTCCAGCGATCGGAAATCGCGCGCAAGCAGACGACAAATTCCGTATACTCCGGCGCGATCGGGGCCGATAATAAATTCCCGCAATTGCGCCCGCGATCGTTTCCGTGCACGCGACGTCTGCCGCCCAGCGTTTACTCCTTTTGGAAACAAAGTGGCCCGCATTCCGCAACGCCTATCGCGCCGGGCAATCGCAACGGGACGCGTCTCCAATCGCCGCGCCATCGTTGCGCAGGAGCTGTTATTTCACGGCTGCAGCCGGCTGCAGGTGCAGCCGCCTCTCCGCGCTCTCGGTCCTGAGACGTTTCGCTGTGCATTGTGATCGAATGATATAATAAAGGCCGAGGCCCGTGGGAAAACGGATAACGGAGCCACCTGACGCACTGCGCCGCCGACGATATATATATTTATATACACCCCGTGTGCGTGTGCGTGTGCGAGCCCGAGGATGCGAAACTGGTCCCACGCGCGCGCGCGCGCGCGGCGATTAGCTAATTCTGTCTGGCTGCTAATAGGAGGACGCATCGACACGCGATAAAGCCGGCAGGGAGACGTGACCAACGCAATCGCGAGATCGCAAGATCGTGAGATTTCGGGAGGGGGAGGAGGGCGCCGGTAATCGAGAGCAAGGTGTGCGTCAACGGCGGTCAACGCGATCGCGTTGACGTTCGGGCCGTTATAATTACGTTCGCGTTACGTTCGGCCCGACAATCGGCAGCGCAATAGGAATAGATAATGCGCAGCAGGTGATAGACAGATTGTTAGTTACCAGATGACAGTCTATGAGTCGGTAACAATTAGAGATATCATTAGCGGAGAGAAAGCTTCGTACGACGTCTGGAATTAAAGTATCATGGGGGCTGACGGGTTTTGCCGAAGATTACAGTGTACGGCGAAGCGTTGAGGCGAGCCCTTCCCGTACATTCAATTCAATGTACGCCACTTTTGAACTTGTGAATTAATAGTGGCGTCGTTACGCCACAGACAAAAAAGCCAGGCAGCGAACGCCGGCCGGGAAATGCCGCGCCGCGGAGCGACACGCAGCTGTGCTGCGTCTATTAGCGGACTAGACACGCGGGCAATAATGGCGAACGAGACCTCCACTTCCGTTTCCCCCGGTCTGTTTGCCATTACATTCGCGGAAGTCTGGCCGTTCTCCCGTCAGGATCGCGGAGAGTCGGCGACCCTGCCGAAAGGGCGATCGGCGGTCGCCGCGGTTCCGCGGATCTTCGCGTTCACTTGAGAGCGTGACGCGCGCGAAACACGCGCACGCACCCTCGGGATGGGGGAATCTACAACGTCGGGACACCCCGCTGCAGTTATCCGAACCGTCGGGCTCTCGACGGGACACCGAGGCGGCATCCTGCGGGGCACGGCGTGGTGCCTGCGCTCTCAGCGGCGTCATCATCATCGTCATCTGGCGGCTCTTATTCTTCCGGTGCGCGGACTTAATGGACGGATCTGTCATAACCCGTTTCAGCACCTTCGTCAGTGTCGACGATGAGTCTCGCGCTGATGACGCGGCGAGATCCGCCTAGGAGATCACAGGCGGCGATTTCGCGCTAATGTGGAGAATAATCGCCGGCTGACGGAAACGAGAAGAAGAATTCGCGAGCCGACATTTCGATGACTTTGCATCGCGCGTCCTGCCCATCGCCCGCGCGACAAATTACGACCGCGAGCGTGTAGCACAGATCCTCGGCCGATCCTTGCGCCTTGCTTTCAAGCCGCTCCGGCCACTCTCTCGGATTAAGCATCGCCCATCGCCGAGATTAATAGCCGTCACGTCGCGTTTTGCTTAACGCCGCATTCATGCGTCCCGGCCTGCGTCAACACGCGCGCGGCGGGCCCGACCTCCCTTCCCTGAAGAATGGTCCAGCGCGCGCGCGGCCGGCACAATGCCCGGCGCGGATTCCCGCAGGCAAACGCTTAACATGTGCATACAAAGCCGCCAGTTCCTCCGAGTTCCCGCGAACCGCGAACCGGCGAAAACAAAAACGCCGCCGACTCGCGCGTGCACGCGCGCCTCCATAGAAACGTCGCCGGGGGACCAGCGAGGTGTCCATTTACGTAGCCGCCACACCGACTCGGATTAATGGCCCTCCCCCCCCCCTCCCGCGCCCTCCTCCTCCTCCTCCGATATCACCCTCGGACGCCCGGCTATCGAGACTCTCGATTCGATTCCTCGATTCCTCGAGCGGGCAGCGCGCGTCGCGGGATTTATTACGGTATTCGCGCGAGTGAGGAGGGAAGCTGCGCGACGCAGCTCGTCGATACTCGTTTTCTAAATTGGAGCCGAGAGTATCTCCCTTCCTCCCCTCTCTCTCACTCTCTCTCTCTCTCTCTCTCTCTAATACGCCTCGACATTATGCCGCGAGATTGCCCGGCTGCGCTAACGATGCACGGGAATAGCGCTCTTCGAGAATAGCGGCTCCGATAACGCGAAACGGCGTCCCGCGGATGCAGGCACGCTCGTCGGCCCGCTGATTTTATTCGATTAATGCGATTAATGCGATTAACCATCGCTTTCGTCGCGTAGAAGAAGCCGCCAAGAACGTAACGCGAAGACATCACGCACGGCGGGACGCGGGGGGGACCTTGCCGAAGAACGAGCTGGGAAATATAATATAATATTTCACCCGCGCTCGCTGGCTATTTATATTTTCCCGATCCCGGGAGATGGTCCGGCGCGAGTTAATTAACTCGCCGGACTTTAATGGCGGCTCGATTAAACAGCCGCCTGAAACAGGGCGCTCGGAATCGCAAGCGTACGCCGATAGCCATCTCGCCAAGCGAGAGTGGACCCCTTCAGCCTCTCTCTCGCTGGGCACGCGGTACCCCTCTCCCCCACCCCTCCCCCTTCTCAGGACGGAACAGGCGTCTCGTTCCTAGTCGCGGAACAGGCGGATTATTCATACAACAAACGCCCCGTTGTCCCGATGATCGGCTCCATCTCGCATTCGCGACCAATAGCGCCGTCGTTGAATTCATCGCGCCGTTCGTCGGTTCCCCGCGGGTTCCCGCAACGGGTTTAACCATCGTCGGATTTACGGTGACGATTTATTCACTCATTACCCGCCCGTCCGATCAGGAGAGACAAACGGCGCGATAAACGAGATCGAGACGCTCGATCGAGTCTCGGGAGCGTCGAATGCGAGACCCGGTGAACCGGGTCCGGTCATCCGCTGAGAAATTGTTCGCCCGTTTCCGGGTGCTACCTCCGGGTAGGTGTTGCGGGTTCGCCCTGCGGCTTTGCGCCTGTTAAAACAATGTTGACAAATCCCGACGGCGTATAAGATGCGCCACTTAACGAGCGGCGCGTTTATGTATCTGGTTAAACCCAAGATCGGAAATTTATATCGCGGTATACAGAGGGAACGACGGGGGGGAGGGGGAGGGAGAGGCGGGCGGGCGTTACCATTAAAATTTAAGTAATTTATACCGGCGCGGATTAATGGCCACCATAATCCCGAGGCCGAAATACCGCGAGCGGCGCGAGGCTCGTAAGTCAGCGCGAGGCCGCTTTGTGCCGCGCAGTCACAGCGGCGCGCCGCGTCGAATAAGATACGTTATTTAATGATGGCCGTATTTGCCGGATGGGCAGTAAAACGGGACAAAAAAGAAAAAAAGAATAGCACGCGTAGCACGCGTAGGACGGGACAGCGGCAACGAAATAAATGAAGCGCCCTAGCCGCCGCGGCGGCTCTGAATTAATGGCATGCCGCTGCGGGCGAACCCGCCACGGTATTAAAGCCGCGGAATCCGCGACCTATCGCCTGTACCCTATGATCCTGTATCAATTCGTGATGTCGCGCGACGATATATGCGGATCGGACGCGACGAGAGATGCGAGCGATGGAAAGTCTTCATCGCGCGATGAGATCTTCATCCCCGCGCTAATCCGATCAAGCGACGTTAGACGTACAAATTGATATCTTTTCAAGTGCCGATAATCCGAGCTTGTCTCCGAAACGCTAGCCAGAGCGAGCATAACCTCCAAAGACGAATGTATGTAAACGATAGCCTCCGATAAGGAGCACATCAGGCTAACGTTTTAACGTTCCAGCTAGAGAAGCGCCGAAGCGATTTGGGGTGCTTGAAAAATTTCAAGACGACGACAACCGCGGCGTCAACAAGCACTCGGCTCAAACCGAGAAAGGCAAAGACCTTGCACGCGATTTTAAACTAATAAGTAAACGTCGAGCTTCAAATTAATTTGTAACGCGTAATAACGAAGGAATTCGGCGCGTGAGAGCTCACCGTTTTCTCGCCTTTTCATTTAACGTCGAGCGACGAATATGATCCGTGCGCCTCTTGCGTCTCACTCGCGCACATAGAGAAAAGAAGGAGAGAAGAGATTAAGAAGAAGAACAGTCCGAGTCGGATCACCCCGTTGCGAGTGTCCCGTATCAATTACACCCTCGCCGTAGCCCTCGGCGCGAAAATATCATCAGAATCAATAAGAGCCGCCACCCCCTCCACTCCGTGCCGCTCCCGCCCGATTCGCATACGCACAATTCCACCCTCGCCGCTTCCGTTGGACGAACTTCGACGAACGATGACGCTATCATTCCAGAGAGCATTGTACATCCCGCTTCCTCGACCCAACTTTTCCCACCCTGCCGCGCTTGTCCTTGGTCCCGCTGTTGCCGAAAGGCACAAGGGACGCTCCCGTCAGCAACTCGAGTACACGTGGCCGATTAAGAATATCCTCGGATAGCAATCCTCTAACGAGCTCCCTTACGTTTCCCGATCAAAAGCTGTTAGAAACGCCAACACATCTGCCATCAGGATCCGCCTCGCGAGATCCTTGAACGGGGCTTGGATCAAAAACTGAAGCGACCTGCTCGACGGATCAAGCTTGGGGACATTCTTCATGCACGGTCTTCGCGGTCACCGCCGCCGGCCTCGTCGAATCACCGATGCCCATTTCCCATTTTTCTCCATCTTTCATCGGGCGAGGTAATATCTTCGCTACGAGACTCGGCGGGTGCCTCCTAGTCCTGTCAAGTTCCGGGAAGGACACGGCAAATCCCGCGACATCGCCGCGCCGGGATCAGACAGGCTGGTGGAAAGAGGAATTGGAGACGTATACGATGGCGGAAATGTATACGTGGCCTAGAGGGTTCAAGGGTGCGCGAGACGTTGTCTTCCACCGGGGGTGGATTTGCCTCGGAGGAACCCGCGGTCTGCACGACGGAGGGGACCATCCCGTTAAGCCACCATGATTCCACGAGATAAACCCCCATATTATGTCGCGTGGGATTACGCGGAAAACCGGGCGCGAGAAGACTCGCGTGTCCGCTCTGTGTGTGTGTGTGTGTGTGTGTGTGTGCGCGCGCGCGCGCGGACGTGGGAGCGTAAAGATTTTTTACGGGCTTCCACGTCACGGCGGGACGACCGCGTCTTCTCGAGGAAGATATCCCCCTCCCCGTAGCCACGCCGGCTACGCGGATGAGAAAATTAAGGGAAGCTCCGGGTGAGAAAGGGTGCGTGGGCCCTGGGCACGTACGCGCATTTATTATTTTCGCGCGCTGACGGCCGCGTGACAAACGAGCGGAGAAACGTTGGCGCTGTCAAAACGTAATCCCGCAAGAAGGACGATGAATGTACATCGCGTTCAGCGCGTGTTTACGATATTACAAGACGCGGACGCTCGTATCGGTAAGGCGTAAACAATTGAGCCGAGCGGCAGGAAGGGGTGCATCGGGGCCTCCTCAGACGCCCCCCCTCCCCCCCACGGCCACCACGAAATATCCAGGGTAGCGTAGGGCTCGCGTACGCTCTCGCCATGATCCTCGCCATGTCCTTGCGATGTCCAGCTACGACTTTGTAGCCGTGCGCAGCGTGCGACGAGAGCGTCACTTCCCGTTTAGGGACCTGGACAGAAATTCAGCCGTCCGAGTGGTACGTCCACTCGTAAAGGAGTACCGGGCGCTCGTATTTAAGGGATTTTAGGGAACCAGCGGCCGCTCGGACATCGGCTCACCGTCTCTCTCCGCTCGCTGTCGCCTGCCTTGGCGCGTTTTTAATTAAGCCGTAAATCGGGATGCCCGGGCCCGCCTTTATTGCGGCCCTAAACCATATCGGCCGCGCTCTTAAAAAGATACAACGCGCGGGATAACGGCGGAATCCACCGCTCCGCGTCCCCGGATTCGCCGGACTCGCGCGCGTGCAGCCCTTCCTCGCCCGTAGGAGGCGCCCGTAGGTTCTTATCTCGAGCCACCCTCGAGAAAGGCGCGCGCGATCGTCCGCTCGCTGTAATGATCGAACCCACCGTCCGGAATGTCGTAAACAGGATCGCCCTCAGGGTGGTCCGCGGGGATGTTTCGCTTTCTCTCGGTTGCTCTCTCTTTCTTCCTGTCTCTCGGCGAGTCAGCGCGCTTAAACCTTAACCCGTCCCGGGTTTCATTGGCCTCTTATTCTCACGTGAACGCGATCATTAACGCGGAGAAAGACGCATGGAATTCGCGCAGCACGCGTGTCAAAACGCGCTTACGGCCCTCGAGCTTATCGCTTGACGTGCGCGTATATCTCCGGCCTTAACTCTGCGTAATTCTTCCAAACGAGACGTTTTCGTTTCCCTTATCTCCTCGCGGTACCGCGTTATCTCGATTGCTTTAACGTACGCGTTACGCTGCTCGTCGAACATTTCGAACGTGGAGGAAGAAGTTAACGACACGGTTTTATCGCGCTCGACATCTTTTTTCATCGCGGTCGCGACGAAACGGAACAGCGCTGTGAAATTTTCTCAAATTACGAAACGAACTTCGTCATCGAATTTCCAGGTATTTCCAGGAGAGACTTTATATCGCCGGATTGGTCAGCAGGCTGATCAAATGTATTCCCGAATAATATATATATATATATATATATATATATATCCTCCGTTGCTGACGATTCGCGTCGATCTGCAGAGAAAATATGCGTTTCTGTTTACATATTCGGCGAACGGAGGCGATCGATTCGTTTATTCTCGACTCGACGACGAGAATGCTCCGCCAGCCATTCGGTGACAACAGGAGAGCTCTGACGGAACTCAAAGGACACGAATAACGCAGGCGTACAAATACGGCAGGCGAGACGGCGTGAGAGGAGAGAAGGACGCAGATACGGGTCGCATCCGTTGCAGCTCGTCGCCTTCCACTTCCATTTGAATAAAAGCAACGATAAGCACATCCTTAGAGTCGCTCGCAGTTCTGAATTGTTTCCGCTTCTTAAACCCCCGACAAATTTATTATAATAACTACCCTTAGAGCCGGCGCGCGGATCTCGCAGCTCGCCCGCCCCCCCCTCCCCTCCTCCTCTGTTCAGCGTCTTCCACCGCCGCAGCCGCCGCCACCGTCGTCGTCGTCGTCGTCTCTTCGTGTTTATCCGCGCTACCACCACCCTTTCATTCTGCTTCTTGGCCTGCGCACCAGACGCTTCCACTCCTCCAGCCACCCCGAACGCCCACCCCCTGTAACGGTGCCTTCTCCTCGCGAGAACTCCCTTCTCGCCTTGCAGTCGCCGGGCGAAAGGAAGGATTGTCCCGCGAGTAATGCGTTTTCCGTCCGAGACACGTGGCCCGACGAGACGAACTTCCGGAGAAGCGCGAGATCAGCGCGCTCCGAAGCCGGAACGAGATAATGAAAATCGAACCTGCGCCGTCTCGCGGTTGCATCAATCAGGGGCAAGAGACGGGTCGTCATCAAGCGACGACCGTCATCGTTCTCCGAGTGAAGCGTGGACGTAGCCCTCGAGCCCTTTACTAGGCTTCCTCCTCGGTAGCCTCGAGGAGGAAACCGTTGCAGCAATTCGCTCTGCGAATATTGCCCGCCAGTGTTCATAAATAGGACACGCGGCACGTGTATATTTCCCCGTCCCGCGTAGACGCCGAAGACAACGTCGCTGCATCGTTTGGAGAAAGAAGCGAACGCGAAGACGCCCGCCGAGAGCCAGCGAAGAGCGAAATAAAAGAGCGGACGGAGAAAGGCAGGAAGAGAGAGAGAGAGAGAGAGAGAGAGAGAGAGAGAGAGAGAGAGAGAGAGAGAGAGAGAGAGGGAAGGACGATGGCTTCACCTCGGCGTGGTATTTACGACGTCATTTCCTCGCTGACTGTCAATAATTTCCCTAGGGGACGCGGAAGACACTGCTGCCCCCTCCGCCGCGCGTCGCCGAGCGCATGCCGTCAGCTTTCAACCGCCTCCGCCGCTATCCTAGCTAGCTCGATTCCCGCCACCTTTTTCATCCCCCGGCAAATTGAAAAGACGTCGGAGCGGAGAGCGAGAGGAGCGCGTAAGCGGTAATTCGCTCCGTGGATTTTTTCCTAAATACACGATTTTTACTATGGCTTTAATTGCGATTACGACGTTTATTTTCCGTTCGGTCAGTCCGCTGGACTTTATGCTGGCAATTTTATTAATCCGGTACTTGGGCCGCCATCTCGCCCGATTACACAGGAGATCCATCACGTGACAATCTTATTTGTTCATAATTGCAGCGATTAAAAGCCAGCGCTGTAATAGCTTTCCGGGATGATGATGGTGATGATGATGATTAGATAGACTTGCTTGCCTATCTTCTCACCCGAGCGTCGAACAATCATGCACGCCCAGAGTGATTCGGCGAGTCCGTCAAGCGCATTCCTCGGCATTGCGCGGGATGTATCGTTTTTTATGAGGCGACAAGAGGAAGGGCGACATTAAATCGGAAGCGTGACAAGAAACACGGACACGCGCAATGACTGGGCGGACGATGATGGAAACGCGTTAGAATGAAGACCGACAAGAAGATCCCGGCGCAAGCCGACGCGTGTTTCCCTAACAAGGCGGCGATTCTTTTTGATCTTGCTCATTTCCCGCACGTCGGTACATCCCTGTCGCGCAAACGATGTCGTTCAACCCGCTCCGGCCGGTTGTCATTATGGCGCGTTCGCCCCTTTAAAAACACCGGGCAGCCTCAAGGAGGCCAAGGCGGCCTAATGAAGCATCTCCTTTAACTAATTTACAATCAGCGCTTCCTCCCGGTACCGGTGGACGCCCAATGAAATGCCGGCGGCGGGCGGGCGGGGGGGGGATGGCCAAGTTCCGTACTTTCTCTGTCCCGACGTCGCGTCGTGAGATGGGAAAGGAGAGAGAGAGAGAGAGGGAGAGAGAGAGAGAGAGAGAGACAGAGAGAGAGGACGCGCCTCCATGACCCAGAACTCTTTAATTTTCGCCGCCGATACCGTGGCATCCTCTTTAAACTCATTAGAAGCAATCAATTACACGGGCGTGCACGGTCACAGTAGTTTGCTTTCCCTTTCCCAGTTCTCGTCGTGCGGTCCCCCCGCCCTCCTCCCTCCCTCCACCCTCTCTCCCCCCCAAGCCTCCTCCGTCATCGCCGTCCCGCCGTGTCGTCCTGTTCAACAACCCCGTCTTAATCCCTCGACCCAGGCTCCGACTGGTATCCCGAGATACCGGGGTTTACCAAGGTAAACCTCTTAGCGCTCCGATGCCGCCGGAAGCCAAGGTCGCGCGACACGTGACACTGCTGCCGGATCATCTGTCGTGGGCCTCGGGGATAGCCGGCAATATTCGGCCGATTCCGCGAGATGCAGGACACACCTACCTGCAACAGAAAGAGGATTCGTGGATTGCGATTGGTGGGGGTCGCGAGAAAATTCGTGCCTTCTTAATACAAGGCGTACGCTCCGCGATTAGATATTCCGGACATATCTCGGATAAGATTGCGCTCCACGTGCGCTCGATTCTAACCTAAGATTCTTGGAAGGCGCCTGTCTCTTTCAGCTTGATAATGAATGCTTTGCTAAGCTTGGCTGTTTCATGCAAGCAGCATGGAATCAAGAAGCGAAAGCATGCTCCACGCGCGGTTTCGTTATCCCAATTTAATGCACACGCAGGCATGCCGAGAGCGCGTTACAGCGGGGTGGCCCATTTGTTTCCCACATGTCCGGGGTCGTAATGTCGTCCGATAAGGCGCACCTAGTGTGTTGGCCGGCAGTTAAAACCCTATCGCCGCGGATCTCGTGTCGTTCGTCAAGGCGTGACGAGTGGGTGGAATTTTTATGTCCGCGGCTAATGTCTCCCGCCCGAAATCGCTTAAATAAAACTCGACAAGTTACCGTTAAAGCGTCCGCCATTACGATTAGACTCGGATGGTGTGATGGAGCTGCGTCTCGTGCAAACGGATTAATTCAAGTACGGCTATTTTCGATTCCCGTATATGGCCGCGTATGCTGACAATGACACCGCCGCGTTCACGCCTTTCGTTCGGGGTTTGAGGTTAGGTACGCTTGTTCTGAACTGAACCGGGCGTGCAATTGCGGAGAAATAAATACGCCGCGCTGATGCACGCGCGTGCAAGGTTCCTGCGATTTCCCCGATCGAAACTATGTCACATAATCTATTGCAATTACATAATTGTGATTTACAATTACATCGGCGCGCATCGGCGAGCGTTCCTTGAATTGCTCCTAAACTCCCCCCGACGTCCGATTGTCGGACGTCATCAACAATCGTCGTCGACGATTTGGCAAAGAAATGCGAAGAGACACCGTGCCGGGAGAGACAGGCGGGGGGGGGGGGGGGGGGGGGGGGGGGGGGGGGAAGGAAGCGGCGTGGTTCGTGATATTATGCAGGACAGGGCGGTGGAAAAACGGTGTAAGGCTCTATGTACGAGGGTGGAATATGCTTAACGTTAATTTGTACGATAAAGGAATTATTGATTTTTACTTAGGCCGCCCAGTCGAGGGTAAGAGAGAGAGAGAGAGAGAGAGAGAGAGAGGGAGAGAAAGTGAGAGAATGCGCGGATAGGGGAAACCGTGCTTTAAAGCGGAGGTACTAATGAGACGCCTTTAACGCATCGTTACGCCGGCTCTGGCAGCTCACGAAACTTTGGCTGGACGTATCGGCGTTGCGCGCATTCCGCCATAACCTCGAAATACTCGCGGTTCTGTCGTGGTTCCGAATCGCGCGTCCGAGATCGCGAAACGGAACTAGCGAGATGTTTTCTGAATCACCGGCGGCTTTACGAGTCAGCGCGATATTAATTAACGCGATTAACGTCCGCGCGGCTTTTCTGTTGGGCTTTATACGTACGCGCGTAAAAACCGCGCACATTACGTGCACGTGAACCACGTCGGCGCCGTGGTGGGGAAAGAAGGAGTGGGGGTTGGTTGGACGGACGGGCGGGCCGCGACCGCGACGGCTTTGCCGCGGCTGAAAATTTGGAGTAATAGGAAAACTCCTGAGCGGAAAAGAAGTTCAATCTAGCCGGGCGAGGGAGAAGCCTGAAAAAGCTCTTTGGACTCCTTTGATTCGGCCCCCGCTACCTTCTAAATCTTTCCCCACCCTCTCCGTCCTTCCCCTCTTTACTCGGCACCGCCGCCGACGTCGCCCACGATTCCGGTAGCGTTTTTCACGGATAGGAAGAAGCTTCCAAAAGTTGCTTTGCCAAGTTACCCCCGCGGCTATGCATCGGGGCAGGTCTCGAAAAATCTGACTTTCTCCCTCGCTTCCTTTCGCGGGCAACCGGTCTACGACCGTCTACAGGCGGCTGTTTCATCCTCCTCGTATTACGCTATGGGGAAATGAAAAAAAAAGGGAAGCAAAGGGCGTACTCACGCATTTTACCGGTGATCGTCGCGGAAGGCGGAAACGGAAGAGTGGCGGTTGCACATTTAACGCGTACGCGTTACGGAATTGCATTTTTCCGCTTGATTGAGAGTCCCGTTTGTGCGTCGCGACGCGCTTGATCGAGATGATCGAGTGTCGGGGGAAATTGCGGGAGCTTCAGAAGCGATTGTTGTTGTTGTTGTTGTTGTTGTTGTTGTTGCCTTTTTTCTCCCGATAAACAGGATTCCGGGCGCTGCAGAATTGCGCGCCTCCTCCTCCCCCCTATACGTATGCGTATCAATTAGGATGCGCCGGCGAAGGGGATGGGATTTCTAGGTCTCCCATCGAAAGCCCACGACTAATCAGAGGGAGCGCGCTTCCGCTAGAAATCCATTGCAAATCGAGACGAGAGCAGCTACACGAGGAGGATCGCATGTCGGAAGACGCGTCCGGCGGGGTGGCGGGCGCGGGTAAGGAGAGAAATAATGGAAGTCCGTGGCAGGGAAGTGCTCTCTTTATTGACAACAAGGTTTCCGAGAGAGCGACACGGAGGTGCGACGAGGGAAAATATAGTGCTTCCATATCCGTGCGCGGCTGTCTATCGATTCTCGACGAGTATAAAGTACTGCGATTCCGCCCGCCCGCCCGCCCGCCCGCCCGCCCGCCGTCGCCGAGTCGACGGAATAAATTTGCGCTCGCCCGGGTAAAACGGGGTGAGAGCCCGCGGAGTGAGTGCAGTGGCGGGGGGGGGGGGGGGGGGGGGGGGGGGGGGGGGG
>JAHMML010000036.1:186327-465054 GCA_020341155.1 Eciton burchellii | reverse complement strand
GGGGGGGGGGGGGGGGGGGGGGGGGGGGGGGGGGGGGGGGGGGGGGGGGGGGGGGGGGGGGGGGGGGGGGGGGGGGGGGGGGGGGGGGGGGGGGGATCGCGGCGGAGTCGGCGAGCGGGCGGGAAAGGCGGGCGGGAAAAAAAAAGGAGAAGGAAGAGCACTGGAGAGGAAATGGAAGAGGCGAACGGGAAGAGGCGTCGGAAAAGCCAGGCGCGCAACTCCAGACTGCGATGGGAATTTTCGAAACTACCGACCGACCTCCTCCGCACGCCATTTCCTTCCTCCGCCTCGCGCTTTTCCGCCCCCCACTTTTATTCGCCGCGCCGCGCCGCGCCGCGCCGCGGCGCACGATCGGCTATCAACGCGCGTCGTTGAGGAAAATGTCGGCGAGGAAAACGCGAGCGTGCATGCACGTGCACGTACACGTTCGTGTAGGTAGGTTTCCCGTAATGACAAGTCTCGCGTGCACCCCGCCGATGGGCTTTAAAGAGCGCGCCGAGCACGGTCGCCCGCTCCCCATCGCGCGAAAAGTCACCCCCGGCCCGCGTTTAACGCCGAGCGGAGACCGCCTTTGCAACCGGAAGTCGAATTCCCAAAGCAAATTTTCGCCCGATACGCACGATACGGGCACAATCATAATTTCGCTTGTTTATCAGGCACAAATTAATTCCTTGCTCTCCAACGTTTATTTAATTTGACGGTAACAGGGGGGCTTTTCTAAGCAACGAAACCGTCATTTACAGTGATGATCGATGCTCGAAGGCAAGAAATTAATTTGTACAGCCTGACAGATAACTCGCGCGAACCTAGTGCCGTCAAAGAGCGTTAAAGTGCTCGCGCTGCCTAAATTATTATGTAATCTGTTTTGATGACAAATTGCAGATACGAGTCATCTTCAGCCTCTTTCCCCAAACGTGGAAACGTTGCGCTTCACGAGGATTATCGCCCAAGATCGACAGGCTTTCCGCCGCTACTCGCGCGAGAGGACGCGAACAAGCCGTCTCAGCCGTCTTTCCTCATGCTGCGCCGCCGTTCGTTTTGCGGCGAATGCAAGCGGGATAAGAAGGGGAGACGTCTTTGGCGGTCGGGGATCATTACGGCAGCTGATTGGCGAGAATCCTGTTAAAGGTTTCGTTTGAATAATCGCCGCGCGATTCGTCGATTTTCATGGCTCGATCCCCGGCGTAACGACGCGTAGAAATCCGCCAACCACCGGCGGCGATGATTCCAAGGGCCGATTTCTTGCACGCCGTTCAAGCATCCCCCTCATCGCAAGCCGCGCGATCGTTCCTCGTTATAACGAGATTCAATTTTATGTTAAATATTCCTGAGAGCGAGCGAGCGAGCCGCCGACACCGCCGCGGTCAATTTATGATCCTGTCCGATCGCAAACGGCTCGCGAAAGCCGATCCATTATCTCCCCCACCCTCCCCCTTATGCACGATTTAAGCAACAAACTTTTCGCAGACCGCCTAACGACCATGTTAATCCTCCTCGGAACTTGTAGTTTGCAGATTTCCGGATGGAAGAAGCAAACTCTACATTTTCCCTCTGCGGTCCGGATACATCCGACCGATTCCAACGAAGCATCTCGTTCGACTTTCCCAGCGGAAATTCGCGGAAAACTGAACGCTGTCCGAGACGGCATTATTGTTTCAGCGGCTTCGCCGGGAATCTGTTTGCGGCGCTTAAGCGTCGTGGAATCTGACTCGCGGAAGTTACCCCGTAAAAATACGCGATTACGATGACGGAGGGCGTCGCGCCGACCGAATCCGCTGTCGGTTGGCGGTTCTCGAAGTCTGCATGTCGCGTGAATAATTTAAGGGCGTGTTCGCGCAGCCGAAGCCGGCGGGCCCTTAAATTTTCACGAGTTCGCCGCGAGACGCGTCGGGTTGTCGTTGCCTCTCACCGCGCGGCGGGACGCGGGACGTCGGAGAGGAGAGAAGGGAGTTACAAGGGGGACGTTACAAATATGTTTACGCGAGCCGCGACCCCGCAGGTGCGGCGGTTTACACGATTATCCGCGTCCCTTTTCGGCGCGCCGCGCCGCGAAGGGCGACTCCGAGCCCTCCCGAGAGGAAAGTGAGAGACGAAGAGGGACGCGAGCGGGGCGGGTGGCGGGGCGGAATGAATAAAACGCGTATCGGAGCTACGAGCGCGCGGCAGATCAATCTTCCGTTCTTTCCCTCGCGCTGGTCCTCCTTGTCTACCCTCCCTTCCCTCCCACTCTCTCAGGGCTGCTCGTACCTCCACCTTTCGCGGCTCCAGCCATCCACCACCTTCTTTTCCTACGTAGACGTAATCCTCCCCCGATGCTCGCCCTCCCAGGCCCCCGTCCGTCCCCCCCCCCCCGCGCCCCGCGCACACGTGCGCGCGCGATACGCACGCGTGTGCCCGGAGGAGGAAGCGTATCCATCCCACCCGCGGGGTGGGCTCCGGGGGTGGCCGCGCGCGCGATAGAGGCCACCTTCCGGATTTATCGGGCGTGGATCATGCCATTATTTCGGGGATTACTTCCGGTACTTTCCTGAAAATTTTTCACTGCCTCGTACCTTTCGCGTCTCCCGTCTCTCCCTCTCTCTCTCTCTCTCTCTCTCTCTCTCTCTCTCTCTCTCTCTCTCTCTCTCTCGCCGAGGGAGGAACGGTGGAACGGAGATTCCAGATCAGCCGAAGGCGAGGAAGGCGAAATTTCGATCTCGAGATAGGTTCCTAATCGGCTTTGCTTTCGAGTCACTCTCGCCCTCCTCCTCCCCCCCTCCCCACCAGGGCCTTCCAGCCCCTTCGGAGCGCGACGTCGGCTGCCCTTCCCGATCGTTGTCCTCCCGAGCGCGGGCATACAAGATTGAACGAGCATCCTTAACGAGCGGCGTGGACTGGCTCGATAAGGATGTTTGAGCGGCAGGCAATGCGGGACCTCATTTCCCTGTGCAAGCAAGAAATTTTATGCTACATCCCGGGAGGGAGAGAGGCAGGGCGAAGGGAGGTTGCGCCCTGTGTTGCGCGCGGTCCACGCAACGCTTCGCCATGCATCTCCGATCGCGGTTCAGGAGTTAATCGCCGTCCCTTGGGGAAATCGATAGCGTTGCGCAAGGAAGCCTGAGCCTTCAAGGAGTGAGTTTCGCAGCCAATGGAACCGCGCTGCGCCGTTCATCAGATCAGATGAACTCGACAATACTCGGCCGCGCGCCCTTCCGTCAAACGCAGGGAAAGCAGCGAGTCGAGTGTACATCTCGAGCGAGCGTATATCGCTCCACCTGAGCTTCCGCTTCGCGCAGGTGCGCCGGCTGAAGCACAAGTTGACGTAGCGGTCTACGACGCCGCTCGTCGACATTGTCATCGCTTTATGATGCAGCGTCGAAATCATTTTCCGGAGAGCTAAATCCATGTGGATGTTGGATGGCTACAAGCAGCGCCCGTCATTCGCGTCATCATTTCCGCGTGATCACGTGTAATAGCCTGCCTCGTAATAAAATCAATCACCGGTGATAAAGATAAATGTGCGTGTGCGTATATATAATAATAATAATAACAACAACAAAACACACGTACTTCGCGAAGCGGCGTGTTCGTGTTTGTGTTGATTGAACCTTTCAACCAACCCTCCCGAGAGCGTAACGACTCTCGTCATCGAGCTCAGATCGATGTTCGAGCAACACTCTCAACGTCCCTGTCCCTGTCCCCCTCCCCGCGAAATCACGAATTTCGAAAATCGCGCGATATTAATCTCACCATCGCGTCGCGTCTGGTTGAAGGAATTTTAGGAAAGGATCGACGCGCGCACGAAATCCGTCCATCGCTGGGCGGCCAGCGTGAAATGACTTGCGCTTCGTCACAAAGGACGAAATCTCTCAAGTCTAAGCTACTGATGATGAAGAAGAAGAAGAAGAAGAAGAAGAAGAAGAAGAAGCTTCAGGGAGTGCTGCTAAGGAGGAGGGGGGGGGGGAAGGGAGGAATATTCTATACTCCTTGGCGCATAAGTAGACGGTATTTCGGGCCCGGGGCACGTCGGTGGGTCGGCAGGCGTGGTCGTGGGTCGCTCTGCCGATATTTCTGGAGCCCCGGAGGAAAAAGGAGCCACGCGGGCGACGCCGGGCGTGGGGAAGCGTGGAGGGCGAGGAGGGGAGGGAGGACGCGAAGGAGGGTAGTTCGGTGTTCCCGGGGGCAAAAGTGGCGCGGCGCGTTCTAATGCGATTCCGATATCGGCCCGGACATCTCGTGAGCCGACTATACCCCCTCCCCTCCACCCCCCCCCCCCCCCCCCCCCCCCCCGGCCCCCCCCCCCCCCCCCCCCCCCCCCCCCCCCCGCCGCCCCCCGGCCCCGCCGGTCTCCCCACCGCCCCTGATATCCCCAGGATACGACCTCACCCTCACGATGTGGACGAGCACGTCAGGATAGGTGGCGGAGGCGGGGTGGATCGTGGAAGCAAAAGGGGTCCCCCTAAGGGCGGGGTGGCTCGTAGAATGGGCCGATATGTATGCCGTGAGCGCACCACCGGCCGGCCGCCATCTTGGAATCGATGTCGATCAAGCGGAAGGAAGGAACTTCTGCGCAGCTCGGGGGCGGCCGGGGTATACCCTCCCCTGGCGTGCGTGTGTGCGCGCCTCCGCATACATCCCTCCGCCATCCCGTGTGCCATCTCACGCTGCCGCCACGGTTGACCCACCCTCCGTGGACGTGCCGCACGTATGCGCGAGAATATGCCGAAGAGGAAGCAAGTCGCTCGCGGGCACCCTCCCCGCTCGAGAAATGGCGTCTTCGGGGCGCACTGATCTGATGCAAGCGAGCGCGCACGTTTCCGCACCTGTTCGCGTTCCTGCTGAAATGACGTGCAGCGTTGATCGAACGTACCTCAACCGGGAGCAGCGAACAGAACGACGCGGCGTTAACCACGACGTAAACCAGCCGTGAGAACGTGAAACACGTTCCGCGAGCTGCGAGATCGTGGCTAGTTAACGCGACACGTGCCGCGTTCACGCCGTAAATCAACGTATCCCGAACGAAAGGATCCGCTCCATCTTGCCACCTGATATTCCTCCCGCCTCGCTCTGAGAAATATCGTCGCTGCTGTCGCGGAATTATCTCGCCGGCGTGCGGAAAGAATCCCCGGGCCGCAAGGACGAAGCGGGCGCGACATCGCCAGCTCGCGGAGAATCGCTCGTGGCGGACGCCACGAGGAGGGGGAGCAGGGGAGCAGGGGGKGGGRKGGGGGGKGGGCAGAGAGAGCCAGATAGGACCGACAGGCCGACTGATTTATGGGATTACAGGTTAGCGGTATAAACGCCGGGCGAAAATGGCGTCCCTGCAAATCGATCGTAAAAAGGATGTCGCACGGGCCGTACAATGGCTCCGGCGTCTCGTTCGTTAGCTCCGCGGAAATAAATAAAAACGCGAGCGGGACATTACACGGATATATCGAGTGGGGCTCGCTGACGATGGCGACAGTGGTGGTAGTGGTGGTGGTGGTGGTGGTGGTGGCGCTGGTGTAGCGAGGGGCCCATGCTCCTCCATGAGCCATAAAGAATCGAGGCCTCCCGTGATTTATGGATTATAGCGCGCGCGAGTATCGGACTCGATAAAAAAAGAAAGAGAGAGAGAGAGAGAGAGAGAGAGAGTCGAGCGCCGTCTCTTCATCGTCCTTGTCAGCGAAGCGGAGGGTAGTAGGAGCGCTCGGGAGGCTGCACGCGTCGATTTACGATTAATCGATTCGCCGTCGAGAGCAGAATCCAGCGATCCCGTTCTATCGGGATCTAAGAAATTATAGAAAGCTGCGTTGTAACGGGCTGGCTCGGAGATTAAACGAGCGACGAGGATGCGGGAGGGGTTAAGGCGTACATAGATTTTCCGCCGAAGCGGCTTTAGAGCGGCTTTAGAGCGTCTCCGCTCAGTTTTCATTTTCATTCCCACGGGGCAGCTTCGTCGTAAGCCGCGTAAAGATAAAAAAGAAACGACTTTAGCGCCGATTAGCATTAGGACGCGCGGGTGGGGGGACGACGCGAATCGAGAGAGAAGCCGGTATACGCGCGGAACAATCGACACTTGGAAACAGGGCTTAAGGGCAAATGCGGTCAGTGTGCCTCCATGAGCTGAGAAATACGAGGAGTTGAATGGCTCGTGACCTTGGCCCCGAGGCTGCTAGCCTGGGGTTGGCGAGGTAATTAAATGCTATGGATGGGGTTGGTTGCTATAACCGGCAGGATAGAACGAAGGGTATCCAGGGGGGATGAGACTAATTGCCGATGCAAGGAAAACCATCCCTCGCCGTGCCACCGGAGGATCTTTCAAGGTGCTCATCCTCCGGCGATTATACCGGCGTTCTATTAACGGTCCCGCCGCCGCTTTCAGCCCTTTAACGCAGCTACGTCACGCGTGTTCCGCGTTACATTAGGGCCCGTTTGCAACACTAGAAGACTGACTGCGTGTATTGCTGTTTTATGTACGTGTACGTGCTCTAATTTCGCGCAATCGTTTAGCAATTCAGGCAGCAACAGTCGGTCAGCGGGAAGATGAAAAACGCATAAAAGCATAAAAAGGAGAAACAACCCCTCTCGTTGTATATTTATTTATTTACCCGGAATTTATTCGTAGCGCGGTTCGCGAGATGTTGAAAATATGCTCTTTACATACCCTTCGGCGCTTTTGATTAGTCGAGTGTCGTTTAATTGCTTTGTCCTCGCGTTTAAGATTGCTTGTCAATTAATATCCGAGTATTATCGGCAGGATCTCTGAGAGAGATCCACACTTTTGGACGGACACACGTTTCTGCACGTTGCAGAAAAGGTACATTTATGCGGTGCCTGTCCCTCGCACCGTAAGCGACTGTCAGATAAGCGGCTGTCGTTGAGAATCCGCGGAATTAATAAGTCAGCGCGGTTAAAGCGGTAAGAAGCGGAAAGTTTTGAAGAGGCGAGATCATCAGCACACGTTGGAAACTTTTGTAATCCTCGTCGGGATACGTTCAATCCGCACGCGGGAGTCGGCACTCCCGTAATTCGAGAATGATAGTAAGATAAAGTTTCGCGCGCGACGGGGAACCACTGTCCCGGAAGTAGCCCAGTTACAAATTAGCATCCAAGGATTGCCCTTGGCGTTACTCCTGTCTCTCTTCCTCCCGCTTGGCCTCCTTCGATCGCGCTTCCTATATACCTCTCGCTTCCTAACGCCGCCGTCGGCGCTCTTCTTTCTTTCTGGGTTATTAAAGGAAGCCGCCTTCGGGGTCAAGTCGGGTTAGGTCAGGGCGGCAGGGAATAATGAGCGAGGAAAAGTTAAACGAGAGTATTTTTTACCGAGAGGAAAATTACGCTGGCCTTCCCCGGCCGTAGTAAGGATGGTGCAACAAGGACAAGCCGTTGCAACGGCAAACTCGAGAGAGACACGGAGGGGAGCAAGAGAGAGAGCGAGAGAGAGAGAGAGAGAGAGAGAGAGAGAGAGAGAGGGAGAGGGACCGATGAGAGGAAGTGAGAAAGTGAGAGGGGAGAAGTGAACGAGAAATTCAGGGGTAGGAGATCCCGGGGGCAGGATGGCCAGCGAGAGTGGGCAGAGCGGGTGGGGGGGGAAGGGAGGGAGGCGGCGGGTGTCTTCCATTCATTACCGCCGGTTACCCCTTAATGGAATCTTCGTGTCCTCATCTTTCCACTGTCCTTTCCGCGACGCCACGCTGCGCGCCGCGGTAATTTCTGTTTTGCGAACAAGAAGTCGTTTGTACACTCGGCAGAGCGAGACGCCCGCCGCCATTCAAGGAACAACGCGACACCGCGACTTGTACACGCGTTATCGCGGGTTAAACCCCTTTACCCCGCTTCTTCTAACGCCCCCCCCCCCCCATTTCATTTCTTTCCCCTTGCCAGCTCTCTTTCTTTTCCTCCTGCTCTTTCCTCTTCGGCGCGGCGCGCGCGCGTGGACGCGAGCATGTATCTCCCGCCGTGTTGGCGACCCCTCCCCTCACCTCCCCGCCCGCCCACCCACCCACCCGTCGACATGTGTAACCAGCGACGAGGGATGTAGCGGTCCGGCTTGCAACGTGGGCTTGAAAACCGACCGGCATGTTCCTGACCGCGGCGGACTCTTGATAATTCCGTTACGCGGGAGATACGTAGACGAAGTAAGGGTAGAAATGTCGATAGAAGTGCCGAAACGCCCGCCAGCTTCAAGATTACCGCCCGTAACAGGATCCTCGGCATAGCTCGGCGACGCAACGGAGCGACACATGAAACTCTAAACTTGCCGTGTGCACACAGCTGGGAACATTATACTTTAATGTCCATTAATCACGATTACAGTCGGCGCCTTATTTCTACGCTTGTACATGTCGGCGGCTAAAAGCGCAATTAAGAAGAACGTCATTCGAGCGGGGATAGAAATTTAGCTAATGTAAATAAACAGGGAAGCGAACCCGCGCGCGCGCGCGCGCGGGGTCTCCCGTACGTGCCCTTCGATGCCCTCCGATGCCCTGGGATATCAAATTATTCTGCATAAAGGATGACACAGGTCGACGGTAATAAACTGACTCGAGAAATAATGGCATAACGAGCATAAAGTAGGGGTCCGTTCGTGCAGCCGGCGGCGAAAGAAGCGGAAGGGGTTGAAGAGGGAGAGAGGGAGAGGGAGAGAGAGAGAGCCCAGGTAGGCCCATTATCCGCAGCCGTGCGCGCAGCTAGGGACACATCCCGAGATGTTTCGGGCGTTTTCGTTTCCTCGCGCCGGTAATTTATTCAGAAAGTCAATCGTCACCCGAGTAACGTGAGAACACACGGCCAACGGTGCATCCGCATGCAGATGTCACGCCCAGTTGGCGGCCGGGAGGGCCATCGATCGCGCTCCTCCACCTTTCGTCCCCCCTCCCCGCTGCTCTTCCTTTTTTCTTTCTCCTTTCTTCTTTCTCCCTTGGCCCTTCTCCCTGCTCGCCGGGCCCGCGCTAACCGTCCACTTCTTCATTCGATTGATTCGTGCGCCGCGCTTAATTACATTCGAGGCTCCTCGAAAACGCGATAGAGCCCCGCTCGGTCGGGTCGATAACCTCCGACCTCGGGCCGATTAGAATCCGTTGACGGGCGAGGCAGCGGGAAGGCGCGAAGGCGCGCTCGCTTCTCGCGTCGTCTTCATCGCGGACGAAGTGGACGCGTCACGTGGAATACAAAAGTGTTCCACGGCTCGGACGGATTATTGGCGACGACGACGACTCGCCGGGCGCAGCTCGCCCGCGATTTCCACGGATTTTCCGTGCGCGCGGCAGGAAATCGCGCGATCGGACCCAAATCTGACGTTTCCATTACGCGAATTGCGATTCTTCTTCGTTTCCTGCGGCCGGGGAGTAATCTCTTAAAATTTGAATATCACGTGACTCGAGCAGGTCTCGAGGAATTTCTGCCGTCTCGCGGGGGTAAGGAGATTAGGTTTCCTCGGATGGATAGATTGCCCGCTGTCCTGGCGAGATAGGGACATGGGAAAGCACTCCTCCTTTTCGTATGTAGATTTCACCAGAATGCCCGGGGGACGCGAGGGATCTCCGCCGTGGCAGGCGGAGCGGAAGGGTTGAGAAAAAGGCTGGATGCAGATAAGGGTTAAGATATACGCGTGGGAAGAGCAAGCCGAATCCCCGATTCTCTTCAGTCATGCCACACGTGTCCGCCGGTTTTAATCTGGAACATGCTTTTTGCTACGCTTCCGTCACCCCGAGAGCAGCGACTCTTCTTTGTGGCTTTCTTCGAGTACGAGACATCGTCGCTTTGCGTCGCTTTGCTGTTTATGCTAATGGCGATTATTCTCATGTTGTTAAACATCGCGTTCAACGTTGAACGAACGACACTCGATGCTCGTCGAGAAAATTCAGTCGCCCTTTGGAGAATATGTCAAGGTCGGAGTTTGCGGAACGTAGCATCTACTCTAATGGATAGCTAGTTTCCTCTGTGCTCTCTGTACTCTATTTCCCGAATTGTTTGTAATTGTTTATAACGATGTATCCGCGTATTATTTATCTCATCATGTCGATGGATTCAAAGTTCAAGTCGCGACACAATAATCAAACTCTGTTATCGTTATCGTCGAATCCAAGGAAATCCAGAATCAATGAGAAGACTTACGATCAAGAGATCCAAGAGTGCGGAGATTTTTAAGTACCGAAAACCTAGGTAGAATTTAAATATTCAACGCGCGGAAATGAGCGAGATGGGAAAATAAACGCAAACGAAACTGATCTCCAGCCCGGTCCGATTTATCTTGGCCTTATTTAAAGGGATCGTTGAAGAAGAGTCATTATCCTTGGGGAACTCTTGCTTCTAACCTCGCGTTGGTTCACGTTCGATAAATTGTCGGTGGTGTAACGTAATAGCGGGGGATTAGTGAACGCCCTCTCATCCCTGCTTGGCATCTCGTAGGTCAGCCCTTAATAATTGCTATTTCTTCCCATCAGACATCAGACGTTTAACCCTACCGAATCGAGGTTATTGGAATCGTCAGCGCAATAGGAGAGATTTATTAGAGAATCCTCAGTAATCTTTGAGACGCTCGCAAACTTTATATCATATACGATTAATGTCTCCCCATGCTCTACCCGTTTTCCCTATTTCTTCCCCCATTACAAAATATAATCCGTCGATAAAAAGTCCGATGCTTGCAAGAATCGATTTATTAAGAAAGATGCTTCCAGCATTTTTAGCGTCAACGAGTACAACTCGCGCATCAAGCAGGATAATCAATAAGATCAGTGATCTTGACCTCCAGAGGGATAAAGAGAATGGAGAGTCTTATATAAACAGGACACGAGGACAGATATAGGGAACATGTATTCGCACGTGTGCGTCAAAGTTGCTGCAGCCGCAGCTTTTAGATTGAATTCGGTATTCAGTTCCAGGCGAGTGCTCGTGCAACTTAATGCCACGTTAAATACCGGCTTGCCAACGGGACCGTACGCGAGCCAACAGATTAGACGTATGAAAACCCATCATCAAGCCCGGCCCGATGTCGGAGCGCACCAAAATCCGATCTCATCATCGCATGACCATCTCCAAGCGCAAGAGCCAGTCGGGTTCGACGAGAGCAAGGGCAAGAGGGTTCGCGCACTGCTGACTGCACAGGGCTCTTCTCATGATCCCTTCACAGAGGCGGAGGAAGAAGCAAAAGAGAAGCGCAGGAGAGCAGGACGGGGCAGGGCAGGGCAGGGCAGGGCAGGGCCGGGGGAGGTAGGGGAGAAGGGGGATAGGCGTCCTTGAGAGGTGAGTCCCGGGAACGGTCCTGTGTGCGGGCCAAGCGTGAAGAAAGGAAGAAGAGAAGAGGGAATGATGAAAAGAGCGATGGGAGATTGGAGAAGCGGCTGGCTGACTGGGCTAGCCGGCATAGGTGGTGGTAGTAGTGGTGATAGTAGCTCGGAGGGAAAAAGAAGAGGAGAAAGAGGCGCTGGAGGTTGAGGAGACGGCAGTGGCGGAGGTGGAAGAGAGGAGGCGACTGTACTAAGAAAAGCCGACACACGGGGTGGCTGGGAGCAGTGCAGATCAATGCCAGCCAGCCAGCCAGCCAGCCAGCCAGCCAGCCAGCCAGCCAGCCAGCCAGCCAGCCAGCCAGCCAGCCAACCGACCCAACCCTTCCGAGTCTACTGCTCTTCAGTTCCCTAACCCTTTACCCCGTTTTTCCACCCCGACTTCGGCGGACTCACCCGGAGATAAAACACGAACGGCTCCACGAGCCACCCCTGCCACCCATGTCGCCCTGCCGCGTGTTTCCCTTCTCTGTCTTGCTCGCTCATCCTTTCCCTCGCCCTCGCTTTCTCTCTCTCTCTCTCTCTTTCTCTCGCTCTCTCTCGTTCTTTCTCTTCCTGCGTCTCCCTCTTTGCGCGCACATCGTTTCTGCCTCGCAGCCACTCTCTCTCGATTTATCTTTCCCTCTTTCGAAGCTCTCTTTCGTCTCTGGCGTACCTATAGTCACCAACACCGATGAAAAATAATAGCTGCGGCTATACACCGGCGCGAGAGAACGAATGCGCGGGAGTGAGCGAGGGAGTGAGCGAAGGAAGAGAAAGAGGGATGCATCGGCGTAAACGCACTCGAGACGGAATTGCGCTGCAGACTTTGCCTTCCCTTTGACGCTTCGAACGCCGTGCATTTCAACGAGCTGCCTTCCTCCCGATTTGTTCCGGGGAAATGATTTTTTTCGAGGCAACAGCGCCGCTGCCTATGCCGCCTAGCGTTATCGCCAAGTCAGAGAGGAGCTCTTTTTCAACTGTGTCTCTCATTTCGCGTCTCACAGGAACCGGTGTCGTCGAGGTCCCTTTTCCTCTTTAAAGAGAAGAGGAGGAAAGAGACGAAAGGGACTTCAATATCCCAACGCGACGTCATAATAATAATTCCGACATAAATATTCTTCGTCGTTCAAAGGAACGAAATTCCTCGTCAGGAAGCCGCGAGAGCCGTCGAAACTTCTCATCGATCGCGATCCTCCCGCGACTTTCTCATAATTGCAAGGTTCCAATGTGTGGCGAAGTACACGTTAAGATGAGAACAATTAGTCCGATGCAAAGATAAATTCCCTTGGCTGCCAAGAAATCGCCAGAACAGGTCTCGAAACTGTCTATGACGACAGAGTACCGTCTGATAAAGTTGAGTTAGGTTAGGTTAACGTCGCACGCCGGCACGCCGAAGACAGTCATCCGGGACTGGCAATTTTTCCAGGGCTCTCCTCTAGCTGGCACCGCCAACCAGCTTATTGCGATCGCTGGATCAATTTTCAATCTTTTCGGAGATCCTGCCGTCGCACCGGGATCGGCACCGGCCGCGCAGAGCACAGGAGGGGAGGACAGAGGGGGAGGGGAGACGAGAGCTGCCGGGGGTGAAACGCCTCGCGCAATCTGCCAGGAGTTACTTTCATGTTGCTGCAGAGTGGCGGTGGCGCGGTCGCATATAAAACAAATTAATCTCGTTAGGGGGAGCGTCTGCCTTCGTCCTTCCGGCTTTCAGGAGCTCGCACCACCCGCCTCCCCTCTCCTCCTGCCAACCCTCTCCGCCACCAAACACCCCGCCGTCCGACCGTGCTCGGCTGCTCTCTCTCTCTCTCTCTCTCTCTCTCTCTCTCTCTCTCTCTCTCTCTCTCTTCTTCTCTCTCGAGTCGCTCGGTCGGCGGATCTGCTCGGCGGGCGACTTTGCTCCTCTTTTATCTTAATTCGTCGTCTAAATGAGTACGAAGTCGCGGTTATCGCGGTACCAAGAAAAAGGGGAGCCCTTGAATTGGCGCGCCGCCGCTTTATAAATCCTCTCGAGCGGCCAAGTGAGCTGGCTGAGCGCGATTTCACTCGCGCTCGTCCGCGCTCGTTTCTTGCTCGTTACCATCGTGGAGCAAAGTAACCGCGCCGGAGCCGGGTCGCGGCACCGAACTTGGCACAGAGAGCGAGCCGATAGGCTACTTATTTCAGTTTTATTGACAGAGCGCGGTGCTACACTTTAGCCGCTTGAGAGCGGTCGGAACAACGGAGCGCGCGCGCGCGCGCGCGCGCGATCGATTTAGCCGAGTCTCTTGCTCATCGCCGCGATACTTGGGCGTTATAGCCCAGCATATCGCGAGCACTCGGCGAGTACACAGAGAGAGAGAGAGAGAGAGAGAGAGAGAGAGATTACACGAATAACGAAACGACATCGTCAAAAAGAAAAAGAATAAGCATTATTGCTCATTTTCATCATTCCAGATCATTTTCAAATGAGAGTTTTAATATGGAGGAAATAGCTGAGAGATTAGAGATTAAAAGATCTTGGCAATCAGAAGACTTGATTTCCAGCATCGACCAATACGAAATCCACTCTCGATTGCTGCCAAGACCGGCGCATCTCTCCCGCGCCGCTGCGACTCGCATTTTTTTAATTGATCAACGCGATCAACGCGCGTCGTCGATTTGGCGCGGTTCGAATCCTACCGATCCCTCGGCTGCACAAAGGGAGAACGCGATCCGCACTCGCAATTTCCAATGCAACAATACGGCGAGCGATCTCACGCAGCGGAGGGGGAAGCGGAGGAGTAGGTGGGGGAAACATGAAAGATGCCGGGAACGGAAGTTTCAACTACGTTTCTCTATCTCCGTCGGCGCACGGCGACGGCCGGGAGGGAGGGGGGGGGGCGAGCGGGCGGACGGACGAGGCGCGGCGGAGCGGGGCGGGGGGKGGCTGCATGAAAATGAAAAATAGCGGAGGAAAAAAGGGCAAATGAAAAAACTTGAGAATGCCGACGCAGAAGCGTCGTAGGTGGACGCGTCTGTGGACGCACGCGCGCGCGCGCGCGCGCGCGCGTGCGCGCGTGTACCTGAGCTCCCGCGGTGGGGTGGGCCTCGTGAAAAAGGCACACACGATCGCGACGTTCGGCGTTGCACGCGCGCGCGCGCGCGTTCCGTGCCGCTCGAGTGTGTGTTTCGCGAGGGTGGCAAGACATCCCGCCGCGCATGCTCCTATAGGGGCGTCAATACGAGCTGTACACGCTACCCTTTCTCTGTCCTTTGTCATACACACGCGCGCACACACACAGACACCCGCGTGAGCGTCCGCGCGTGCGTGTGTCCGAAACGGGGAAGCTCGTCGGTTTTGCAATGTTGGTAAAAGCGCGTTTTGATGCTTGAACAAATGCGCCGGAGATATTTTGTCAAAATCGCGCGCGCGCGCGTGCGGTATTCTGCGTGATCCGCATCGTCATATCATTACACGCGCGTTGCGAGAGAGATGCGTCCCCCGCGTGTGTTTTCCCCGGGATTAAAATAAAAAACCAAATTGCCGTTTGCGCCGTGACGCAAGGTACGCGCGCAGAATGGGACTTTCAAGTCGTGCCGTCCGCTTGGCTAATTACGTCCCGCATTTATTGACAATCAAAGTGAGGCGATGCACTTTATTAGCCGGCCATGCCCGGCGGCTGCTATCAAAATAAATAACGTTATTATAATTACATGTACATCGGCGGAACATGGCCGGAATCGGTATCGCCCAAACAAACAACAGTACCGCGCGTTACGTTAATAATCATAATAATAATTGAATTCAATTTAATGTCGTCGCTTGCCCGCATGTCGTGCCCCCTTTCTTCGTTAACCGCGCGATTCCTCGCGCGAAAACGGATCGGCTGCAAAAGCGGATTATCGCGCGTCTTGTGGGCGAGCAAAGCCATCTCATACGCATAATACGCGTGCACGAATTTCTCCTCCAGCGGCAACGCGACAGCTCGAGAGAAAGAGAGAGAGAGAGAGAGAGAGAGAGAGCAAGAGACAGAGAGGGGGAGATGGAAGCTCAACGTCGTGACGACGTCGTCGTGCATTCGGCCGGAAACCATTTTCCCGGAAAGCCGGCCAAGATGTAACGCCCTCGCCTTTCTTGGTGGCCTCTCCGAGGTAGCGCACGGGGCACAAACATATTAATGCCATAACCATCCAATCTAGCCGACGTAGCCCGCCTTAAATATAAATGGGCGACGCAGGGCAGGGCAGGACGCCCCACTTTCGTATTCATGCGAAAGTTTCCTGGCCGCCTCGTTAACTTTAACACGGGACTATATGGTCGCTCGCAGATTCGGCCGTGCCGTACGTGCGTATGTGCGTGCGTGCATGCGTGCGTGTGTGCGTGCATGCGCGCGAGGTAGTCCAGCCAGCCGTCTAAGTCCGGGCTAATTCCGGCCATTGTAGCCAGCATGGAATCATCGGATGAGGGGAGAGGGGGAGCAGTAATCCGAGCCGCGTTTCTGGAGACCGTAAATTCCAGTTTTACGGATGATCGGGCGGCGAGCACGCGACCCGCACTTCCGGCCGCGTTCACAGATCGCGAACGCGCCGGATTTCATCCACGTTCTCGGAGAATGCGAGGTGCGGGATGGTTTGAGGGATGGTTCCGGCGTGAAACCGGAAATCGAGAGCCCACGGCGGGGCGAGGGAAGGACGATGCTGACAAGCGCAACGCGGATTGCATCCTGCGGATGGATCCCCTCGCGGCGATGATGAACGTCACCTCGAGTGAACCCTTGGCGACCCCTGATTAGCCCAAACGGCTAACGCCCGATGCTCGTCGCGTGAAAGCGCTCTTCTTCGCCTCGATCCTCGATCGAACACGCGCGCGTGCCTGTGAGCGATTAATCGGAGAACCCAAAGTCATTTCAAGGACAAGGGACGACCAGTGAAATCCCGCGAGCGCGATGGCGACCGCTCACCGCTCGGATGCGCATTTATATATACATTTCCTTTTTGCTTTCTCCCTTTCGACGAACGAGGAAAACGGCCGGCCGAGCGACACCGCCGTCCTGCCCGCTCCCTTTCCCCCCCCCCCCCCCCCCGCCGGCCGTTCAAGCCTCGCGCCGGCCTCGTGTTGCCATCGGTCTCTCCTCGTCGACGAGAGAGCTCACCGGCCGTGGAACAATGGACGTTAGGTGTATTTTTATCTGGACATTAACATAAGCCGATTGCGTCCCCCTCCGCCCCCCCCCCTCCACCGCGCGCAGGCCGTGCGTTCTGGAGGGATTCTGGAGGGAAATAAAAGAGGAAGGAATTACCTGCGCCTACCTGTGCCGCTCGACAGCGACAGCGACACGTAGGCGGAGGATGGAGAACGGTGCTTTATTGGCTGACGCGTTTCCTCGTGATCGCGATTAATCATTGACCCTCTTATTCACCCGTGCTCCCACCGTGCTCACGCGAAGGCGTGTACAAATTAATTCCTTGCTCTTCAAGTTCGAATTATCGCCTTATCGAGCTGCAGCAGAGATTCCGATCAGCGAAATGGTCTCTAGCCATTTCCGGTCGAGTCGACGGAACGATCGATCGCCTTGAAGGTATCGAAGGCAAGAAATTAATTTGTACGCCCAACACCGCTCGTACGCTTCCAGAGCGTGGATGATTCTCAAGCCAAACGCAACCCAGAAATGTTACTCGTTAACGTGATAACGCATAACGGCTACGCTACTTTGGGAAATATTTCCGGAAGAAGGACGCGCGTTGATCGCGCCGCTCGGCGCGTTTCCGTTATGCGTGGCTGTGCGCTGAAACTAATTTCTGAAATCTTTATCATCCCCGTCTCTTCCCGTCTTCCTCGCCGGGTATACGGCAAACAAAAACAAAAGCAAAAAGAAAGCGGACGCGGCGGCGAACTGCCAGGGAACTTTTTAAGCAAATTAATCAATATCAACGAGGACGGAAGTTTACGGCGGACCGCGACGGGCGAGCGAGCGAGCGAGAGAGAGAGAGAGAGAGAGAGAGAGAGAGAGAGAGAGAGAGAGAGAGAGAGAGAGAGAGAGAGATGGGGGAGGAAGGAGGAAAAGAGAAGGAGGAAGATTTCACCGGGAAGCATCCGGGCGGACCTCGCTAATTTCTTTAAAGTAGTTTGCCAATTTATTATTTTCCAATTTTCCGGGAACTTCCGCCACGCGCACGTACGACGTTTACAAGCCCCACTGTTGTCGCGCCCTTTCTTTTTCGTTCTTCACGCTCGCCGGCTCGAAACTGAATTCGGTGGCGATCAAGCCCGGACCGCACCCAGGCTAAAAAATTGCTGTTTGTTTCACTTTTGTGTAAAATTGCCTCCATCGTGCCGACACGCGCGCGATGCATTTTAATTTTCGACTGTCAATTTTACTGCGGGAATTAAGCGGAGCGCGCCGGTGCGTACACACCCGTGCAAAAATTTCATTGCGCCGCTCCGCGTTCCCGTCGAGCATCCGGAATCATTTCAGGATAGCCGCCCGCCGCGGTCGACCCTGAAACTGTTGCAGCATCTCGCAGAAGCAGAAATTCACACCGACTCCGTATCGAGCGTTCCGAAATTCCGATTCTCTTCGCTGTTGGCGAGGTACTGAACTTTTCCCATGGTCCGGGGGGGTTTTTGCCCCTTTGCTAACGACCGACAATGTTTAAGCACGGCGAAAGCCAACAGGATCGCGCAGACGAAGCAAGTTTAGCCTAACAAGGGGCTCCCCGGAAGAGCAGGCACCGGATGAGGTATGTAAATCTCGTTCCGCCGAGGTCGTGCCGCGCCGGCTCTCCCCTCTCCCCTCTGCTCCTCCCCCCTCCCCCCCGTCACGAGCATCCACTCCTGAGTCAGGTTCTTTCGCGGTCCACAGTAGCAGGGTGGATTTTAACCCTTTTCCACTTATCGATTTTCAGCTCGAGACGAGAGAGAGAGAGAGAGAGACGAGGGGGGGGGGGGAGTGCCGGCTACATGCCTTCGGCCACTCTACGCCGCACTCGATTCCACTTGACTGCCACGAGGAGAGGACCATCTCCTTTTTTCGCATTCCTCTCCCCGTCCACCGCGCCCCTTTAGCCCCCCTAACCTCCCCCTCCCCCTTCCCCTCTCCCTTATATGTCTTTCTAAGAAACATGAAATTCTTACGCGCGTTGCCCTACTCTTTGGCGGAAGATCGCGAATCTTACAAAGCGTCACGCTCGAGCGTCCTCCCCCCTCCGCGAGCGGGCATTTCGTCCGCGGCCGCTCTGGCATCGGGAAGCTTTGATTGATTGCCAGGGTGGAGTCTAACACACGAGGGTGACTGACTTGCGCAGACTACACGCGAAGTCGGCCGCGATGCGTGTCGCCGAGAGAAAAGGAGACCGCTTCTCGTCTCGTCTAGCACGCGGACGGCCGGCGACGGGAGGGCAGAGGGATGATCCGTAAGATGGTAGAGCGGAACCCGCGAGAGCGAGGGTGCGGATAAGGGGGGGGGGTGACGCTATTGGGAGTGCGTGCGTGTTCCATTAGCGCGGGCATACGAGCCCGCGCGCGCGCGTGTGAGTGCCCTCGCGACAGGCAGGCAGGCAGGCACCTATATATCACGGGGGGAGGGGGTGCGCGCGCGAGGGTGCACAGACCAATCGGAAGCAAGCATTCTTTATCCAGCGGAGTATCTTGGACGCATGCCTCACGTACGAGGCGTGGTTTGGGGCCACCCTTGCACGCGGTCTCTCTCTCTCTCTCTCTCTCTCTCTCTCTCTCTTTCTCTCTTTTTCTTCCGGTCGTTGCATTTTCCACGTCCGCGCAGCGCCGCCGTGCCAACGTCTTACGCCAACCGTTCTTACGGATTTCCCGATGCGATAATCGCGCGTTTCCGCGAGAGACGGAAGAGAGCAACGGCGGGAATTTCCCGAAGCGGTTCAAATCGGACGGAAAGTCACATCGTTTCGCCGTAGCATCGATAGGAGCGCCTCGCGGACTCGCGATTTAATGAGGCGTGCGAGATTACGATTGGACGATAATTGCGCCGCTCGCGCGGATATTGGACGCTGCAGCTTGATATTTCGATGTGCTCGCGCCGTGCGCGGATAAGATTCCAACGCGACGCTGTAATGCTGGCATTGCAGAAAGGAAAAGGAAGAAAATGAACGAAGGAAAAACGGGACGGCTAACTCAACGGACGGACCGACCGTTAATGTCCACTCTGCGCGCTCGCGCTCCCGCTGTTTACTCAGGTGTTCAGTAGCGCGCTTGCTGGAGATCCGCGTGATCTAATGCGCCTCTAGGATTTCAAGAACGCTCGTAAACGGCTCGTAAAGAACAAACGGATGCAAATGCGGGGGCATGAGAGGTGATGGAGATATCACGCGTATTAGCCGCGCGATAATTCCGCGCGCGGAATCCCTCCCGTCACTGTGATGATCATTTTAATCACGGACAGTGCTCGGGAGCGCCAGCTTCGCCCGATTGATCTTCCCGCGCGGCGAGAGCGACCGATCGATCGATCGATCGATCGATCGCACCTCGCGGCTGCCGCCATGACGCGGCGGCACTCGATCGCGGCCGAACGCCGCCGCCGGCGCTGGACGCTCGAGCGGCGGCAGGGGKGGGGGGGRGGGGCRGGRGGGKGGGGGAGGCGCGGGATGCCCAAGGCGGAGATGTATTCCGAAATTTCCATGAAATTTCTCGACGGTGGCGCGCGCGCGATAATGCATGCTCGTACGATGATAGACGCGCGCGCAGCGCGGGGGAGGGAGGCGGAGGCGGGGAGGGACGCGAGATCTCTCATTATGCATTCCTTTCAGGCGGCGGTCATTATTTTACATATTGCGGGAGCGGGCGTACCGGTGGCCGCCTTTGGCAATTTTTCCAGGCACGGCGGAAAGGAACGGCCGGCAATTTCAGTGGCGGCGCGCACGCGCGCGCGCGGGTGCGGTCACCTTAACGTCGTTGTTGCAATTTAATGCGTCTCATCGGAAAGCAGGTGCCTTCGAGGCATGAGACGCGCGCGGGAACGACGAAGCTGCCGCGGCGATGAGTGTGTGTTCTCTCGAATTTATGACACGCGATTCGAATTTATGATACATTCATCCCTCGGTGGAGTTTCGGCAGCGCGGAGGCGCGATACTCGCAGGGAGCGCGGTCGACTGGAAGCCGCGAGGCTGATTCCGCGAAGATTCGCACAGGCGTCTCGCCCCTGCCGGAGAGAGCCGAAATAATCCGAGATGGCCGGATTATTAAATCCTAAAGGCGAAATTGATAGACGCCGCGCGAGGCGGCATGTAGCCACGCGGCACGCAATTATCCGTCACGCACGTCGGATCGGCAGTGGCGCCCTCTGCGAAACGCAAGACGGGGCGGATAATGCAACGTCATAGCGGACGACGTTAGCGGGCGATTGATACGAGAGAGAGAGGGAGAGGAGAAAGGAGGGTAACAATCACTTGTACTATGAGCCGCGTGTCTGTCCGCTTCGGGCCGACAGGTGTACACGAAACGGCGATCCGTAGCAGTATCGCATGAGGTTAATGATCTTCATTTACGGGGGAAACGCAGTTCCAGGTAAAGAGCTCAGCACGAACGTGCCCGAGGGGCGCGGGGAACGGCGCTTGGACGCGGCGGACTCTCTCAAAGGTTCTCCGGCTCTGGCTCTAACGCGGCGTCCTCGCGATTGCACCTCGACGAGGCCTCGACGACGCGCTGATTGATCGTACCGGCGATCAAACGCGCCCGCGATCAACGAAAATTTCCACGAGTTGCGTTGCGGCGAGGCAACCGAGGCAAGCCCGAGAGGAACAGTCCTGCGCGATTCTTCTTCTTATTTCCGCGCGACCGGCTCCGAGGAGGAGCAGCGCGAGTGACACAGCCACCTGTACGTAAGGCAGATGAATCTCGCGGCGGCTTTCAAGGCAGGAAGGGAGGTAGATTGTAACAGGCCGGCCTATATGTATGGTAATATCGACAGGGAGGTCTCCGCGATCCAATACCCGGCTCTCTCTCCCTCGTTCTCCCTGTCTCTCCCCATCTCTCTCTCTCTCTCTCTCTCTCTCTCTCTCTCTCTCTCTTTCTCTCTCGTGCGCGTATTATGCGGCGGAAAAGAAGAAAAAGGGAAAAAGAGGGAAAGAGAGAGAGAGAGAGAGAGAGAGAGAGAGAAAGAGAGAGAGAGAGAGAGAGAGAGAAGCGCCACGCGGAGAACGGGCGGCGAGGAAAGGGGAATGGATCGCGCAACCTCCGGTGGCGGCTATCCAGCGCCGGCAAGAAAGAGACAATCGAGGAGGATGCGCAGGCCCCGTACCAACCCGTTTCTTTCCCAGTTCCGTTCTTCTCTTCCCGACGTCATCGAACTCCGCGGGAAGTTATGCCGCGGGTGAGCACCAGGCCGCGGCGGACCGGGAAGAAAGAGGAAACGAGAGGAGGAGGAGGAGGAGGAGGAAAGAACATCTCTCGCTCCTCTGGAAAAGCATAGAGAAGAGTAGTGAGTCGGCGTCGCCCGGGCAACGGCTCTGCCACCTTATTGGATATGTTGAGCAATTTATTTTATTTTTCCCTATTCCCCGCGGAAGGGGAGCACTAAGAGAGAGAGAGAGAGGGAGCGAGAACGTAAGAGAGGGACGCCGAGGGTGAGGCAGAGCACACCCTCCTCCACTTACCTGCTACCCTCCGCACACGTCGACGCCATTTTCCAATATCGCGTCAAGCGAGCGCTCCCGCTCTCCTCCTTCACCCACCTCCTGTCAGCCCCCGGCCTCCCCCCCGCCCCACCTCCCACCCTCTTTTTTCTCTCGTTTCGTCTCGCTCCTTCGCTCCTTTCTCCGGGAGAAAGAGAAAATGGAAGCGAGGCACGAAACGAGAAAAAGGGAAGAAAGGAATCCGGTGGGCGGCGCGGGTGGAGCCGCGGAGAGAAGTGGAAGAGGGAAAGAGAGATAGAGAGAGAGAGAGAGAGAGAGAGAGAGAGAGAGAGAGAGAGAGAGAGAGAGAGAGAGAGAGAGAGAGAGAATGAGAGCGAGGAGGTAGCTGCTCGGCTGCAACGAGAGAGAACCGAGTAAGGTTGGGTGAGAACCGTACGTTCCTCCACCCGTAAATTGGCAATATTCATGCCGGGCCGCGTACACGGACGCGAACGGGGGAGAGGGAAGACGGGGAAGGGGTTGGGTTGCGGGAGGCGCGGTAGTCGGACTGCGGAACCGATTCCCGTAGCCCGAAGGGCTCCCCCGCGAAAACGCTCACCTAGACAATTCGTTCGTTATTTTTACGCCGGTGCCGGAACGGAGGAGGAGGAGGAGGAGAGGGGGACGGGGGAGGGGGATGAAGCCGCTCTAACCGCGCTCCTCTTCCGCGAACCTTCCTGAAAACGGGGGAGGGGGGTGGGCTCGCGCGGATGCTGCGGTCGAATAATTTCAGGATGCGCCATACGAGGCCGGTCCGTCAGGGGCGCGGGGGTGGAAGCTGTGTTCCCTTTGGAGAACATCCCTTTCGGCTTTCGTCGTTCCATCCGGATTAATCGTACCGATCGTCGCTCGTGTCGTCAGCATCGTGACGTCATTGCAACGACCTTGCCGGAAGGAATCTCGAGGGGGGGATCCCGAAATCCGCGGGCAGGTCGCAGGTCGCAGGTCATTACCCGCGCGCGATTAGAAATCCAGCCTGACCTTGTCGGCGTGACCTGGTGGCACGTCCGCAAGCGGCAGGGACGAAGTTCCGCCCGTACGCTTTGATAAACCCTCAATTAATGTAAACTTCGGTCGGTAAAAATCGTTTTAAAATTACTTCGCACTCCCGAGCGTGCAGCCGCATCATCCACCCCCCCCCCAGTCCTCCCGTCCTCCTCTCCCCTCCCCCCCTCCCCGCCGTCGCCCTCGTGTCCTTGTTACCCTCCGCTCCTTTCAGCTGAGCCCCGAGAGCGAGGAAGCCGGGGAGATGGCTTTAGAAGTTTGAGTGATATTCCAACTTTTAAAATATGTCAAATTATTTTCCTTTCAGGAGAGCTGTCGTCTAAATACATTTCCATCCCTTTCGATGTATTTAAATACACGGGGCTCGATCCGTGCGACGCAATACGCCGCGACAAATACATAAGGCCTCCGGTGCGTGATTGGTATATACCATAAAAGCATAAAAGACGCGCGCTCGCGGCTTGTCGCCCTCGCCTTGTCCTGCTACCCCCCTTCCCTGCTACGTAGCTGCGTGCTGTCGATTCGACGCGGGCCGAGTGAAATCTCGATCTGAATTCTGTACGATCGCTCGGTACGGTCGGATACGTTCACCCGCGTGTCCCCGATTGCAGCGTGTCTTCACTCTTCTTCTGCGGAGCAACCAAACGCGCTGCTAATGTAAATTAGCTCAAGCGCGGAGATTGATTGCGCGAGTCGCGACTCGGTCGTGAGAGATAAACGAAACACTTTCCAACGCGGCGCCTCTTGTCCTCTGTTTTTTCCCTCATTTTCGCGCGCTTTTATTAAAATTCCCAGCAGCACGCCGGCACCGAGCCTCCCGCGCCCTCCCCCTCCCCGTCCCCCACCCGCCCACCCGGCGCGTGTTGCACCTGCGTTGCTTTATTTGCGCGCGCGCGCGACGAAGGGGGAGGGGGAGGGGGAGAAGACAATTTTTGTTCGCGACTCAAGCGATTCAAGCGGCGGACCGGAGCACGGCCGGAGGAATTCTCCTTCATTTCGGCAGCCTCCGCGCGCGCGCGCGCGCGCAAAAAATGAGTAAAGGGAGTAAAGGGAGTAAAGTTGCGTCTATGTAGATAAGTATGTAGCCATCCGCGCAATTACATTGCGCACGAAACGCCGACGACAAACTCTTTGTGCCGGCCGGATATCAAAGCTCGAACGCAGCTCCCAGCTTCCCCCCCCCCCCGCTCGCACCCTCGTCCCTCTATGGCGGGGCAATAGAGTTCTTGCCTTTCCGTCACTCTATATCCGGCGCTCCATTCGGCGACGCGGTTCCGCCGCGCAGGCAAAAGTAGCCTCCTCTCCGCTCATCCGCCTCGCGAGAAGCGCGGCTCCTCGCCCCTCGGCCCTCGCCCCTCACCCCACCGCTCGGGGAAAATAATTTCTTTCATTGCTATCCCTCTTCTCTTCGATTCCTCTTTATGCGCCAGACAATGGAATGTTCCTTTCTCGGGGCACGCGGGCATGCTGATTCGACGAGCGACAATAAATCGTCTGCCGATGAGAAAGAGAGAGAGAGAGAGAGAGAGAGAGAGAGAGAGACGACTCGCGCGCTGACACGATTACTTGCCCCTCCCTGTCTATTTTATTAACGGCGTATTAACGGATGGCTTTGAATAAGTTTTCGTCCGTTCGGGGAGAGAGAGAGAGAGAGAGAGGAAATCCCCGGCTTGCGGGGGAAACACGAGGTGATTATCGTTAGCTCGAACTAATTGTTATCCCATCGAGATTGCTCCGTTGAGCAATAGGGATCCGTAGCGGCGTAAGCATCAAAGAAATTAGACGGCAATCTAAGCGCGGCACCCGGCACCGCTCCAATTTTGCCCGGCAGCGTTTCTGGAACTCGGAAATCTCGCAGCGGAACCACTTGTATTAAGGAGGCCGAAAGCGAGGAGAACCGGAAACGGCAACCCATAACGGCACTGGGGACCTATGCATGCGAGAAGCAGTTAGCTTTATTGCAGCGCGCGGGAGTTTTTAATATCGCTTTGGCGCGGGCACGTCTGCCAGCTGACAAAAGGAGAAAAAAAGGAGGCGTTAATGGAGAACGTTTTCGCTCTAACGACCGTGGAGAAAAGGAAGGGGGTGGAAGGGGCCAAGACTACCAGGGACACCAGCCGGGACTGCGTAAAAGGGTGGACTCCGGCGCCTGTCCGCTGCCCACCAGACATGCTCGCTAGACCGTACGGTTTTTATGCCAGCAGAAACGGAAGCGGAGGATACGGTAAGAATGCAGAAAATTCTCCCGTCGCGCATGGGAAAGTTGCCCATGAGGGGGAGGGGAGGGGGCGGGCGGGCGGGCGGGCGGGCGCGCGCGCGCGCGATCGTTAACCCGCGGTTCAAATCTGGAGGCGACTTGTCGGCCGGACTGTCGGATCGTGCGATTTCGCGCGCGGCGCGGAACGCCAGCATCGCAGATCGCGCTTAATACAGCGAGGTGCGCGTCCGCCGACCCTCCCCCTCGCCCCCTCGTTACAGAAAACGAACGGGGGAGGGAAACGCCCGAAGAGTGGAGAAGCGGGAGGGGTGGGGAGAGCTCTCCGGTCTCCCGCCGTGCGGATTAGCAAAAGGATTGCGCGGAGTTTAGGCCGCGCTTTTATCACGCGGATTATCCTGCACCTCCAAAGAGATTCCCTCGCCGCGCCCTCCTCTGGCGCGAGACCTCTGACCTTGCCGCGCAACTCGCGGGGGTAACTTGGAGGTTAACATCGCGTCACTCGCTCGCACGTTGATCCTCCCTGCGGAAACAATACCTCGCCGCTAATTCTGTGCTCGCAACTTTGCGCGCCCGGGTATCACGTTTCATCCCCTTGCCGATGCCTCGCGTCACGTCTGAGCTTCCCGCGAGCGCTAAAGGTAAGCTCCGTCTCCCCTCGCGAGAGGGGCACAATGCAGCTCGAGGCGCGACTTTTGACAATCCGAATGTACGCGGATTATTCTGGAATTAACGTTCCAGGCTCTCCCCTGCCAGCGAAGGTCAGGCCAAAGGAACGGGCGCCTTGGAGTAAACGGTGGCCGTTAACTGGCCGTAATCGCGTCGAAGGATCAATAAGCATGCGAGAGCAGCGGCTCACGATTTGCGAAGAAAAATTTACGGTCGCGTGAATCGTGCTCACCATTTCCACGAATCGCTTGAACGGCTTCGGTTAACCGGGCAGCGATTAGTCAGAGTGCTAATGTCTGCTGGTCATCCAACGTCGCGCAAGAAATCGGCGACAGAATGGCGGCATCGTCAAAGAGCGAGAACGCAAGCGGCGCGCGTGTTAACGAGCTTCTCTCGGCGACACGAAATATGCCTTTCGCATCCGATCGAGCCGAATTTCGATTTATCCCGATACGGGAAAAATGCTTCCGTTTCAACGGAAAGCATCAGCATCGCGAAACGTTTACCTGTGCGCGAGATTAATCCGCGGATTCTTTCCGGAAATACTCGAACCGTATCGAATTTTTCGATGCACGATGCACGGAGCGCATTCTCGTGCTGGATGAAAATCCAGACGTAAAGTCCACGCTCGCAGCCTCGCGTGTAATTAAAATTCGCCAAACACCTGGCAATCGCGATTTACCCGTCAGATATAATTCGCGACCTTTACTTCGCATCTCGTTATTCCCGTGCCGGGAAATGTTTATTTACATCCGCCCCCGCCCCTCCCGCCCCTCTGCTTCCTCCACGCACATTGCAAGTTATCGTGGAAATTATCGTGGCTCGTATCTTCGTTCTAGCCAACATTAGAGGTCTACCTAGGCGAGACGCCTCTTGGCTTCGTTAGCTCTGCATGGACCGCACAGCATCGAATGCACAGATTCTCATCTCGCTTCACGCTTCACGGAAAGTAAAATGCCGGAAGGAGCAACGACTTACTCGACTAGTGTTCTTGCCCGGCGCGATCGCCGAGACAACTCTTTCAATATTCCGAGCATCGTCACGTACCTGAAAAAGACACATCGAAAAACATACACATGTACAAACTGATGGAATGAGGTCACGAAGTGGAATGAGATCGTGCAAGATGACGGATATTGATAAGAGGGATCGAGGTATGTTGCTGCAAGTATACAGAGTCATTCTTCCAGTAATTAAACGTCGATTTATATATACAGCTATTTTTATTTTCGCGCACACGCGGAGAGGTATCGACGGAAGTTTACGCGAGCGTTTCGCGATACTCGATAGAGCTATTCGCGTTCGTAACATGTGTATCCCGCGAGAGGAAATTATTATTCGCTTTTACGATCGGTCCGTTAGCCATCAAGCAGCGGTATGAAATCCGCGTCCCGCGCTAAGTACTGAGACATTACAGCGCTCGCCCTCGCGTCGTGATGTAAAGTGACTAGCACGAACGAGCTTGCTTAAAGGAAACAACCGGGCCGTCCGCTAGGGGAAAAAGCATTCGCGACTCCGCTGATACGTGCAAGTAGGCGAGAAGAAGGACAGACCTGTTCCCCGCGTGGGAGAAAGAGAGAAAGACCGGGCCATTTGTATTCATATGAAAATATTATCTCGCCGCGCGTCGTGCCTCTTCGGGGATCGCTATTGGGTTTGCATAGATACTTATGCATGAAGGCAACATCGCTCGGCATTGTTATGCAACCCGATGTAGATCCTCAATATAGATCCACGCTCGTGGTTTCATTCGGATTTCAAGAGCTCCGCTACTCCTTTCGAGCATTCATGCGCGCTGGATTGAAGCGCTTGTATGCCGAACCAGTTTCCTCCTCGCCAGGCGGAGCGATTCCGTTGTCGAAAGCGGCTGGATTGCCGCTTCATCGTGGCCTTTGCATTTTAAATCGCCGCCACGCGGAAACGCCCGCGCATGATGATACACTTTTGCGCGCGATTCGTAAAGATTCATCGTGCAGCCCACTTCGATCCTGCTTTTGACGACCGCAGGGACACTTGGAGGACACGGTAGAGCGCAGAGTGATGTTACGAATTATCGTTGCCATGAGATATATCACTTCAGTGGCATATTTATGGCGAATTGACGCCTGCAGAGCTTACGAGGAATGCGAGGATTCTGGTAATCAATCCTCTAGAAAGAGGAAGATCTTCTCCTCTTCATCTTCAGAATCACCACTCTTCATGTCACCTAGATTTCATTCAGTGTGCCTGTTCTTCCGTCATTGTTGATGTCCAACGTTTCGCAGACGTCTGAAAGTCTGGCCTTTGCCATTTTTTGCGGATTTCGCAAGCCATCCTTCCATTACGTGATCTCTCCATGCTCGTCTCCTGATTCCGACCTGATCTCGCGACATCTTGCATCTCGCGCAAAGCATTGCCGTGCGCTTTAAGGTCCTCATCAGCGTAGAGTCCGATTGCCGTTCCACGGCGCACCAAGCGGCGTTAAACCTGATGAGATTTCTAACCATTTCTGAAATGGCCTGATTCCGTCTGAATTCCTGGAATCGTGGAAAACACGAGTCCCCTCGAGTCCCCGGGTGAGGGAGGACCAGTTGCATACGCACGGAACTGCCTAGGCCGAATACGTACGAGATCGAATCTGTGACTGCCAACGAGGCAGAGCAGCAAGCTGTCTTGCATTAATCGACCATATCTCGTATCTCGCCTCCCGTTTCCCCACATTTTGTCGTAAATTAACACACAAGTGACGCGACTTATCCACGAGCGAGTTCATTATCGGAGAAATTCTTACCGTCTGCGGATACAAGGTGCGTTGAGCGTAACACCTGCCGTAACGTGCCCGAGAGCCCGTTTCGACTAAATCTAAGCGCGTCGTTTATTAAACGAACTTATTACAGATGCGTGCCTTCCTCCCCCTTCCTCTCTCTCTCTCTCTCTCTCTCTCTCTCTCTCTCTGCTTCTTCCGCGCGTTCTCCAACAGCGCGTTGGAGCAGACGCGAAATTTATGGCGACAAAAGCAACAGGCCTGAAAAAGTAAAACGCCGCTCGATAAGCATCTCCCGGGTCGGGTCGTCTGAAATAAATTATCGCAACATTTGCGGTAATTAATATGCAACGCTGCTTGGAAACGCGGCGCGGCCGCCGCTCTCGCGGTGGGATTAATCACATATAAAGTTCCCGATGCATTCAACGGGGGTAGAAACCGGTTTCGCCAACCGAGAGTTGCACGACGACAAAGCAACCCACGCCGAAGATAAAGTGAATACCGAGTGCGTATCATAAACATATACTTACGCCGCACGCACATTACCGCTGTTTGCACTTCGTCGCCCCGCGTTGTTATCCAACTTACCTCGTTAAATGCGCAATCGGGACACTTGACGAACAATCGGGGGATGCACCAGCATCAGCAACGTTCGCTCGAGCGAGCGGAACGCGTCGCCGAAACCATAGCGCCGATTCTTTGACGCGTATGACGTTTCCGCGAAACGTGAACGCGAGTTATCTCACGCTTTCGCGCGAATATTTTTCCCCAGCCTCGGCGTGTTGCGCAAAACCAGATCGCCAGTCTCCGATCGGACGTCTCGGAGCTTTCTCGGAGCGGAAACGCAAAGTCAGTCATCGTCGCGGTACGAGTCGAGGCGTACGAGGATCGAAATTGGATATCAATTATCCCGGGATGATTATAACGTAAGCCGGGTGGGTCTTGGGCGAGCAAACAAACTGTTAGCATCGCCGGTAATTGGGTGGAAATTATTGCATCTTTCTCTCTCTCTCTCTCTCTCTCTCTCTCTCTCTCTCTCTCTCTCCATCTTTCTATTAGGCGGCCGTCCCGGTCGCGCGCGCTTCTCCGTTCCTCGCGCTTGTTTAGCGGGACGGTGACGACGAGGTCGTCTGCGGCTGTAATTTTCCCTCGGCAGATAAATTTCATTGATGCTGCCAGGCATAACGGGCCGGCAGATTCCACGAGCGATAGCGATTATCCGCCGAAATCGGCCGAGACCGATCCATCGCACGGCCATCGCACGGCCGGCTAATAATGAAAACTAGTAGCCGTCGACTAATTTTCCCCCCTTCGCGCAATTTCTCTCCTCCTCGCCAGCCACCGTCCCTCATTCCCCATCCCTCGGCGCTACCTTCCCACCTGGCCCCCCCTCCTCATTTTTTATTCACCGTGCTCGTAGGCGCATAGTGTTGCAACGGCGCTTTGCCGACCAATTAAATCCGAGTAACGATCGGGACGTTACTCGCTCTCTGGACCGGCGATTGGCGAATTTGCACGTACAAGCCCGTAGCTTCGGCGACAGTTCAGCGGGGGGGGGGGCGGGGGGGCAGACACAGGTGCGTGGGAGACGCGGCAACATTTATTGGAGCCCGGCGTGCCGCTAAGCAATCAATAATTACGCGGAGCCGGATTAATGTACAGACCGCGACGAAAGCGTTCGCCGTCCGCCCGCGGTCGCGGATTAGCCGGGCTTTCCCGCAAAAGGCGTTCGCCCGGACCCCCTGGACCCCCGGGGGGGTCTCGAGTCGCCGGTGGAGAGCCGAGGAGATGCCAGACGCGCGGACGGGAAGGGGGGAATAAGCTCGAGCTCTCCTGCGCGGACGACGCTTCGGCCGGCGCGCGCGACAGAAGCGAGCCGTGTGTGATTAACGCGACATCGACGAAGCGAAAGGGAGACGAGGATGATTAGCATCCGCGGGGGAGGGAAGGGGGAAGGGGCGTCCGTCCGAGCGGAAAAAGGCGGCATTAAGCGGCGTGCGCGACGTTAACATTCCGCGCTAATTCCGCGACGAACCTGCCCATTCACGAGCGATTATACCGATTATATCGGCCGCCGATATCGTCCCCCCGTCTTCCCCCGTCTTCCCCCGTCTTCCCCCTTCCCCYCCCCGCGTTCATCAACGACGGCATCGTGTATGCGCGGTCAATCGATGTGCCGCACGGAGACAGTTTCCTGTTTACACGCATCTCGCCGTCCGCGGGAGGAACGAACGGCCGCGCGAGAAAACGAGAGGAAAGATAGCCGATCGTTAGAGACGGCGCGCCGATAAAAATGGCGCTGCGCGACCAGGCCGGGAGAGTCCGAGCCTATTAGTCCAAAACCAAAAACGCGGGCAACTGATCCGCATGATGGAAAGCAGGTTTTTAGTTGGTTGAAATCCAACACTATCCAATGGCGCTCGAGTTGGACTGCCGGTCGACTAGCAGGCGAACGCGAGCGCATAGGGTGCCTACACCGGACATCTTAGATGTCGAAGGACTGTAAAGGCAGAATATAACACAGGAACCTTCCTGGGAAAGCAGCGGCAGGGGTTTTCCTGCGAGGCAAACGCCAACTCCACAATCCAGAACAACAACAACGAGCATGACAAACCTGGATAGAGAAACACAAAAGATCCGACAACGCCTAGCAAAGTCACTGGTGGCGAGACTGAAGTACAAATGGAGTAAAAAAAAAAAAAACGTCCGAGCTGCCAGGAGAGTCTGAGCTAGTACTTTCAGAAGCGCGGAGCGCCGGCGAAATTCCGCTAATCTCGGTCGCGGCGTTTGCTTACGCTCGCTAACGGGCAGTTGTTATTGCAAATTACGGTCAGGGGTTAAATCGTAGATTGCCCGGGCGAGGGAGGATGTGCCTATTAGCTTGCACGTCCGACCTGGACCAAGTTCCGATGCGTGCGGAAACTTGGCTGAAACGAGGGCATGGACTTTCCATCGAATGCGGTCGCTATCGAGCGGAAGAGCTCTAGATCAGTTCAAAGTTCAGATCGGAGACTTTGAACAGTCTCCAGTACTCATTAAGCAATCGGTTTAATTTAGTTACCGCGAAAGAAAGAGAGAGAGAGAGAGAGAGAGAGAGAGAGGGAGTGCAGGCGCGCGAACGATCCATTTCGCGAGATCTCCGGAGCGAGATCGATAGTCTTTCGGTTTTCTCGACTGCAACGGCACACGAGGCGGACAGTTTCATGGCGAAAGAGAGGGACACGCCTTCGTTGGCTTTAATGGAATGGCAAATAGCGGGCAGGAAATTTGCGCTTACGAGGCGCCTTCGAGCGCGAGATACGAAAGCACGCAGGAAATTCTAAGCAAAATGGCCGCGCGAGATCCGTTGATTCAATAGAAACTATTTGCGCTGCCATTAGACAGCGCGTCCGATGCCGGCGCTGTACACACTCGAGACGAATAGCGACGAAAAAACGCAACGTAATGGCCTGACGCGGATTGCGCGCGAGGATCTCGGATTCGCGATTCCGCGATGGATTCCGCATCCGATCGATCGAGAGGGATCGACATTCGTACGCTCGCATCCGGTGTATCAGTGTATCCGGTGCGATCCGCTGGAACGGAAGCAGCGGCTTGCGAATGTTGAGCGTTAATTAGCCGCGAAAGTGCTAATCAGTGTTCTAAAGTGGCGGTTCGCATCGCTGAGCTCGCGCTTGGTCCCGATCGCGGGACGAATTCGCGGTAGCCTGGATCATCCAATTTCCGGTTTCCATCTTGGTGACGTCTGCGGCGTCCAAAATTATGCGTCCCCTCAAAGACGGCGGCGGCGGCGGCGGCACAATTTCCGCCCCACTTCCGGAAATGGATCCATCGTCCGATGTAATCGGAAGACAATAATATCGCGCGACAATAATATCCCACCCCCTCGCTCGCCCCCTCGCTGTAGATGCGCGAGCGCAACACATGCGCGCTAACGAGCCACGAACGCACATGTCTACGCGAGACGCAGCGCATGGTTCGGGTTGATTGGACGTAGTTTAGCGAGACAGAGAGAGAGAGAGAGAGAGAGAGAGAGAGAGAGCGAGAGAGAGATTACATATCTTGACGAGATACGGGAGCTGGTTTTGCCAGAGGAATCTGCTGCGCGAGCGACTAGATCTGATTTCAAAGTTGCGCGCGCTTCTTGCCCCGTTCCTCTTGCGCTTTTAATCTCCAAGCAGATCGACGTAATCGACTGCACCTTGTAATTATTCTGCTTGAATCTCGCAAGTGGCGAGGATAGTAACGCCAGCGTTGCAGGCTCGTACGGCTGCGCCGTGTGTGATACCGTGTTATAAAGGATACGTAATTTGGCGTAAAATCATCGCTGCATCGATTTATTTCCTCCAGCCATTTACGGGAACAGAACGGCCAACGAGAATTCACAATTCACAATTGTTGCAGAAACGTAGCGATACGGCGCGGCATGTTACGTGCGATCAAAGCTCGCGGCGGTATTAATCATTTAACTCGAATCACGAGCATCACGGAATATCACGCGACAATCGCGATTTATCAGCGGACGATTTGTTACGAGCGGGCATATTGGCATGTACACGTGTGTCCCACCCTCAAACGCCCCGTGCACGTCGCGGGAGCGTGTAATAGATAATCACGGCGATAATTTGCGCGGCCGCATTATGGCTCTAAACGCCGCGTAATTAACGCTCATTTTATACGGCCCCGCGCTAATGAGAGAAATAACCCAGACTGCACGCATGCCTCCAGGTGAATCCGGGAATCCTGCGATTCCGAATCCTCCTCTAGTGCGCAGCGTGCAGCAGTCACGAGGAGGTGTACGTGCGCGTCATCAGGCGTGCCCGGATTGACGCATGCGAATGCATATCCGGATCATGCGAGCGAGTCAGTCGGGAGAATTAGTGTTGGAATTAACGCGCATGCGCGCACGTGGGATGCGCATGCTGCGGACACGCGCGCGCACGCGCGCGCGCGCGGGTCGTTGCATAATATTAACCCCATATGTCCTCGCCCTGTTAATGCGCCGTAACGGCTTCGGTGGATCTGCAGGCTAATGGAGGCACGGAGCGGTAGGCTAATAGAGAGGAGTACGGATAGCATTTAATGAATTAGGCAAGATTGGCGGCGCGGCACAATGCGCGCGAGCTATTGTTCGCCACGTGTGTGAAAGCCGCCAACTTCCGGAATGGATGGGCGGCCCGCGCGCGCAGGAATCGCGCAAAACGCAGGAATCGGTTTCACATCGTGCATCGCGAGTCCGCGCACGAGTCCGCGGCTAATCTCACGACGAAGGAGCGCACCTTGAGACGCCGCGAGACGCCAAGACCGCGAAGACAGATGGATCTCGTGTATCCGTGGGACATCTGCGCAAACAGGAAAACACAAATTCGAAAGGGAAACGGAGAGAAGCGAAATAGGGAATATCTATTGCCGTTGGGTCATCTCCCATTTCGCTTGTTCCTTCAATTATTCCTGCTGTCGTTCACCCCGAGCTCCCCAGCAGCCTCTAACAGTTTCCACGAAGGAGGCCCTCCGTTTCAGATTAATGACGTGAACCCGTACTCGCGAAACGAAATTAATCTCGAGGATAATTTTAGTAATCCCATACACGTCATGCCTGTCCGTGTCCGCACCGCCGATGCTTATCGCGCGGGGGGAGTACGGGGGGACGGGGGGACGAGGGGGGGGGCGGTGATTGTACTAGACGAAGCTAGTGCGCAGCGTAACGCGCGCGAACATATCCGTGCATGAATACGTACGCAGGCGTAATTATACGTATACGTACACACGCGGGGACACACGCACACGGGGAAGGCAAGTCACGTTTGCACCTGCTCGCCGGCGTACCGACAGCAGGCGTTGTCCCATTGGACAACGCACCGGTCGACCGGTCGGTCGGTCGGTCGGACGGACGGACGGACGGACGGACGGACGGACGCGCACATATACCGGTTATTGTCCTGTCCCAGGAAGAAGCGGGGGCCTGCCCTATCGGGGCTTCGTTAGCACTCTCGATTCCTATCGAGAGACGTTTCCTACGCAATCCCCATCACTTGCCATATTTCTTCCTCTCTTCTCCTCTCGCTCTTCCTTTTCTCCCCGCTTCCCCCCTTTCTCTCTCTCTCTCTCTCTCTCTCTCTCTCTCTCTCTCTCTCTCTCTCTCTCGCTGCCGCTTTAATCCTCTCTGTGGCTGTCTGCTGGGGCGCGCTACATTTTTGACAGCGCGCCAGCAAATGCGAAACGGCGAACGTTATATCACTGTCGTCAAGAATACATACACGGGGGCCCGGGCGTTACCGATTACCGTAATCGTCTCCCTGCGAGTCGTCACTCCGCACCCGTACGAGTGCGAAATCCCGAGCGATGGGAGGGGGGGGGGGGGRGCCCCTCGCGGATCGATTTTAATTTCACTTCAGCGTACGAGGAGAAATCCAACTCGCGGTACTTGCGATCCGCGATCCGCTCGAGAGGGAGAGGGAGAGAGACGTGTGTTCCCGGAACACCCGGTACGTGCGTACACTTAGGTGCCGTGATAAAATTACGGCGGACGTCGATGAAATGTAATTTTCACCGTAATAAAATCTAATTAAATGCCTGGCTATATAGGTGCGCGGATAATCCAGTAGCTGCTAACGAAATTTCGATATATCGGTAAACTCAATTCCGGAATTTAGATAATCAGTAATCCGGGGCGGAGCGATTGTGTGGCGATGCCGCGATCGCGCGTACGTTTGGTTGGAACGGAACCGCGTGCTCGAAAAATTGATACTTGATCTCCCGCGTGATTTGCAGGCATCAATAATTCACCGGGCGAAATCATCGGGCACGTTCATAATGCTCGCTCGCCTCTCCCTTCCGCGGGGCGGGCAGAAGGCCGGATTAACAGCGCGGTAAGACAACGTTTCGGAGATAAACGTTTCCGGCGAACGCAACGGCGAGTTCAATTCCAGGTTTAATCGCAGCGAGCACGCGGAATCGTTAACACGGAATCCGGAAACACGGAAAAACCCGGCTGAAGGTTAATGCGGCGGGTCAACGTATCACGCGACGCGATCCATAAGTTTCCCCATGATAATTCGCGAGCGCGGTCGATGCGCAGGCGGGGAATGAGAACCCACCTCTTCCTTTTCCGGATGCGCGTATCCAACGCGCGTGCGATCCGTGTCGGCCACGCGGCGACCAGAATAGCCAAGCGAGAGACCGCGTCTCACGGCGGGAGTCGAAAACTGGCTCCATGCTCCGTAAATTGTCGTTACATCGCGGTAAAGAGCGATTCGAGTTTTTCTCAAGCTCGGCCGCTAAAATCTCGCGGTCTCGCGCGCACGAATCGATCTCGCTGTTTAATCCACCTCCCCCCTCCGCGAGATTACAGCGATCATCACCATCACGCCGCTCCCGCCTCGTGCTCCGCCCCCCCTCCCCCCGTATTTCCCTCCTTGCAATTGCATTTTCCGCGTGAAACTCCGCTCCCTCCCTCCGCGCTGTTCCCTTCAGCCGACGAAAGCCAACGAGCGATGAGCCATTCTCGCGGCTAATTAATAATCAAACGCTAATGACGCGTAATTGGCGACGCGTGGGACGCGTGGCGAGAGCCTGAAGAGGCGTGTTTCAACCGCGACTACCCATTATGGGGATCTTTCGAGTCGCTTCGAGCGCCGTCTGCGCTCCTCGAATCCTGTCTCGGCTGATCCTAGCGGATCATCAAAATGATGGATCTATCCGCGCTATCTAGCATCTATAGGGATAGGGGATCATTCGTTAGCTGCTCGTTGTTGACGATTAGGGAACCCCTCATAAGGAGACTCTGACGTGGTAATTATCACCTCGGTTAGGGCCACCTTGCGCAACCGTTGCGCACAGACGTGACTCCGCGGGTGCGCCCGCAAATCGGGCGCGGATCCCTCCCCTCCACGTCATAAACCGTTCAAATTACAGTTTTCGGGACGGAACGGCGGGCCCGGACTTTGCATACGAAATTATACGGGCCAGCCGAGCGGAGGGCGCTTCCGTCGCGTTCGACTTTGAAAGAGGCGCGCGCGCGCGCGAGGCAGAAGAGAGAGATACGCGCAGACCGGCCGATCTAACACTCGTTCGCTCGTTAGAAGAGAGATGGGAAAAGCGATACAGGCGATACGGTGATGAGGGCGACTAATTATTTCCACGGTTTATCTTGCGGGCATATTTTAATTTCGTATCGCGCGCGCAACATTCGGAAATACAGCCGCGTATATTTTAAACGTCCGAAATATCCGCAGATAAGCGAGACTAGTGCCGGCTACAGCTCGCTGGAAATATTACGGTTACCTCATGAATAAACATTCGCCCTACGCAGAAACGTATACCCGCCGGCGCTACTTAAGATACGTGCTTCCCATCGGGAATCCGGACAAGTTCGAATTAGAATGCGGCGTTTCCGTCGGCGTTGCGCCGAGTATTTATCTGCCCGAGATCCATTATGCCGTGACGCGGAAATCTACGCGTGTATGTACGCGCGCGCCCGCGCAAAGCCGCGTTTCCACCGGTGACAATATGGCTCGTCACAGGCCGAGTGGCCCGCTCGCATAAACCGTCGCCGGAATGACGGATGTACCGCTTCCCCGTCTTTCTGTCGTTAAACCGGGAGGCGGCGGCGAGTCTACCGCGCCGCAATAAATACGGGCGGACGATACCGGAGATTATGCGTGCATCTGCGACCGGCAATTTCATCACGACTTTGATCTATTCTCGGTGTGCCGGCCACGCCGGCGACCCCGGCGACCCACCTGCGAAATATGCGCGGTACTCTCGATTCCGCGCGTGGATGTCCGCGCGAGTCTCGGCGCTCGTTTCACGCGTGAATCACGCCGGCGCGTCCTCCGGTCGCCTCGGCGACCGAGCATGCGCGCGTGCGCATGCGCGCGTGCAATTGAAGGTCCGATGCGGCGCTGAGCCGCCGAGCGGCGCTACTTGCGCGTCCCTTCTCGGAAGCGGCAGAAAAGAAGCGAATGAGAGAAAAGTCGCGCAAACGAACCGCAACTGCGGACGCAGCTGCCTTTATCATGTCTCTCTCTCTCTCTCTCTCTCTCTCTCTCTCTCCCCCTCCCCCTCCCGTGCGCTTCGCAGCGCACATTCACGTTTCTGCCCTCGCGTTAAAACCGGCGCGTGCATATGCGCGTGCGATTAATGGCGACGGTACGACTTCATTACGGCACATTTCGAGGTAGCCCGCCGATAAACGACGCTCGCATATGCCTAATTAATATCTAGGTCAAAACGAGACGGGGAGCGGCTTTAATTAGCCGTACCTGCCGGACCGATGGTAAACAAGCGTCTTGTTCTGCGCGCTTGCCAAGTCACTCTGCCGAAAAGGAGTTTGTGGATCCGGCAAAAGGTATTGTATTCATTCAAACAAGAAATTGGACAGCGATGCCGTGCAGTTTGCCATCTCGCAAACGATGGGTAACCGTAATCGTACGTTCGATGTAAACCTTTGGAAAATCGTAACGTTCGTCTACCGGCTACCGTCTCCTCATCTGACAATTTATCGCATTCGTGCAAAACGAAACGGATCGCACTATATATCAAACAGAGCAAGAAAGATATCCTTCTGAATAAAAAGTCGCATGAATCAGTCCGTTTGAAGAAGAGAAAGCGGCCGGGCGTACGAGCCAAGGAAACCAACCAGTCGCAAGATGGTAGATTTGGAAATCAAGATTCCGGCTTGATGGATGTGACTTCGGGGGTGGATGTGGGAGTGGCAAGAGGGTGCGCTGCTAACGCGCCTTAAATCTGACTCGTGGAATTCTCCGATACGTGGCTGCGTAACTGACGTTCCCTACACGCTCGCACACGGAAAACCCACGGCAGAAGGTTTCTTCATTCTCGACCAACCGCCACGTAGCTCCTCAGACATGCGTGTTGCCGTGACTGTGCGCGTATCGATGCTGATGCCAAGGCAAATGCGTCAGCGGGGCTTGGAAATTCTGCGTCATTCTTCGTGTATCGCAAACCTGCGCTGCCCGTATCGCCGCCCGTATCTGTCAGCGTATCGCGTTATGGATTTGCGTTTCTCAAATCTACGAGCGTTAATCACGCCGATTGATGATGACGTTTCGCGCATGAATCTGTTTAGAAGATCGATCTCGCGAAGCCTCGCGGACGAAAGCCTTCGACGGTCTGCGGAAGCATCCACAATGCTCGGAAATACACGTGTGTTGAAATTCTTGCTCTGTGCTCCGCACTCGAGCAAGCGTAATTATAGTCGGAATTACGTTCAGCGTGGCCTTTATGTTCGGGCGACAGACTTTTGGGGCGTCCTGTAGGGGTGTTACCGGCGCTATAGCTATTCCTCGAAACTTTCGGAATAAGATGACGCCGGAACCCAGCCTCCCAGCCCGGCAGAGTAAATCGAGGCGTATGCTAAAATGGAACTGGTACAAAGTACCATTTCATAAATCTTCCCCGGAAAAGCACGCGTCGCAGGAAGGGCGAGGAGGGCGGGAGAAAGCTGTTGATAGATGAGGAATACTCTTGATAAAAGAGGAAGGACTGGCAAGGAGTGCCGCCAGACAGGGTGGTCGAGCATTATTTCGGAGCTGCTGCATGATATTATAAACCAGCCGTCGAACCACGATCTCCTCTGGCGCGCGTGTATGGAACTTTGTCTCGCATAAATTTTTCATGAAGAAAACATCATTCTACCGAGAAGCGATAGTTCCGTTTTAATCCTCTCCTCTCGATTTAATCTCTCATTCCTCGTCGTTCAGCATCGTCGTTCGGACAATATCCAATTGTTATATATATTTCTTCGGTCGACGTTGTTTTTTCCTGTTTTTTTCTTTTCTCTTCAGTTTATTAAGACCGTCAATGAAACGTCGTTGGCGTTGTTTGATGCTTCGATGCAATTTACGGCGCACGTGAATGCGCATGTTCCGCATGTTCGACCGAAAAGTCGAACGGATGAGTAACCAACGTTACTCGTGAAATCATATTTCGCGCGCTCGCTCGTGCGAAAGAAGTTTCCGCATCCGAGCGTAAACACGTACACGCGCACACGCATATTTACTAGTTAACATAAACCTCGAATGCGGGAGCGAAGGAACTGCTTCGCAGTTGCTCGTGTATAAGCAGCGTGCGTTGACTGGAGTATCGCGAGGAGGGTAAAAACGGCGGGGAAAAAAAGGGATGAGGGAACAATATATCAGGAGAAACTGGCAGGAGGGCGGAGGCTTCTGCGAGAAAGTGGCGGGCTTCGTCGGCCCCGTTTCTTTTTACTCCGAAGCCACGGAGGATCCCGAATAATCCGCCTGCAAGGATTATCCCCCTCCCTCGCCGCTGTTTCATACAACTCCGAATATCGTGAACTCTCCGTCACGCCGGAATAATTCGATCTCGCCGTCGAGAGGAGGAATTTCTGCTCGCCCCGTCGAGGCACGAGGCTCTCGCGACGTGATCGTTAAGAGGGAAAGGAGGAGGGTGAAATCGCGAGTTTTCGTTGTCGCGGATTGTACGAGCTACGCGAGTTACGCTCGGACAGGCACGCGAAGCGAATCGCGTGACCTTCAATCGCAGGGGATTGTCGTGAGGAGTCACAATCGCGGCCTCATCGAAGATCGAAAACTCTGTCGAGTCTCTCGTTCCCGAAATCTCTCATCGCGGTCGATTTTTCGGCAGCGTTGACCCGCTTAAGATCATCCCTCTCGGGTGGCCCTCGCCACCCCGGCCGCGTTCCTTCTGTCCCATTCTCATGCCGACACTCCCTTTATCGATTCCACTCCAGCCTCTCCCTCACTCTCTTCTCCCTCTGCTCTCGCTCTCATTCTTCTTCTCCCCCTTTCTTTCCTCTCGCTCTCGTTCCCGCGTCTCTCTCTCTCTCTCTCTCTCTCTCTCTCTCTCTCTCTCTCTCTCTCTCTCTCTCTCTGTCCCTCTCGTCATCTCTCTTTCCGCCAGCGTCTCCCTTCAGCGCCTAGTTACCCCGGGGAAACCCTAGAGAACTGCTTCCGTTCCCCGCCGCCCTTCACCTTCAGCGCCAACCGCCGCCACCCGCGTCTATAAACTCGACCAACCAGGAAGCACGTATCTGCCCTTTCGAATTATCCGGCTGGCTTGCCGCCCTTTGTTGCACGCGGAATTTCGTTTAATTAAAATGAGACTGCGGGGACCGCGCCGTCTCTGCCGCGCGGAGACTTTGGATCTTAATAAGAGCCTCGGCCTGCGAGACTGCCGGAATGAACACTACTTACTTCCGTGGACTCTTTTAGAGTCGCCCGCTAGACGCTGGGCAGACCGTGGCGGTTGATATTCGCCGGTAAACGCGCGCCAACTTGCTGACGGATGCGCGTACGAATATGGGAATTACCGTACAGTAACAATTCTTTCGGGCGTTTCGGAATTCGGTGCTTCGGTGCAACAAACGTATCGAGCGTATGGCGAATGCGACACGATAAATAAGCTCCGTTAAATAATTCAGAAATAATTAATTTACTTTAATAATGGCGTCATCCGGCATGACGCAAACCGGCTGCGTTATTGGTCAAAGGACGCGCGCTTTGATCAACAGTAATCCTTTTGTAATGCGCGGACGGCTTGACAGGAGCGTTAAAATGCACGATGCGCAAAACAACAGAATACAATATATTCGGGGACGCTAGGGTCGCGAGGCGCGTTAATAAACGAAACGATCGATCGCTAAACGCGCGGAGCCGGCCGTCTACGAATAGATTGTCGGGGTTAACGATTAATTTAATGAACGGGTGTTGCTGCACCCGCGCGCTTAATTATTTCCAACGCGCGTAACCGGCCACGTCGTCATTAGCGCGTTATTCTTATTGTTCACGGTGGGAGTCGCCGTTTGACCACATAAATTAGCGCAAATTGCGGTCTTGGGAGACATTAAATGGCTGAAATGGCGATGCAACGGGGCAGAGAGAGAGAGAGAGAGAGAGAGAGAGAGAGAGAGAGAGAGAGAGAGAGAGAGAGAGAGAGAGAGAGAAAAAAAAAAAAAAAAAAACTACCGCCGTTCGGGGCGGAGCTAAGCCGCTGGAAAGGCCGCAGCTCGCGTTTAATCACGCGCTATCGAGCTGAGGACTAATTAACACCACGGCTCGCTCCTCGAGTCGAATCCTATCATTTCCGGCCGACAAATCGCGTACTCGCGTGCCGTCACAGAGGATCGCGCGAACAGCCGGACATCTTGGAATAACATCCGCAGCTCCATAAACGTTCACATGATACTTTAAAATGGCAATCCCATGTTATTGCTGCGGCGGGATATCGCGTTTCGGTTCGCGTCGACACGGTCGATACAACAAGGGTGGAAATAATCCCGCGTCGATTCACGGAAAATACCGGACGCGGACGGAATGACCGCAGATGCGTCGTAATCAGCACGCGGAATCATCGTCGGGAGAACGGACCGTGACGCGGCGCGTCGATTGCAAAATCGCAAACAAACCGGCGACATTTCCGACAGGCATTTCCCACGAGTCGCATTTGCGCCTCGAGTCGGCTGATCGCGCCGGGAACATGAAAGGCAAACCGCGGCGCGACGCTGATCAGTTGCGCTCCTTGCACGATGCGTGCACTCTCGCGCGGCGTGCGGGACAAAGAAACGATCGGAGAGCTACGATCCTTCACTGTCGTCGCCGTGCCGCGGTACCGTCACACTTCACCGTGGATGGATCATCCGAATGACGGACGATGACCCCCTCGCGCGAGCGCCGATTGATCGCGCGCGAGCACACACTCGCTCGCACCGTTGATACGCGTCTCACCCTCAAGCTGATCCGATCGTTATCGCGTTATCGGCGAGCGCCCCGAGACCGCCGTTCGTCTGCGTGTCGTCCGTCTCTCCGTCTCTCCGCGCGATTGCGCGATTGTTGCTGACGGACACGAGGGACGCGCGGAAGAGCAGAAGAGAGCAGACAGGGAGAGAGAGGATTGCGAGGCGTCGCGGCGCTGGTCGGCACTAGACTTCGGCGCCGGTTCGTTCGTTAGCTGGACCCTCTTGCTCGCCCGTATTAATTTGCCTCCTCCTCCTCCTCCTCCTCCTCCTCCTCCCCTCGCCGCCGCCTGTCCCCCGTCCTCCCCGCGCGACGGTCCCTTCCTCGGCCATCCTTCCTCCCCTCGCTCGCGAAAAAGGGGGCTTGGGGGGTCGCACCCGGTCTTAGCTACTGCTGCTGCTGCTGCTGCTGCTGGTGCTGCTGCTGCTGCTGCTGCTGCTGCTGCTGCTGCGAGACGGCGCATGCGGCCTCTGCTAATCACCCTCGTCGTCCTCCGCGTACCCCCCACCCCTCCCCCTCCCCGACCCTCCCTCCCCCCGGTCGGCGGAGGATATAAACGCGAGTAGCAGCGGGAAATTAATCGGCAAACCGCCTACGGTATTCCGAACTACTTTGACTTTCTTTCTCGCGGCCGTGACCTTACCCGTGACACGGACCCATTTACAGGGAGCAGGGGTGTCTCCATTGAGCGCTCGTCTATCGATAATCGCGACGGTTTATTTAGATTTTAAGGAGAGGAAAGGGAAAGTCGCGAGCTTCTCGATGTACCGCGAAGAAACGATCCGCGGCAGTCTCTTATTTCGTCTGTACTTTCGATATTGGCCAGCGTTGTTACTAACGTTTGAGAGAAAACATTGTCTTCCTAACGTCCAAATAGCTCAGTGCCAACGACGAGCTTAATTGTAACTTGCGAATACTTTTTAATCATAACTTGACGGTGTATCTGTCAATCGAGCTTCTCGAGACGTGCTAATAATTATCTTATCCCATTTTTAAATACCGATTGATTGATTAAATCTCGAATCTCGCAGCGACGGATTTCGTGGTGATGAACGAGCAAGCTCACGATCCGTCATCAGAATCGAATGAGTCGAAAGAGAACACTTTGTTTCATCGGGCGACGCACAGGTCGTCGCGTCGTCAAACGCGGGATTCGTAACAAGGCAAGATCACTCGTGACGGGGGCGACGATGGGGATGATGGTAAACGAGATATTGGAAAATAGTGTGGGGAGGTCTAGAACAACCTAGATCGATAACTTCGGCCAATCGGCCGTTGACACGGAGGGCGGGAGGAGGTCAGCAATTTTTCGCCTCATTGATCGCAGAAAGGAAACGCTTTATCGTACGTCCCCGAAACATCCGCAAACTTACGGGCAGCTTGGATTCAGCTCGTCATGTTGATCAGATGGCAGTCCTCCATCGCAGCAATTTTCCAGGGATGAAGCTTGATCGACGTTATATTGGCCGTGGTTTATGCGGCATGGACCGCTGCGAGGCAGAGGAGACATTCACGCGTGGGTTTTCTTTTTCCTTTCTAAAATCTAATTCGCTTTATCGATGCACTGGCGCTCGATGGCGCTCGATGCTTTGATTCGTAGAGGCATGGACTCTCATGGACTGGCGCGTGAAAGTAAATTTGTGCTCATCTGTATTCGTAGCATGCGGACTCCTTATTGCACAATTATGCATCTCACTGCAGACCCCTTCAACGTTTCATTAAATCCATTAAGGGTAACGTGATCCGGGATACACGTTGGCGAATGTAATGGCATCAGCAGCGGCCGGTGCCCGCGATTTTAAGAAATGGAAGAAGAGGAAAGAAAGGGGAAGGGTCCAATAAGGGAGAACCTATCGCGATTGGAGTTCAAAGAACCTGAGGACCGAGGGCGCAGCATAATCGCGGACATAAAACAGCGAAACGCTTAGCATAGTAACATCCTGGCGCGGGCGTCATTATCGTATTGATCGCGAAGGTAGTTTCTCTCGCTCCCTTCCTCCCGTTTATCCCTCTCCGCCACGGGGAGGAGATCAGGATCCCGGGGTGGGAAGCGGAATCAGGGAGGCGCGGTATCATGGAGAGGCTTGAAAGTAGGACAACGAACTTGCCGACATGATGATTCTCGGATCAAAGAGCTCGTCAGGACGGAAGAATCGCGAAATTGATTTTAACGGTCCTCGCGATTCGACGACTCAACGATCCGGTCAAACCGGGCCGCCATTTCTTGCGCCTTTGTCGAGTTAACGCCGTTAACTGCACTATCCCTATCTCTCTGCGTAAGTTTCCAAACGTGACCGCTCCGAGTTCCGTCTGAGCGATTAGCTCTCCTCCGGAGACGGGATCTCTCTCAGCCGACGTCTCTCTCAGCCAATGACCCCTCGATGCGACAATATACTCCGCTTACCGTTAAAGAAAACTCTCGAGATCGTCTCCGGGATCACGGGTTATCAAACCGCTCGGTCGTTGAGGAAAGGATCTCGTCGTTATCGCGCTCGCGGACGCTCGCGGACGCGAGCTCTTGCATCCAATCGAACAGATGACATTGACCTCGATGATGGCGTCACACACACGCACACGCGTACACACGCACACGCGTACACACGCACGCAAAGAGAGAGAGAGAGAGAGAGAGGGGGGGGGGGGAGAGGAGGAGGAGGAGGAAGAGGCAAAGCTCGAAGATCCTTCCTTCTCCTCTTTCCTCGCTGATGGTCCCGGTTGTCGGACCGGTTTGGTAAGCGTCAACCGATCGTAGGGGCAAGGAACAGCTGAATCACCGTGACTCCGATCCTTCAACTCGAGATTCGAGGTACGGCCAGCTTGAAATGTATGTCGGAAATTCAAAACGGATTTACATCGGACGGAATTGCGCGGGAACAGCGTCGTGTCGTAGATGCCGCCTTGGATTATCGCACGAAATTAATTGATCAAGAGTCGCGGCATCTTGATGGCTCGAAGATTAGCAGGGTCACTTTGATCTTTCTCCGAATGGTCCTTCTGACCGCTGTTAATGATGCGGCGCCCGTAATTAAGCGGAAACGTGCACGGAACTGCTCCCATGTGATACATCTACGATACATATCCACATAGACGCTAAATGTAAAACTCGAATATCGAATAGCGGATGCGAATTTCGTACACCATCTCGATGTATTACGATAGGATGTATTACGTAATTGATACGATGCGATTTAAGAGCAAAGTGAAATGTTTGTGAGCATTCAGAGCCGGACGTTGGCGCAATTCTCAGAAAAACATGGTCGGCATCGTGTGAGTGATAAATAAAATTGAATTATTCGATGCTTTCGTGGCATTATCTCGAAACGGACGAGAAACGGCCTTCATAATGAAACGCGATATCTCTTATTTATGAGATCATCGTGGATTCGTTCTACCGTGTAACAGTTATCGGCTGAGAGTACTCATCGAAGAGTACTCATGCTTTTCTTGCCCTCGTAACTTTATCTGCATTTTGCAGCAGACGCCTGCGAGCAAAAGACACACGAAGAGGCTCGAAATCTTTCCATGTTCCGTGGCATCCATGTTTCCAGCGTGATTGAAGTATATTAGCTGTGAACGTTCCCGCACGGCCGACACGAGGAGCGGAGAGCAGGAAATGGTTGAAATGAATCGGTTGCATCAATTGCATTTCTTCAGAGTTGCTACATTTCTTGCGAGCAGCGCAAGTGCACGCCTGTCCGGCCGGTTCAGTTGAATGGTTTCCACAAAAATCATCGACGGCCATGTTCCGGGAGCAAATGAAAGTTAATTAAAAATCCGATAGCCGCTAAAATGATCTATCAGAGCCGTGAGATCTCTATCTCCACTATCGGCAGATCAAATCGCTTCAAATAATAAAAGTGTTCGCCTCTTCTAATGTAACTCATCTGCCAGTTAGCGATGCAACGGCCTGTCGCGTTTCTTGCGAAAGGTGCGGGCTTTTTCATCTGGCTTTTCGACTGGCCGAATCGGGAAAAAGCGGCGATAACGCGCGCAACGTGCATCGATACGATCGATATCATTGACAAATTTTTTATCGCTCGCACACTCCCGCCGATATAACGAGATCGGCGGTATGCGCGTTAAGTGGTCGTCGTATCGAAGTAAATGAAGCCACGGAATACAGGCAGATCCATGGGAAAACGGCGCTGGGATACGATGGGCCAGCAAGTGTCTACTTTGGAAGATTGCTTTGGCACGTACGCAGTCAAAGCTAGACGCTCGTTGCTGAACGCCAATGCTGAACTCGAACCGGTTCCAACTGACGATCGCGAAACGCTCGTCAAAGCGCCAATTTCCAACCGTAATTCTCCACGGGCGTTAGCTTCACTCGTGATGCGCCTCTCTCGCGGGAGAAACTCGCCTTTATTTATCACGTGCGGCGGAATGTAGCTTCAATAATCGATAAATAAATTCGATTCGTTAATAAACATGTCCCTAGAGCGAGGATGCGTTCCTGAAATAAATCGATGGCGAATGATCGCTGATCGCAGCTGAATCCTCACGCGAGAGGAGATCTGCTTTGGCGGATTCACATCCGCGATCGTGGATGAGACGACCGCGAGTGGTCGACTGCGAGATGGCATACCGGGAGAGAATTATGCCGGAGATGAATCCGGCAATTCCTTTCCCGAGCGAGCCCTCTCGAAGAGGCAAAAATCGTCGATGAATTAGAGTACGATGAATCTTTCCGGGTGACTAGACGTCATTAGCTTAATAATATATTATTACGAGCGCGCGCGAACGGACAGAGTAGGCAAATGGGCAATTAAAAATAATCTGAGGAAAATATATTTCCAAGTAACGTTCATGAATAATTTATAGCGGGTATTACGGCGCGGATGCCGCTAAGCTCACTGTAATCAGCCTCTACTCCAAACATACACTTAATACCGCGTTTAACTAATTTTTTACCGACTCAAATTCGCGAGGTGATAATATCCGCGACTCGATTTGCTCGCGATAATTCGCCCCTCGTTAATTCGCCCTCCGCGCGTAATTCATCAGCCTGATCGTTGATGATACTTTTACGTCATCCGCGAGCGATATTACGAGAGCATCTCCGAAGAGCGCAGCTCTGCCAAATAGACGACGCCGAGGAAATTCCGCGTCGTCCGCGTGCTTTTATACGGCCAATCTCCAATGGAACGGAACGAGGCCGGGGTGCTCGCGATGTTAAAAGTCGCGTTTCACGCGAGAGCATCCAGCTAATGGCGCAGCTCGCTGGACGCGCACGCGCAGCAACATCTTCCGGTCTGCCGTTACGTGGCCACTCGTAAACGACTGATTGAGACGTGAACCTCTCCGCTTCTGCTCTCCCGCGTAGTTGCTCGTGTCGAGTCGCACGTCTCGCGATCTTCCTCGAAGGGGAAACGGCGAAAGGGAGGCAGGGGGTGGCAGGGGGTGGCAGGGGGGGGGGAAGAAGGAGCCTTAAACCCAGTCGCGGTTTAAGGCAGCTCGGGAAGAAACCCCGCGTTTCTCGAAGCTCCTCCTGCACCACGCGAGAAGAAGGAGTCCCTCGGTCACGCATCCCCCCGTTCCCTCCCTCCCTCCCTCCCTCCCTCCCTGCCGCCGTTAAAGTTAAAGTTAAAACACCGCGTGGTAGACGCGTCTCTCAGGCATGGAGATCTGCGTGCGATTTAATTTATTACTCGCGCATCTCGAGACAGGTAATCGGTCGTTAATTGACGTTGATGCGCGACGCGAGAAGCAGCGATCTCCAGATTGTCACGATCTCCGATTCTGTCGATTGCGATCTGAAGGTGAAGCCTCTGAGGGTGAGAGCGGCATCAGCCGCTCATCGAGGCGATCGCGTGTAACGCGTTCTCGCTCCGTGCGATAATTGCGCGCGGTGTATCATCGCGATTGCATTTGCAGGCGAAGTGCAATTTGGTGTGGAAGACGGCGTACTCGTTTCCGCGCGAAACGGCTTTGCGCGCTATCTCGGAATAATGCTCGATCTCGATCGCGTACGCACGCACCGATTTGCTGACGCATCCGCGTGAGGAATCGGAGAACGCGCGATTCGAGACACCGTATTGCGGACAGCATTAATCTCGCGTGGTCGCTTTTGTCCACGCGAGCCGAGGTGCATCTGGAAACATCGCCAGCCGTAGTTCGATCAGGCCGCGCCACGTGCTTCCACGTGCTACGAGTTCCGGCCCACGTTCGTACGCCCACACGTGTGCGAGTTTCGTCGCTTCGCTGCGCGAAAGCGACCCGGATCAATGATTCCGCCTTTCCCGCGGAAATGATTATCGCTAGCGATCTTACGGCGCGCATGCGCCGACATTAGCCCCCTTCGCCCTTTCGATATTCGGGATACCGTAAGTAACCATCCTAGCTTCTAGGAAAGGAGCTTCACTAACGGTGAAGAATCTCGGCATCTCCCACGGGGATAACGGCGATTATACGCGCTTTCCGGTTCCCGTCCCGTCGAGTTATCATACCGCCGAGCCTGTTTCCCATCCGCGGCGGGATTTTCTGATTATCGCTCGAGCCTCGATTCTCGCGCGCGAGAGCGGGAAATTAACGACCCTCCTATCCGCGCGGCGGATCAGGCCGTGCACCTCGCGGATTTAGCTGTGCAACAGCTCTTCCCTCTCTTTGTCGTGCAGCCGCGAAGCTGCAGAAAGCAGAGGCATTTAACGTACGCGACTGTATTTCGCGGCGACGAGTACACGAGTATCCGTTCGGTGGGCGCGTGTGGGCGGCTGAAAGATCGCGGATTCATCGCGGTCTTGTAACGGTTCCCTTTCTCTCTCTCTCTCTCTCTCTCTCTCTCTCTCTCTCTCTCTCTCTCTCTCTCTCTCTCCGCCCGTCGCGAGTCAGTCGTGCGGTTTGACAGTCGCGCGTCAATCACGCGCACTATCGGCTTATCAGGCAATCGCGCCGGTAGCGCGACAGCTTACTCACTCCTCGCCGATGCAGGCTCTGGCAGGCTCGGAGACAATCGCGCAGCCAAGGTTCGGCTCATCTCGATTACCTCAGTCGAATCTGCCGGGACGTCGTCTGCTAGGTGTCTCACTGGGATCAGGAGCGAGTGCAAGACGCGAGAATCGAAAAGTAAGTTTCGCGTATGCGACGAGACGGAAGGAAGAGCACGCGAGGCTCCGAGGAAACTGATCGAGCACTCGATCCTGACGACTCCCCTGGGCCACGACCCACCTGGGCAACCTGAGAAGGGCAGCCTGCCTTTAGGGTTAACAAGCCCCTCGCGAACACGCCAGTGGAACCTGCGCCTTTTGTAACGCGAAGTGACGCCGATCCCATTGACGGGCTCCCGCGTGCTTCCAATCGGTGATCTATGGATCCCTACTCGACCTCTGCTCCTCGTGCGGCTCGTAATCGTATATTTCATTGGCGGCTCAAAGAGTGGCTCCTTCCGTGTTTGCCTGCGTACTCGATTGTCGCGCGATCGGCATTGTGCATTGTGCGCGGACGCGGCTTCATTCAGAGGGAGAAAGAGAGAAAGAGAGAGAGAGAGAGAGAGAGAGAGAGGCTCGAAGGGGAGACGACTTTAGTTAGGAGTCGACGCGTCCTCAAGGGCGCGGTGCGTACCTGCGCGCTCGCGAACGCACGCTCGTAAACGTGATCGTCCTTTCCTGACCTGGGCGGCCTCCTCGCACGCCCTCGTACAAGGTGGATCGACGCGATAATAATGGATACTCCGCACTCTGAAAGGGCCTTGATTCGATGTTCGATGATCGATCAAGAGCGCGGCATCCACAGATGAACGGCGGACACGCGTCGCGTCGAGTTGCGTATTATGCGTTTCCTGCGAAGCGTTCTTTGATGATTCCTTGAGAAATTGGAATCAGTTTTAGTATTCGATTATCATTTTTGTTAATTGTACCAAGACAACGTTAGTGAATAGGACAGAAATATAGGTAAGGGGATTTGTTTCGTTGTACCTTTTGTTGTATCAGGGTTTTTTAATGTATAATTTTAATTTTTAATTAATCTCGAAATTATAAGGGCTAAAGTCGATTAATTGTAATATATTATGTAAGCTATTGTAGCATTAATATTATTAATTTTATTTCAGAGGATAGATATATCTTCAATTCAATTGTAATGATATCTAGTTTTTTTTTCTTATTAAATTTAATTTCATTATAGAATTTATTTGTAATTATTAGATATCTGATGAATATATTTTATAATTTATTATCTACAGGATAACCTATTGATTGTTTTGAAAACTTTTTGTTGGTATAGTTAAACAATTAAATATTTTCGAACATGTTTAGAAAGTGATTTTGATACATGATAAATCGAAGGATCTCGCTTATCGCTTAAAGGAAAGGAAATGGAAAACCAAACATCCTCAGGCCAAAATGTTGATTGCGGAAATTGAATATGAACATACACACGGAAGAAGAACAGATAAAACACAGTCCTACATAGTCCTCCATAAGAAGAAGAAGAAGAAGAAGAAGCTTCTCGAGAGGGAGGAACGTTGCTCCGAAAGTGAAACTGAAAGAAGAGAAAGTCTCTCCTGAATCCTGAACAGCGCAGTACCGGCGATTTTTCGGCACAAGTCAGATAGATCCTCGAGACATGACGATGCGAGCGGAATCCTGAACTCCTTTATCGCCGATGAAGATGTATCGAGAACCAAGAAGGGAGATTACAAGCGACGATCGGCAGCGTCCAAGTGGACCACCCGGCCCGCACCGGGGCTAACGAACCGTGACGTCGGTGGTGCCGCTCGACAACCGGAAATAGAATTTTCCACGTATCCTAAACGCGCGGCATTGTCCGTGGCGCAACGGCGGGCGCAATTCAGGTAGACGCAATCCACTTCCCGACATTGTCCCCATCGCGCGTACCGACGCTGTCACGCGCATAATGCCGCGAGTTTAGCATTTATATCTTCAGGTATATGTTCTCGCATAATTAGCGGCGGTTCTTATGCACCGCCGTGACGTCGGCGCGCGGGGACGGTTGGGACGTAACCCCGTCGCGGGATCCGCTGGGGACAGGGGCAGGCTGCACCGTAATTTTTTCCTACTGTTTCTCGTCACCACCTTTTAGCAAGCCCGCGAGAGACCCGGGGGCTCCTCGCCCCCAGAAATTCCCACACACCCCTTCCGTTCCGATTTGCATGCCGGCGCGTACGCGTACGTGACGCGCCGAATTTTCTCAGGCTGTTCCCGCAGGAGGGAGCACCATCAGGGACACTGAGGGACCTCGCGGACTTTGCATTTTTCATGCATCGGAAGCGATTCAGCACGGTTGCTGCCGCGTTCTCCGGGCGTGCTTCGGCCAATCGAGCGAATCGCGTTATCAGCGATACTGATCGGAAGGATACGAGTATCGGCCGCGAGGTAAAAATACGATAAATTGCGAGTAACTAGCGGACACCAGCCCGCTAACGAGAACACAATCGCGAGTCATCGAATCGGACTATGAGCGTTGCCGAGGCTCGGTCGAGCCTTGAGCAGCTCGCGGCCAATCATAGGAATCCCGTTCTTCCGCATCGGCTAACGACAAACAAATAAAAGTGCCGCTTTTAGATCGTTATTACGCTAACGAAGAAGAAGACCGCGAATTATGAGAGAAATTGCCCTCCTAAGTATACGCTCCGTCCAGAGCGCGTATCATACGCGCGCTACCGTGGAATAAGGCCGGCACGAATGATTTCATTTCCTCGTCTCTCGCGGCGATATCGGGATATAACGAAGTCACGGCACTTGCATGTCGTCCCGCCCGCTCGAATCAAATTTTTCAGCTTATTTATGAATTTTCTGAATCGGTACGCGCGACGCGACACCGACACGCAAGCCTGATCTTGGGCAAGCGAATCGCCGTAATTGCCAGATGTAAAGGCGGCTGTTTTCTCCAAAATAGGCAGACATCCGCGGATTAACGGGATCGCATCTTAGCTCGCCCGGAGGAACCGGGCGCGATCGTTGATTCACGCGACAGGAAGTCTCGCGAGAGCCAAAGCCGGATAAACGTTCGTTCCTTTCCCCTGGCGAGGTTTCGGGTGTCCCGCGAGAGAGGAGGAGCGAGAGAGGCCGCCTCTGCCGTGCGCGGGAATGCGATCAGAAGTAAAAATACTTGCTTGGCTTCCTGACCAAGCGGATTATTGAAAAGTCTAGGGAGAAGTGGCGCTCTTAAGGATCTCTCGAGCCGAGTCCTTGCCGCTGGCGTGGCTTCCTTTCACATGCTAACTCGCCTCAATAGTCCAGCCGGCGGTACGGGAGGACCACTTTTCAGATTTAAATCAAGACCGCGTGAACGTATCCTGCCGCGACCTACCCGATTTGCATCACAGTGCGGTGAAACGCACATGCGTGCGCTCGTGTATTTTTCAACGCGAGTACGCGTGAGACCGGTACCGCTCGCCGAGGGGATGCAAACAGGGGAAGTTATCCGTAGAAGGAGAGCGAGAAGGATTCCGAGAAGGATTGCGAACAAAATCGTAAACCAAGACTGCGCGAATGTCTGCGACATCCATTTGGCCGTTCGGCATCCTCGGAAGCAAGCGAGGTTTCCTCTCCTCGCACACCCGATATTCGTATTTTCGCGAACGCGCAGTCATGGAAAATGACATTCAGACATGTGAATTTTTATTTCCGAGTCAATGCCGATCAAGCGTCATTCAGGCCGTGATGCCTCCCGGCATTAATTGCGTGCAAACGTCCGAACCGCATTTACCGAATCCGGCATTTTGTAATCATTTTCATTCGCGTGCGAGAAGCGCCAGCAAAAATTCCCTACACGAGCGGCTACTGTCGCACCTGCCTGCCGCAATAATTCTCCGGGACTGATATCGAATTAAAGTTATTCATTAACTAACTGCCGCGCACGCGCGACAAAGAAGACTACCGTTACTCCGGTCGTGAAAGGGAAGGGGAGGGAAAAAAAGAGAAGAAAAGAAAACTGCAAATTACGGCTAACAGAATTCAAGGTAGCAGCTTGTTCCATAAATAACGCCTCTCTCTCTCTCTCTCTCTCTCTCTCTCTCTCTCTCTCTCTCTCTCTCTCTCTCTCTTTCATCTCGGTCACCGAGTAGTCGGTGCTCGCCGACTCTCCAGACATGTGATAGCGGTTCTTGATACACTCTTTCGGCGTAATATTGCGTAACGACATTTGTCATTTATTTTATGGCCAGCTGCGGAATAAAATGAGACATCTAGCTTAATTACATCTCGATCCGTTCTCCGATAGCGCTCGAATAATTCGCTTAAAGATATTTCTACATTCAGATTGGCTCGGGCGAGTATTATCGATCTATCGCGATGTATCGCGATGCCGGCGAATAATCTCATGGGGACGCAGCATCAAACGATCGCGCGTTTCGCGCATCCGAGCGCGGATTCATTCATCCGCGCAGCATCATGTTGCAGCCAGAATCTTCCGAGTATCGACTTCGTACTTCCACGTATCGACAGATCGCCCTAATTATCGCATCCGATCGTGACGTGACCCCGATCACGACCGGATGACCCCGGGAACACGACGTGTTCCACGCCAATCCTCGCCATTTCTGCGACGAGGCAGATGGAGAGCGCCTGTCGGCGGGAGGGGGTTGATGCAGAAGCCCCGCCGAAGATGACGACGACGTGGAGGAGGTGAAGGAGGAGGAGGGGGAGGAGGGGTAGGGGGAGAGGCGGCGAGCGACGTCGTGAGGAGTGCCGGACTAAATTACCCGGACGTGCTTGCGCAGATAAGGCTCCCTGTGTACGCGCATAATGCGGTACGTAATGTGCAGTCCACAGCCACCACCCCCGCCCGCTGCCTCCTTTGCCTGCTTCCATCGTCGCCATTGCCGTCACCGCCGCCGTCGCGCTCGAAGGAGGAGGGGGAGGGGGGAGGGGGGAGGGGAGGAATTAGAACCCGTGTATCCGCGTATGCAGTCTGTGTGCTCAGTGGCTGGGCACATATTGACCGATACGTACTGCCGGTAGCAAGATAAACAGTTCCCCTCTCTCGTTTGCTCCCCTTCCCACTTCCCCCCCCCCCTGCCCCTGCGGCCTTTCTTCCTCCACTCCATTCCTCTCCTGCTCTCTCTCCCTTTCACTTGATTCCGCGTGATTTCTTTTTCTCGTCCTCTCGCCTCCCTTCCGTCTCGATCCCCGCGTTCCTCTCCATTCCTCTTTCTCTCCCCCGCCCCGTCACCCTCTACCGCTCTTCTCTGTTTATTCTCTCTGCCCTCTTGAGCCCAGTGTCGTGTCACCGCCCATGACCCGCGCGCGCAAAATTTATGGTGACACGCCGACTGTAAGACACGCTTGTAAAATTTCATCATAAAGAATACATTCTGCCTCGCGGGTGGGAGGGCAAAGAGAAGGGCACGACGAAAGTCTAGTCGCTGAGCGATCCTAGTCGCGGCGACTGAGAAGAGAAAAGAAACAGGGAAAGAGAGAGAGAGAGAGAGAGAGAGAGATGTGAGGGAGTGTCTTGCGGACACTATCTCTTTCTTATTATCAGATAAAGATTGTTGCGGGAACGGGGGAGGAAGCGAGCGAAGCTCTCACGAGATCGTTGATCTGAATTAAGCGGCGAGTTCCTTCTTCGACGACTTCCTCGTCCTCTATTCGACCTCCCTATCGGCTCCCGGCACATTTCGGCACGTAAGCGCATAAAATTTGTCACGGTGCATGCGGGTCTCCACGCGATGCGCAGAGAAATGCAAATAAACGAAATCCGTGAGAGATAAGCGAGAGATTGCGTTTCTTGTAATACGGGGGAGGGCGAGGGCGAAGATCGAGTAAGAAGACACATCACCTACTCCGCTCCGCCCCTGTCGAATACCGCCCGAGGCGCGGAAACGAAATCACGCGATTGCTGTCGGACGGACGACGAAATAATAAAGTTCGCCGTGTCCCCGATGACTTTAATCGCTCGCCCGAGGTGACCAGCGCGACGAGACGCTTGTAATTCCTCCTGGATGAATCGTCATCATCGTCGTCGTCTGCAGCATCGTCGGCCGTGTTCCTCGGCGATCGACGAGTGCAGGTGTATCGGAGATCACGGAAGCGACCCTCAAGGCGAGCGTGCATCAGTATTCGCTTAAGCGAATACCTGCAGGCGCGCCAGTTCGTTTTGTATTCGCAATTCGCGTGTACGAATTCGAAACTCGCGCGCTCGAGAGGCACGGCGGCGGTGTAATTCCCAAAGATCGCGACGGAGTCACGTGATCCCGAGCCACAGTTATCAGAGCGCGACTGAGCAAATGAGAGGGTGAGAACGCGCGTATTAACGGCGACTGGTCGGATGCATAATATCATCGCTAAATTAGGAAAAGTGCGATGAATGCTGATCGCGATTGACCATCGCGCTTAAAAAGACACCCTCTTCGCTTTTTCAATGCGGGGCAACGGAAGAGGCACGAAAGAGAGGGGTGGATCAGGCTATAAATTACGTTGCAAAGCCGGAGTTTCTTTTCCTTTATATATATAAATATACGTGCACGCGTGTGCGAGATCGAGATCGTCGAACGGATCGCCGAATGTTGCCGCGCGCGGGCTACGAGAGAAAGAAAAAAAAAGCAGAGAGGAAAGAAGAAGAAGAAGGAGAAAGGAAGCAACAACCTCGAGGAACACGCGTGCTCGTGTGCTCGGTGGTAACCGACGATTACTTCGTCTACGTGCTATCGTAATTAAACGAAGGAGGCATGCTCGAGATGGACGTGGAGAGGCGTATCGTAATTAAATAAAGGTGTCCGCGCCGCGGGATGGCGCGGTGGTACCTTGAGGACTTCTCCAAAGCTAAGGAGAAGGACGGCCCTCGCATTCGCTTAAATGAACTGCGGAGTATGCGATGCAGCGACGTGTCACGTCTCCATTAATGCGATCCTCATCGCCGTCCTGTTGCTTACTTGCACTTTTGCGAGCAACTGACCTCGCGGTGATTATTCACGATGCCGCCTGACCGGCCGCTCGTTTCGGTTCGTTCGTCCGGTCGAGCGAGCGAGCGAGCGATCGATCGACCAAACGACGAGAACGAGGGAAATGTAATCGCGGTAACGCGATAAACCCTGCAAAATTGTCGCGCGCCGGAATCGCTGCACTCTTTCTTTCCTCTTTCTTCTCCTTCTCCCTTTGTTTTTTTCTCTTGTTATAAATATCGCGCGATCGATCGGGGACTTCCCCTCGAATAAATTCGTCTGACCGAGCCTCGACGTTTTTATCTTGGAATCGTGCGCGAGAGTACATGCGTGCGATACATGTACGCACATTGCGATTTTTTTAAACGCGCGCATCGCCCGGCGAATGCATATTACGATCTAAAAATTGATTGCAGTTTTTATTCGCGAATTTCTGTTCTGTTTCTCTTTTTTTTTTTGTTTTTTTTGTTTGTTTTTTTTTTTTTTACGCTCTTCGAATTCCCGAAAACGGGCTGGAAACGGGCGCGAGCCCGTTAAAACGCCGCGTCGTAAATATTTTTTAATTGAAACAATTGTCCGTATGCCGGCCGCACAATTTATTCGTGCCATTATACTTGTAAAGGGACGATGTATTTTTTTGCTGGATTTTAGATTAATGTATTTTTAAACGCGCGTTTTGAATGCCGAGCTAAACAGCAGTCAGCGGTTTTAATTACAAACGCGTCCGAGCTTAGGAAAATTATCCATTCGAGAAAGGATTCATGCCAGGACACGCGCATTTGACGATCGCTGATCGATCTTCGCGAGCGAATCGCGATTCGTTCTTCATGCCCGCCCTCTATTTGCGATACTGCCCGGCCGACTGTCAGACGGGGGATTTCCCTAGCAGGAAGATCCCCAAGGAGCGGGTCAGGACGAGACTGCAGGATGCGGGACAAGTACGGAATTTCGCCGCAGAGGGAACCACGTACCGAGGCACGTGCGACGGAGTCAGCGCCAAATAACTAGCAAGGGAAGCGGTGAAAGCTCGGATTCTCCCTCGACCTCCGACGATAAAGCAGTCGTTTCCGAAATCAAACCGCCATCAGGTTTGAGCAACGCGCGATTTCGATCTCGCGACGGGATGAAAATCCCGCGACGATGAAATGCGCGCACGATTATTTCGCGCACTTTTATTTAGAACAAGCGGACTCCAGTTTAGACTCCTTCCTGACGGAGCGGAATCCTTCCGCGCCATTAGAACGAGACAATGAACGAAGGAGCGAATGACGAGAAGACGCGTTTGATATTCCGCCGCGGCGAGAGCATTAACCGCTCGACAACCGTAATTAACGCGCGAGCTGTAATCAAAATCCATTAACAGCTCGGACTACGGCTACGCGGCGGCGTCGGCGAATTAAATAACGCACCTAATGCCGATTCTCAACGCTTCCGCGCGAGATGGAACTAGAGGATGCATCCCGCCCGCGCGGGATGCGCGTTACGAAAACAATCGGAACTGAAATTAGCGCGGTGAATTCCGCCCGGCGGAAATTCGCGGTTGATCATTTTTTATGGGCGCGTTAAAGCGCGCCTCGCGCCATGGAAACGCCGCCGCGGAGCCCGCATTCTCGGTGAGCTCGCGAGCGTAAAGAGGCCGAGGGGAAACGCGTAATTAAGGTCTGCCGTGGTAAAACTGACAAGTACACGTCAATTAGTGCAACAGTGGGCCGCGCCGTCCCGTCCGCGAGGGGACAAGTTCGAAAAGAAGAAAAACCGAGCCGTCCGACACGGCGGTTTGCTTCCTTCTTCTTTGTAACTCGCGCGCCGACATCCGCGCGATATGTCGCTATTGCGATTTAAGGCGAAACCTATGCGAGGAGACGGCTGGGGGAGGGGGGGGGAACCGCGGTGTGCTTCTCGCGGAACCGCCGCCGACGTTCCGAACGTCTCGAGATAATCGACCTTAATTACTCGGCAATTTAAACGCCGGAGTATATTACTTCTCGCGGTAATCTTGTAATAATTAATGCCCGATGCGCACGGGTAATCGCAAGCGAGCAAGTCGGAACGCTCGCTGTATTTACTAGCATTTAGCGCGACGCGTATTCCATCATCGCGACGCTAACGAGCTATCAGTAGGAGACAAATTGCGAGCTTTTCATCTCCGTCCGGAGACAATGACGCCGTTCGTGCAATCTATGACTCACTATTGGCATTGTGGATTCGCCCACTGCGTGCACGCGTGCGTTTTGCGAAACGCGACGCGATTAGCGCGCCGCATAAATCCAGCTGGAAAGATTCATTGAGATATCACGCGGAAAATTAACGAGAGCGAGAGAGAGAGAGAGAGAGAGAGAGAGGGACCGACAGGAGGCGCGTTCGGGCGCGCTCGGGGAACAAAGCGCCGTGCATCGCGGCGTGATCTCACACATCAACGTCGCGGAAGGCGAGAATCAGTTTCAATATCACTGTCACGCTCGCGCTGAATACGAAATATCGTAATATTTCAACCGGCACACCGGTCGGACGAGCCGCGTGACGCGCGAAAGTGAAACGACGCGGGCCGACTTCCGCGTTCTCGGCCTGACCGGGCGATGTGAACTCGCCTTAATGGGGAAATAACGATAACGCCCGAGCGTGTGCGCTGGTAAAGCGCTGGATTCCCGTTTTCCTCGCGTCGTCTTTTCCCTTATCTGTCGGCGGACACTTCGCGGAAGACCCATTCGACCTATTCGCCTTGTTTGAGAAGCGACGACGTACGGTCGCCGATTAAACCCGCGGTCTTTCTCGTCGGCCGTTCAGGAAAGAACGCTGGAACGGAGAAGATGGCAAGCGCGATAGCTCCGAGCTTCGCGGAGCGAAAACGCGCGGACAATGGGCGCAGGTTCGACTGCCGATAAGATATTTCAATTGACCTTGAATCGCGATCAATCATAAGCCGTTAACTTGCTCGAGCCCGAAGCGGGGGTGCTCATGCAAGGAGTCTTGCAGTGGCAGAGGAGTCATCCGCTTCATCCCGCTTCATCCCGCTTGCGTCTCGCTGACCTGGACAATTCCGATTCTGACGTCATCGAGCTTGATCCGGCGATCAAGCGTGTCCCGGCGTATTCTGGGCGTCGTCCGTTGACCGTTGACCGTTGACCGGCTGGCGAAATACGAAATTCGAGATTCGAAATTCGACGAGCGTCGTTCCCGTTTTCCTTTCATCGAAGCGGCCGATGGGAAAGAAATTATGGAAATGCCCCGATAAGACAACGAGCAGGTTAATTGCAGCGGGTTTGCCGCGGGGCCGCGGGGGAAACAAAGCGCGGAGAACACAGCTAGGTGGAAAACAGAATTGACTATTGTTCAGTAATTACGGGGGATTACGTTAGTTGCGGAACTGATTACCACTCGAACGCTGAAACGCACTCGCTCCGCCGAAGGTAACTCCGTAACACAATGGTATGTTTGCTCGTTACGTACATAGTACTTATTTAATAAATGCGAACGTGCACGCACGTATACACGTGCATAATTGCGCGTGTATGACCGAGCAATAAAATCACAGCCATCAACAGCTGAAAAGCAATGACGTAATGGTCAACAGCACGCCGCGCTCGCGGGCATGCGGGATGCCCGCGTGTGCGCGACTGGAATCGACTTTTTATTTCAGGGAAGAATAGCTTCTTTATCGCGAGATGCCGACGCGACGTATAATCGTCCGCAATAATCGTCACTATGAAATAAGAGACAGATCGTTTAATTAGCATCATAATTCTAAGACACACTGCAAGACGCTTAACTCCTTAAACACGTCAAACACTGCGCGTTTTACATAAGGACTTACATAAAGGCACTACCCGCCGGACGATGTTACAATGAAAACAGACATTAAGCGAGGTTTCGCGCGCGTCTGCGTTTTCCACGCGATTTTTCACACCTAGCGAAACGGCGGGCGCGCGCGCGCTCGCGATTGCGAAGGATTAAATTATGACAATTACGAGGGCAGGGACAAAGCGGGAGACGGAGAAAGCGGGAGCGATTCCTCAGCTGCGAGCACATACACGCCGGACACAACGTAAATTGCAGGCAACGGAGGAGCGATTAAGCAATTTCGGCGGCCGGCAAACTCCCGCACGGAACAATCACTATAGGAACGCGACGCACCTGTCACGCCGCTGTCATTTACATATTTTTCCATGCGTTATGAGAACGTTGCCGCACCGCGCGTTAACAACCGGGATAACTATACTGTTATCGTCATCGCGCCGTGCGTTTCGTCGGACTTTTTCGTCCGTTATATTCGTTAAGCATCGGACACTTTCGCATAATGCCGGCCGTATCTCGATGGACGGACGGACAGAGAAATTCGCACGTGGCGACGCGATCCTCCGCCCTCCCCCCCTCTCTCTCTCTCTCTCTCTGTCTCTCTGTATCTGTATCTCTCCGACCGCGAGCTCCTCGCACTTAAAATCAATCAACTGAACGTTGCAACTGCCGCTTGAACTGCAACTAGCAGTTTCATGCCGTGCATTCTTTGGGCTTTCATTACCGTCACGAGATCGCCAGCACGAGGAAACGCAAACAGAAACGCTCTCACGTTATAATGATCCCGCTGGGACGTACTTAGCGACATACTTTGGCCGTATACGGGCGGCGTTTTCGCGAAAGCGCGAATTCGCGCGTCGAACAACGCGAGCGGCGACATCAGCTCGACAACAACAGGCCGCTCACGTTGCGCTGAATGTCATTTGGCCTGATGTCGTTCACCTGGCCAAAGTATATTCGTGCGTATCATCGTGCTTAGGTAGCTCGGCGTAATTGTAATCACGCTAATGCATCTTGTTGCGGCCGCTGTATCGTCTACGCTACGTGCGCTGGATGACAACGAGACGCTTTCGAGATCGTTTCACGCGATAATGATAGCGTGCCGCGCACGCAGCCGAACAATGGATGGATCTGCAAGAGTGATCAATAGGTCAATGCGAGAGAAAACCAACCGCCCAGGTGCTTTTTACGTGTTTAACAGCGCTCTTCGATGCTTACGTCTCCATCTACATTCGCGTACACGATTCGAGCCTGTCGAGCTGCCTTCTGCCGCCGTATTGTTCAATCCGCGCGCGCGCGCGCGCGCGCGTGCGCGCGGATTTTGCGCGGATTCGCGTGGAATTTTCAACCTTTGGAGCAGCTTTCTCGATCATCCGCGACGAAGAACTGCCGTAAACGGCTAGGTAAATGCATTGTGCGCGGCCTCGATGTTGCTGTCAGCAATCGGGAAGCCTCTAGCGTGTAATCTCGCGGGCTCGCTATCCCCATCTGAAATGTGATCTAATGGCTCGACCACACTGAATTCTAATCGGCGTCTAACGTCACGTTACGTTCAAGCGTGACGATCGGCGGAGATCCGCCGAGATAACGATTCTACGTTTCATTATCGAGCGTAACGAGGCGCGTCAGGGTTCAGGTACGCAATAATGGCGGCGCAATAGCGCGGCTTCGTCGTCATTATCGGCAGCAGTTGTTGTTATCGCGATCCTCGCGCCTCCGCGAATGGACAGAAGGCAGGGCAACGGAAAGAAGGCAGGGATATTCAGCCGAAAGCCGCGAAATACCCGCGATGGCGTCTCGGAATAGCGAGCACGCGCGGAAGCGCCTTGCATCTCGGACGTCGCTGCTCGCACGACACGGCTGGCGCCATGATCTTCTCACCGCGGCTCATTGTCTTTCATTCGAACAAAGGCAGAAATTAATAATCACGGGACAGAACAATGCACGCGACCCGTCCTGCGTAGCCGCGATGCGTAACGAGCCGAGCCTGGAACGCTGAATCAGAGATACTCGCGCGTGCTCTCTCGCGCGATCTCTCTTTCATCGCGCCTGCCTCCTAGCCGAGCAACGCTTGCCCGATCGCTATCGGACTCGCGAACGAAGTAAGGATATGGGTGAGAGCATCATTCCCTTTGCTCATTGTTTCTCCGTGGACCATTAGAATTAAATTAAATAAAATTCAATTAGTAGCGAACGATATAGCGATACCTCGCGAGTATCCTTTATCGTAATCAGGCTTTGTTCGACCAAGATGTGTTCTCTCTCATTGAGGAAAAGCCTGAGGCTTTTCAATCGCACCTATAACTGTAACTAGGAAATATCTTATTTTTATAGGAAATTTCCTTGTTAATTAATAATCTCGCTCCAACGAGAGCGAGTGGAGAACTATGAGGAATTCTCTCCTGTAAATATCGTAACAATTTTCACATCAAACAGTCACAAAATGAAAGAATGATAAATATCATCGATCGTGTTTCTACAATCAGCGTGATTCGGTAATGATTACATTACAACTTTACCATAATTATCGTCAACGAGACGCGCAAAAATATTCCAAATTAAAATTATAGCAAGCGTCCTTTCTTTCAATGCTCTCACCAAGGAATCGTTACATCTCTCTCTCTTTCCCTCTCTCCCTTTCTCTTCGTTATATTCCACTCTTCGCTCGTCAAAGATAAAAGAACGTGTACACAAGAGATTTAACGCGCCATAGAGTTGCATCGTAACATCAACATCAAGATACACGATCATCGCGATCAGGGTCGTCGTGATTATCGTTGTCGCGCCTGCGACGAGCCGGAAAGATGGACACGAGCGGATGCAAATGAAGTCGTCTTCGCTAATGCATCGACGCTGTTATCCCGGCGATTTCTTCAAGCTCGGCTCAATCCATTTGTACCGTATTATCTGGCACGCCTACACAGGTCCGCCGCTAGAGAGAGAGAGAGAGAGAGAGAGAGAGAGAGAGAGAGAGCTCCAACACGCGCGAGGCGCTCGCTCGCGCATCGCAGCCGATGAATTCGCGTTCTCTTCGCTGAAACATGTCTGCGAAACGTGTCGCTCGCTATTATTCGTAACTCGCCCTGCGGTTACGTTGAGAGAGCATGCCGTCTTCGGGAAGGCCAATGGTCCAACTCTGCGGTTAACAATACTTGACGCGATTCGCAACGGCGTGCAACAGCGAGAGACGCATCGCAGGCACAGCGATCGAATCCTGATAAGGGAAAGGACACAAAGGGGGAGGCGGGGGGGGGGGGGGGGGGGGGGGAACGAGGAGGTGAGGAAAAATCGGTAACGCGTTCCCAAGTCTGAAACGATCGTTAGCGTTAGAGACGAGGTACGCAGCAATCACGGCGCATCATTACATTCAGCAGGCGTTCCGAGCGAAATCTGAACGCGCGATCGCGTACGTGTGCGCACATCCGCGCTGTGATAACCGGCGGTGATATATTGTCGCTAATAACAACATTTGCCGTGGCAATTATTATTATTCATAAACGCGGAACGTCACTCGCTCTCCGGGCTCCTCCGCCCACGCGGCCGATGAATTTATTCGCGGGACGCCGTTCGTCTTCGCCGCCCGATTCGTCCTACGTCCTAAGCGAGCGCGCAGCTATCGATGCGTTTTTTCTCGCTTCGCGGGAAGCGTTCAGGCCGATGATGCGCGCGGATTTTTATCTCTTGCGGCTAGTTATGCGGCCCCGACCGGTATAATGGCGGTTTTAACTACATTCACAAAGTGGCGTAATTTATTGCGCCATTATACTCGGCTAAGGAGCTGCTTGTTGCGAACGACGACGACGGGCCGCGCTGAGGCGCGTGCATGCGGACGTGATTTAAGGTAAGGAGAATGACTACCGTGTCGCTATTATGGCTCATAAGAGCCCCGATCAGGACGAGTTTCAATCCGACGTTCCTCGGATCGCGGATACCTCGTTTATCCGCGTCCGTTTGACGGAGAGAGGGGGGGGGCGGGCGGGGGGAGGGGAGGGAAAAAAAGAAAGACGGCGACGTATCTCGACTGGAAGACCTGGCCGGCGCGATGAAACTTCCATTACGTAGACATTACGTGTGGACTAATGGACGAGAAAGCTGATGGATCGCGCGCGTGATTTACATGAAATCGTACTGCTCTCGCGCACTCAATTCGTACACACGGAACGTACACGCGAGATATCGATTGTCATTGATGATTCGAGTCAAGTTGATGTCGAAGCGTCAAAGCGTGCGCTTAAATGTCTATCTCGTGATAGCGGGATTCGAACGAGTTGTCAGAACTAAGCGCTGGCAATTTGACACGTCCGTACAAGTTAATTTCTTGCTTCTCCCTTAAGGTCTAAAGTTTATTTGCAGGGATTTACAGCTCCGAGTATAGTTCCCTCACTGTCTGGGCTGAATTTTCATCGCTGCAGTTCCTCGTCTTCAGATTTTCGTGCTTGACAGCGATTTCGTGCGGGACGTGCTGTCCCGTCTTTAAGGTTAAAGTCTCCTTCGCGAAATGTCTCATACGCAGATGTTTGCAACTGTTCGCCAACAGCAGTGAATCATTTCGACGGCGTTCTTTTCAAGCTTCAGAAAAGGCTGCAGAAGAATGCAGCGCCGAATGTATGTTGCATGTGCATTTGTTTTGCAGAGGTTATGTCAGTACTGCAGTGATTCATGCAGCGGTGAATTTCGAAGCGTAGATGTCAGCACTTGAAAGTATCGGTAGATACGGTCCTAGTTCAAAATGGTCCACAAGATCGGCGAGGAATTGAGAAGCAAGGAATTAATTTGTACTATGCGAAACATTCTGCGAGATTGAGCATTCCTCGCGGAAAGAAGCCGGCGTGTTGGTTCCAGGCCTGGCCTGGCAAAGAAGAAGGGGAGCGAAGCAATCTTTTTTCGGAACAGAACAAGATGGCGTTCTGTTCGTAAAACATCTCACAAGCGCCGCGCTCTCGCGCGGTTTTTCCGCGCGCGCGCGGGCGTCCGATGATATTTATCATCGGTCTCCCGGTCACCGGCGCGATCGTGCCGCTTATTTACGCGGGGTTTACGGTATCTCGCCGTGCGAGATATTATAGTTTCGGTGGCCGGCAACAATAGCGAGCCGCGACGAAGCCGGTAGCGCGGAATCGCGCGGTAAAGCTGCAATTTGCCAGAATTTACGACGCTTTCCTCGGCTGTCGCGTCGCCGGATCGCGTCCGCGTCTGCATCTGAGACGCTCGTGAGGCCGCACGGAGGAGGGTTTAACTCCGAAATGATCGTTTTACACGCTTTCAAAACGATCTCCGCGCAAATAGCACCCCGCCGCTCGCATGCGCTCGTTGCGCGATACCGCCGCGCTCCCGGTGAGATTTCGCGATATTATCATACCTGGGGGTCGTTGGTGCACGACGAATCGTCTCGTCAGCAACGTGCGGCCACTTTTCACATTGAACGGTACTTAAAGGCCTGCGCTTATCGTTAAGCGTACAAGTTGCTCTCGCTGTTCCTCTACTCTCTCTCTCGCTCGCTCGCTCGCTCGCTCGCTCGCTCACTTTTTCTCTCATTTCCTCCCCCGTTCCCTTCGACAGTGTGGCCTGGGCTCGGATAATCCGCCAGGAGAGTGTGGGAGTCGAGAAAACGCGTTTTCCTCGCGTGTCCCGTTTGCGTAAGCCTCGTAAACCTCGCGATCGGCTGGTACGACGGCGCTTATTAACTCGATAGTCCGAGTACGTACGGGCCCGTAATGATCCGTCGCGTGTAAAATGGATCGGTGTCGCACTCGGTGTCGTTTGTCGCGAAAATAAATCCTTTCTTCGGGACCAAGCCGGCTATACGCGGACACAAAGATCGATGCGTGTCGCGATAAACATGCCGATAGCGTTCTCGTTCGGAGAACACGTCCAGCCGGGAAAGTCATCGAGTGATATTTCCAAGTTGGAACCGAGGAGAAAATATCTTTGGAAATATGTCGGAAACGATTTCAGGCAATGAAAATGAGAGCGATAAAGAATTTGGCTCTAGAAGAAGCAGACTTCAACCGCTAAACGGTCGATTCTACAAGAAACCCATCGACATAGGCAGACGTGTCTATCTATCTATCTATCTATCTATCTATCTATCTATCTATCTATCCGAGTGAAGCGAATCTGTTTGTGAAACCGCAGAATTGGACAGGTGACCAAGTTATTAAGAACTGCATGCAGCTCTGATTTATCGACTGCGACATTACGCGGCGTAATCATAAATCTATCGGCTGAATATTAATCATTTCTCTTTTAGCGGATAATGGAACGTAATGACGAGAATGTTGTTGCAGCACATCGATACTCATAAATGATAATTTATGACGATAGATAGATGATTGCGCAACAGTGTTGCGGAGCGAGGAAACAACAGCACTTTTCATGACGCAATCTACATTTTTGCACGGACCGCACTAAATGTGCACTAAACTCTACTCTCACGCGAAGACGCGAAAATACAATGCGACTAAAGGTCACAGCGAGCGAGCTTGATTAATACGATTGCGGTTGGAGAGGAGAGAAGAGATAGCGCGCGCAGCATTCGGTGGTAACGCGAGCCGAATAATCAGGCTGCGAAACGAAATGATCTTGTGCGAAACGATGACAGTCGTCACGTCGCGTCAATCGACAACTCTCTCTTCGTCCTCCGATCTTGCGCAAATCGAGAATCGACGTCTCGCCTCGCCGCGCCGCGCCGTTTATGACAAACGCAAACTCTCACGTACGATGCGCGATCATTAGGCTAATAATCCAGCCAGAGAGAGCGAGCGAGCGAGAGAGAGAGAGAGAGAGGGAGAGGTAGCGCGCCGCACACGAAAGCAACGTAATGCAATAATGTTGCACGGTAATGTAAACAGAATGATCCAGTTGTGTGGTCATCGTTCATGCCGCGGCGCTCGTTATTAGCCGGTAACATTACCCGCTATTGCGTTGCCCCTCATTTCCTCTCACTCTCCTCTCTCTCTCCTCCCCCCCTCCCCCTCCCCCTCCGCCCCCCCCCCCCCCCCCCCCATCCAGCCCGCGGGCCCCAGCGGCGAGAGGTCGAGGAATCTGATTATCGGAGATAATGAAAGTTTTGTCGGAGGGTGCACTTTTGCGTGCGCGCACGCGCGCGCGCTCATCTCGACGGCTCGCCTGTGTTTGGGCCTCGTGGACTCAATATTGGCCGTCGGCTGCGTGTGTTTACCAGACAAGTTACCCCCCCCCCCCCCCCCCCCCCCCCCCCCCCCCCCCCCCCCCCTTGGGGTGGTACTTTCGCTCGGACGATCGTATTCAATTACGCTTTCTGGAGGCTCCGTGACGTAGCTAATAAATTACAAGCCGTACGAGGCGCACGCGAGGAGCGACCGCGCTAGGAGTTCATCCGTTCCTATTGGATGAGATTAAAAAGCCGAGAGACAGAGAGAGAGAGAGAGAGAGAGAGAGAGAGAGAGAGAGAGGCGCACGAGGCCACCGCATCCAGTCGCCCGATCTCGCGTGAGATAATCCCAGTCGCAATCAGTGGAACTGAGATATTCGGCCGATTATCGCGCGATAGCTCCGGTTCAAAGTTTCAATTACGGTCGAGTCATCTCCGCTCGGCCGCGCTACCCGTAATCAAGGAAGCATCAGCCCGCGAGACGGATCTCGGACTGGCCGAAGCCCGATGAGAGAAATCGCGGACCAAGTCCGAGCAAGGAAGATGCGCCAGGAAGTGAAACGAGGCAGGTCGCGCGTCCGCATCGCCGAATGTCGCACACGACGATGACGGTCCTGCTGAGATGTATCCGACGAGCGCGGACAATTAATTTCTGACATCGATCGCGATGTCGCTCGGTCGAAACCAGAAGGAAATTGGCAGGCCCCGTTCATTTGCATGAGGCAGTAGTCGCACGCCGTACAGTCATTAAAATAATGAGGCCAGTCATTTCCTGCGAAATGATATCGACAATGATATCGTCCCGGCTCGCGGTCGACGTGTAGCAGATCTAGAGAAAAGGAGAAAAAAAAACAGAAAAGGAAAAGGAACGAGGACGCTGATAAAGATCGTTGATTCTTTGAGCGACAGACCGGAGTGCGAGCACCTTTGACAATTCCTCTGTCAATCAACGGCATCCGCTTGCATTATTTATTCACCGCGGGACAATTTCCGTTGGGCACGCCCGCCTTCCTCCTCGCGCGCCTACTTTTGCGCATATTTCTCCGCAAGGAAAGAAAGTTCGCAAACTCTGCGACTTTGTAAATTATTAAAACGCCCGGGGCGTTTCCCAGTTCTCGGCTTTCGAGCTTCGTCGTCTCCCCATCGAGACAGCAAGTCAGACAGAAAGGACAAGAGCGGGGATCGTCAGTCCTGTTCTAGGATGTTCCTGTTCTCGAAGGAGATTCGGCTCGACCTACTTCGGCGCATGTTTATGTACCGTTAGGGAACGACAAATTACGAGTCGAATCGACTTGGCCGACTTGTTAAATTCGGTCAGATACCAGGTGCAAGGGCGCCTGTTAATGCCGCGAATTTAAGACGTGTCCTCGGAACCGTTTATTATCGGCGCACCTGAGTCGCGCGCACTTTGTAGCGCGCGGTCGCTCGGTGCGTCCCTCGAGCGTAAGTACCGGCACCGTCATTACCCGCCTTCCAATTATCGGGCTCCTGCGTGTCAATGCGCGCCGCTTATTCCGCCGAGCGGGTACGAGCGAGCGGCCGCTTAATCTGCGATCAGCGCGGCCGGCTAAACGTCGCGCCCGCCCGATCGCGAGTGCCGATCGCGACTGCGCGAGCGGCGCAAACGTGTTGCCGCCATGTGTCCGAAGACGCGCGGCGGCGCGCGGCGCATCTGCGGCGAAATTCCGCGTTTAAAGATGGAGACTAATGGGCGGGCGGTCCCCGATAATATTGTTGCGCTGAAGCGCGACTTACGCGGCATTCGAACCAATTAGCGACCGGTGGATTACCGTTTCTGCCTCCGCCGTCTCGGCGTTATCGAGGCACGGTCATCTTACTGCTTACTTGGGTCGCTAACGAGCGACGTCATTATAGCACCAGATTATTTCTTCATTTTGATGTAATCGAACGCTCGCGATTAATTACAACAAACGCGGAATTACGCAACGCCGCCCGCTGAGCGGCCTGAGCGGCGGATTAGCAGTTTAATCTCAAAATCGACGTCCCATCGTCCACCGAGAGCTCGTCCCGAGCTCGATTTCCCTAGCCCGCATCTCCCTAGCGCATGTCGTCTCGTTAGGGCTGTTGAACGCCACTTGAGCGGGACCGCCCGCTTTTGTGATTGCGCCGCGCGCTGCACGCGGCGTTAATTGGCGATCGTCCTTGCTTATTCGACAATTATGAGCATCGGTCGCCGCCGCGCCCGTAAATAGGCCGCACGTCCGTATATCGCGAGCCGGCGCGGACGATCGAGGCCGTAACTTGCCGTGAAGAATCGGCGCGCACCTGTAGCGATCCATCAAGAGTTGCCGATCGTCGCGGCGATAGGAAACGCCGCCCCGAATGCTGAGCCGAGTGCCAACGGATATTTGCCTGCGGATATTTTCGAATTTCTTGCTCTAATTGCTCGGCTTCAGCGGAAAGCCTCCTCGTTTACCCGCGAGATATTCGCAGATATTTTCTACGCAGATAATATAATCGATAATCGAGGAATGATCGCCGGGACGGTTCCCTGATCGGCTCGATGCGCGACGTCGCTCCAGAAATGTAGCTTCTGATTCTCAGTTAAGTAAGTAATTGACAATTTTGTATTGGCATGCGATAATATCGAAACCGTAATGAATGTACTGATCGATCGAGCCACGCCGCGATAAGATCTGTAAAACCTGATTTATTCTTGTTATCACTTCCTTTCCCGCGATGCCGGCCTTCTCTCGCATCTTGCGGCCGCTTATCTCGCGTCGAGATCATCGCGATCATTGCGATACGTGAAGAATAACAGTTTTTATTCTACTTTTCTTATTTAATTATCAATTCTTGCATGTAATTATTATTATGTAATCTCGTTTGATATTAGACATTAGAGGATTAAGATTACGGTGAGGTATGTCAATCTTACTCTTACTCTTACGTCTTTCATGAGACTTGACTATAATTTTAAATTAATAAAGCATGGCGCTTATCTGTCGGCTATTAAAAATCTCGATCTGAAATCTTCGTTTTTTTCAAAGGGACGATTAAAGTATAAACATAACGAGTGCGAGTTTACAGCGCGCTGCTATTTGCAATTAAAATTAAACTTTATTCATAGTTCCGCGCGAATAAGTAGGCAGCGATTCCTGGCCTCTTCAACGCCTCGTCGCGATTATCAGCGATTACGAGACGAGATACATGTATATTAAAATAGGATGAACGATTTCCGCGCGTGCGATGTCAGGCCCGTTTGTTCGTTGTTTCTTAGTTTTATTGCATCCAATGAATGCTCGAATGTTCAAACATGGATGAATGCGAGCTACGCAAGAACCCGCTGCGCTGAAACATGGAAACGCGCTTGCTGAGAGATGCTGCTCGCATGCGTAATCCGCACGATAACTGTACACAGTTGCGGCTGAAATCCTGAAACGGAAGCAGAAGCTCCTTTGCATTCGTATCAGTCATTGTCCGGTACTGCGCAGAATTATGCATCCTAACGGGTCGGCGTCCGCCATTTCGCGCGTCTCAATGCGCATTCCGCACATCAATCGAATTCAAAAGACTCGCCATGGTGATAAATGACGACCGTTAGAGGCCGGGAACGACAAACGACTTACTTTGGGAATCAAGCCGCCCGTTCCATTGCAAATGTGCAATGTTTCGCCATCGAGGATGCATAGTTACGGTTTCATCTAATCGAGATGTAGGATTATTAATTACAATTGGATTTGGATAATCATATATGGGAGGTGAAATTTATATTTGTTCGATATAAGAAATTATTACATTTACATAATAATTCTTTTGCCTTGGATTGCAAAAAGAGTTTTCACCGTTTTCAACGGTGCTCATAACTGCGTAGCCGCGTTATTACAGGGTGAATCATTTAAATTGTCAAAAAGATTCTAATGATAGTTAAGAGCACGAATCATGCTAGGTAGGTTAGTCATATGGTTTTTGTCATAATTATGTAGTTTTAGTTAAAAGAGTGGCAAAAGATAATTAAATTATAGAATTTCAATTTTGGAGATTGGAGGTATAATGTTATGTTAGTTTTTTTAATTGGCTTTAATAATTAAATAGATAGAATTTTAATTTACAAAATTAACGTTTTATATTAAACTAATATAAAATTAAGCTAATTTTTAATTATATTAATTGTAATAGAGTTAATTATTATGAATGTTTCTATGATTTAATTTATATGGTTTTAGAGGGAATTTAGAATTATGGGTAATTTTTATTTATTTATCTAGTTTTTAGAGTTTGCGAGAGGGTGATGGGATTAATTATTTTAGTTTCGGTTTCTTCGTTAGTAGATTCTTCTGCTTTGGTAACAAACAACAGGCTTCTATTTGATCATTCGATTTAATGGGATAATTATTGTTAGTAAGTTAGGTTCGTCGTTTATTTTTAATTTTGCTACAATTATATCGGCGACTAATCGGCGAATTGCATGAAAATGATTTAGAAAAGATTGCTGCTCCATCTAACTTTGAGACAAACGCTGAACGATACGAATGGGGATCTCCGAAGCTTTACTATCGATATCTCGACGATCCAAGTCTCGAATGCTCTTGTTCCGCGATTAACCGGACAGTTGGGATATTATTGCGTTAATAAATCATGCATGCTGATGATGATCCCTAAAGCGACTCTCGATGAATGCGAAATGCGACCCGGCTGCGAAATTGCGGGAGAAATTATATATATTTATTATGCCTAACAGGATTGGATAGCGACCGGTTCACTAGTAACGCAATTACAAGCGTCCGATAACCGTAATGGGTGGTTTTTGCGCGAAAATGATTTTTACACGGCGACCCCGCCGCGAATCCGATTCGTCCCGCTCGCGTTCGTCTCCTCTCGTCTCCCCTCCTCCCCTCCACCCCGGCCCCGGTTTCTTGGGGCCGCAGGGGGTGCTATTTCTCAGAGCTGAAGAGTTTACGGCGGTTTTCAATGATAAGATGGATAGACGAGCGGCATCGCCAACGGTGGCGCGAAGGTTTCATTACGGAAAATTTTATTAACGAGCCGATCCCGGAAGACAAAGCCGCGACGCAGCGTGCGTAAATCAACGGCGTTGCCGCGATCATTAAGCTTTTCTTCCATGGACACCTATCTCTACAGCCCGAGGCTGTGAACAGCGCCGTAATGCGCCGCTTCGGGTTGTTTTCTTTCCACGCATAAAGTGGCACGCGATCGGCTCTCGGTTACGCGCGCGTGCGCGTAATGGCGCGCGCGTTTTTTCCTTTTTGCGGAAAATCGCACGCGCAACGGCGCACGCGCAGTTATCAATCCGCTTGGAGCGAGGAGTCCCGCTCTTGAGGGCGCGTCAGCCACGATTGATGGAAAAGGGAGAGGGAGAGAGAGGGAGAGACAGGGAAAAAGGAGCAAGATGATGAAGAGGCCTACGAGGTGATTAACTCTTCCTTCACCTCGAATGCTCGCGCAAATGCGCCGATCCGGCCGGCAAAGTCGTCCATTCGAGATCTCTCTTGCGCAGCGACCCGAGAGCGGACTCGATCGCAGGCTCGCCTGAGAAACCGGGAAGCCGAGGAGCCTCGACAAAGCCGAGGTTTCATCCAAGTATCATCGAACAGATGGATCCAGACGGAGGAGACGGATTCTCATCGGTTCGCATCTCTGCAGTAGCCAGGGCACGCTTGCGCCAGGCTGAACAGGCGAATCAGTTCTTTCGAATTTCGTCATCCGGAATCGGAACGCGCTGCGCCTCGGAACGTGGCCCCGAAGAGCGGGCTGAGCGGGCATAATTCGCGGCATAATTTCTCATTCGGCGCGATTCCACGCGGAGCGCGTCGAATCGCGCCGCGGCGCGTACACGCCTCCAATTATATCTCCACCGACGCGCTGCTTCCTCCCCCCCCCACACTCCCCACACCCCCCCATACACGCGAAGCCTGAAGCCTCATCAGCATTCCGGACGGCGCGATAGAGGAGAAAAGGGGCACAACTCGATGGATCTGGACAACAGGCTCACTTCGGTAGCGCGTTCCCTCCGCTTCCCCCCCCTCCCCCCYAGCCGAGTCGGTCCCGGGAGGACTCTCGCTACGGTAATTACGTATAATTAGCGGAGCGGCCTACCTTACCCGCGGCGATACGTAGTTTCGCGTGTAGTCATTACGCGTTGCACGCTCCTATGCGTACGACTATATTTCTTGCGCACTGACAACGCCGAGACTGCCCACCGCTATGCGCCGGGATTTCTAGGGACCCGACATTCCTGAGATCCGCGGATCTCCTCGATTTTCATGCGAGTCGCGGCGGCGCGAGTTTTTCCATCGCCGGACGATGCGCGCCTCATCTCGATGACCTGCGCTTTGCTCGTTCACGCGATCACGCATTTTCCGGAAATCCGAGGAACGGAAGGACAGCAGGGTCCTCCGCATACGCGGGTGATAAGGAAACAGATGGGGCGCAAGAGGAAGCAAGATGTGTGAAACGTGTGAAACGTGTTTTTACGTGTGAAACGAAGCGAGCGGGAGGGAGAATAAAGCTGCTCCGCTGATAAACTGATGTTTAGGGGGAGAGGGAGAGGGAGAGGAACGTGTCCCACATAAATCGATTAGGGTTCTTTATAGATTAACGGAATCCATAAACTACGATACGCGAGCCTACCACGCGGTATCGCGGTAACGGGATTGTTACACAAGCCGATTCCTAATCATCTCCGATCTCCGTCTACCTCCGCACATACGTACATACAGCTCAGAGATCACGCGGCTGTAATTAATAACGAATGTCTCCGCGTCGGAGAAATTATTCACGGCCCGACAATACGCGACGATCGCGAATCCACGTTTACGCCGGAGTGAAAGCACCGCGCGATGAAAAGATCCCCGCTTTATTTCCCATGGGGAGAAAAACGCGCGCTCGGGATGATCGGCTCGCAGCTTAATTACTCCGAGCGTACGTGCCCGAGCGTACGCGTCCTCCCGTGAACTCCCCGTGCAACTCCCGCCCCTCCCCCCGCCCCCCGCCCTCCGCGTAAAGCTTATCTCCACTTTATTCGCGGAAGGGCAGGATGTAAGACTCGCGTATACGCGAGACTCGTATAAATCTGATTGCTGCGCGATAAGCTGCGCGATATCCCGCGAGCGCAAGCGCGGAATGCGGCGTAGGATCGGTGCATCTATCTCTCTTACGCGGAAACGTTTCCTCGTAAAGCTCGCCCGAGACCCCGCGAACTATCGGCATCGACCCCCGCGATCTCGCTCCCTCCCTCCGCCCCTCCGCGGCAAGTGTCGCGTTCTTGGGTCGGCGCGGCGCTCGGCGGATATCCGCGCGGTTATTATTTATGGGCCGACACGCGCGCCGAGATGCTCTCCGCTCGCGCGGATTCCGCTCGGAGTTATTTGACACGTGCGTTGTCGCGCGTACGCTCGTCATTACGGCGCAGTCGCTACCGAGATTTACAACGGGCCGCGGCGTTTTCCCCGCGGATACCGCCGCGGCTGGGAGCTCCCGCATTATCATACGAACACGAACGGTCCATCCATCTTGCGGTTTACGTTCGCCGAATCGATGAAAGCCGCGGAAAGCGCGAGGCGAGTCCCGCATGCCATGCCATTAAATCACGCGCGGATGCCGCGCCGATAGAAATAGCGCGTGATTAATGTCGCCGGCGCGCGAGGTCGGGAAAAATGGTAATTTTACTGCCGCAACCCTCGTCGGGACGACGCGCGCGGCGTCAGTCTTTCACGCGGGGACCGTATAGCCGTGACAGATACTCGCGAGTACCTCGAGTACCGCGTTTCCATCCTGCACGTGCGCGCGATTATTATCCGCCGATAGAATCGACGAGAGCTCGAGAGACAGGCATCAAACGCCGCACGATATCAAGGGACAATTCAAGCGACCGCTTGCGAGCGGTCCGAAGCTTAGCACGCCGGCGTGCTAAAAGTGTCCAATATTTCAGGCCGGCGTGAGGCCCGTTCCCTTTTCAGGCGAGGCTCGCGACCGATTGTGAAAACGCCTGGGCTGACCTATCAGTCAGCGCGGAGCAAGCCGCACAATCCGAGCGGAGTGACATTTCGCGGCGCCGTGCGAGAGCCGGCGATATAGAGACTTTCGCGCGCGCGCGCGCGCGCGCGCGAGAGAGAGAGAGAGAGAGAGAGAGGGAGAGGGAGAGACTCGCCGAGAGCGAGCGAAACTGCAGAGACGTAAATCTTCGAGCGAGTCGGCCTCTAATACGTTTATTTTCCCTATTCGTCGGCCCGTCTGAAAGGCTAATAGCGATTATGGCGTTTATTCCGCGCGCTGTAATCCGGTCGCAGCGTGAGCTCGTCGAAAATAAAATCTCGCGGCAGAGCTCGCGGGCGCAAACGCATTAAATGCCTCCACCTCGCGCCGTTGCCGACCTCATATTTCCCCATCTCGATCCTTTTTCCTGTCCGTCCCCACGCGCGTGATCGCTTTCCGATCGACTTGGTCTTTCGCGGGACATATCGATTCTCGATTCTCTTTTCGGCTCGATGTCCGTTTGCGAGAATCTCCGATTCCGCGAGTGCGCATGCCCAAATGGGGGATAATTCCGCCATGCGGAAGTGTCCCATTTCTGATGTGCCTTCTTGTTCGACCGGCCTCTCGCTTATTCCCGCCGTCACGTAATATCCTGGAATAATAAATCGCAATCAGCCGCCGAATAACTGCGAGATAATCGATTGTGCGCGACGTCGATCGCCACTACGTGTCCCGTGAAAAAGAGAAATCGCAGTAGTCGAGATAAATAACGGTGGTAAATAAACGCGCGAACGAAACGCGCGACCGGCTGAAACTTGAGACAGATACAATCCGGCGCACTTCTCACCTGAAACTTTAAAAAGAGAGAGAGAGAGAGAGAGAGAGAGAGAGAGAGAGAGAATTAGTCTTCTGAAAGATCAGAAAACATATAAACGGCACGATTGTCTTCGATGTACCCGACCAACGAACCGTTATCGTCTCTCTCTCTCTCTCTCTCTCTCTCTCTCTCTCTCTCTCTCTCTCTCTCTGTACCTTTCAGAGGCCGTGCACGCGCTGGACTCTCGGATTCCTATGAAAGTCGCGAAAATATGCGCTTTCCAATCTTTCCAGGAGCCAGTTCCTGGAGAAACTTCCAACTTCCCCCGTCCAGGCTAAAGAGCTCCCGTACGGGGAAGAAATCTCATGGCAGCATTGCGGAGCGCCGCTGCTCCTAATCCGATCGTTCGCGCGACCGATTTGATCGCAATGGCTGTCGCAGCTGCCAAGCGCGGAATGGGGAATCAACCGTGGCGGATTCCGTATTCGCGACCTCGCGCCACGTTGATCGCTGGACGGATTCCAGCGCGAAGCCAGGTCAGAGGCGACATTTCCTGACACTGTCCCGCGAGACGCATGCGACAGTGCGCTGGAATGCGCGGCTAACAATCTCGCGCGCGCAATGCGGATGCCGATTCTGCTCATCTATCAGGATCGAGCTCCGTAAATTCAGCCAGGTAAGTAAACGGCGCGATTAAGGTACAGAGAGAGAGAGAGAGAGAGAGAGAGAGAGAGAGAGAGAGAGAGAGAGAGAGAGACGATAACGGTTCGTTGGTCGGGCCCTAGCTCTCCATTGGCGTATCCTTGAAGCGCACAAATTAATTTCCTCTTGCTCTCTCTCTCTGCTGATCTCGAATACCGTTCTAGATATCCAAGTTTCGTATCGCGGTATCTTCTTGAGGATTTTTCAGCGCCTCGACCTCTGCCCTTTGAATCAAGGGTGGGGCGGGTGACATAACCCCCGAGAAGGGACCCGATGACCTCTGACATTCGGCACTTTTCGCGTTCCAGAACGGAAGTGGTGCTGCTGGAGCGATTCATCGTATTGCGTTCTTGGCGAACATACGAGAGATCTCGCAAACGGGACTCGAAGAACGCTGCGCTGATCTAAAAGTTTTCAGAAACTGCGGCATCTGCTGGAGGCGAAGATCGAGTCGGCGATGGGAGAGAGAGAGAGAGAGAGAGAGAGAGAGAGAGAGAGAGAGAGAGAGAGAGAGAGAGAGAATGAAAAGAAAAGAGCAACGCTCGGAAACTCTGCTGGAAAGAAGCAGAGAAATTAATTCGTAAATTCGCCCGATGAAGAGCTACTTAGGGAAGAAAAGAAGTACAGTTTACGTGACAACGTGACGTGATCGCAAGTGTTTTTTCAAGTGCAGATCTCCGACGAATCGCAGCCCATCGAGATCCGGCTTGAATTTTTCCAACGATCGTATCGCGTTGCGAGACAAGCCGAGGGGGAGAGAAACGACAACGACGACGACGATAATACGCGATGATACGCAAACGACACGCGTGATAATGTACGATCGCGGGGTTGAACGGGAAAAAAGTTGCGCTACTTTAAAAGCGCTACGCCGGCGCTACGCGTCACGCGATCATTTCTCTTCATCGTCCCGCGACGAAGCGTACGTGATAATTTCAGGGCTTGCAGGACACGCGCACGCAGGGTCGTCCGGAATCGTTCTCCTCGATTTTCCCCGAGGCTGGAGACTCGGCATCCAGATAGATTCCCTGTCGCGAGGCGGGCTGACGGCGCGTCCGCGCGCGGATTAATCACCGGGCGATAATTAATTCGGTCCGCGCGCTAACCGGCTCTCGCCCCCTCCTCTCCCTCAGTCCCCCGACTGAGTGGAACCCCGCTCGTCGTCCTCGTAGGACATAAGTTAACAGCCTCCGCTGTACCCTGATGCAGAGGTCGGATGCACGGCGGCGCGAACGGAACGAGAGGCGCGGACTTGATCGCGAGCGGGGCCTTTTCGACTGTTGGTTAATTAAGAAGAAGGTTAATGAAAGGCGAGGCGAGATCATGAAATTGGTCGATCGTCGATCGTCTTCGGTGCGCTTCATCCGCGCGCGCGCGCGATGGGAAACGCCGGTTTGTCGTAAATAATTTTCACCGTTATCATGGCGTCTTTTCATCCGCCGCGAGCAACGGAGCTTAGCTTGATCGCTAATCCGCACGTTTTACAAGCCCATTACCGCGCTCGCCTCGAGACGGATACACACGGGCGACAAGCCCGTAAGATATATCGATCCCGCGACGAAGCGAATCGAATCGCATGAGCGTAATCCACGGCAAACTACGACGATAATAACGACAATCGTTAGTACATTTATCCATCCGATATGATAATCGCAAATAACACGGCGAGTGCTTTATTGCTCGTAATGGCTCGCTACCTTTATTACCGCGGCGATAAAACAAAAGAAACAGCATTTTATGACGCGGCTTTAACGTCTTCCCTCGCGAGGGGAACGAGCGTGCACCTCGTCGCGCCATAACGGCACAATGAAATCGCTGCCAAGTTGATCCACTTCGCGCTTAACGCCGCGGCAAATCTAAGGCTACTACAATCGTGCACAATAAACGTCGCAACGCCGCTCGGGCGACGTAATTCGGATATCCCGCGGATTCGGGTCCGTTCGCGAGCGATTGGCCAATCGCTCGGCAAAGTTCGGCGACCTGTTCGGCGCAGCCGAAGACGATCCTCCTTAAAAGAGCGCGGCTATTGCTTCTCGCCGCAATCTTCCCCGCAACGCCGACCGCGGACGGTGATCGTTAGAGCCTCCGCGTTTGGATTTATTCAAATCCAATCGGCGAGCGGGGTAACGGGGTGAGGGAAGAGGGAGAAAGAGAAGACGCGCGATGTTAATTTTATTGCGAAGCGTCGACGAAGCGGCGAGCCGCATCGCGCCTGGATGCCACGCGGCCGCCATTCCTCGCGGAGATCCTCTCGCCGAGCAAGTCTAAAGCCGGATGATCAAATGCGATACGATCAATCGATAAGATTCACGCGCGACTCGGCGGAGGAATCGCCTCCGCAACTTTTGCTACTCGACCACGCGAAATCCCGCGCCGGGACTCGCGCCTTGCGCGCGGCGCGTAGGACCGAACGGCCGGCATTAAGGCGGACGTTAACGGCCGACGATATCGCTAAATAACGAAATCGCGCAGCTGTAAAATAATTTATTTATTATTTGATCGCGACCGGTCGTATCGGGATTCCCGCCTCGGCGGGATCGGCAAGCACGTGCGGGCGTGCGCGCGCGGGAAGATGGCGCGTGAAAATGGCGTAATTTTACGACGAGATGCAGTAATTGGTAATAAACAGCCGGGCAGTCCATTGGCGTCGCTCCGTCGAAGGAAGAAAAATGCGAGCTGTCTCGAGATCTCGAACTCTGTTCCGTTGATTCCCAGCAGCAATCCTGCAAGAAGCAATCGCACAAGAAATCGCTCGCGATTTCAGCTTTCCAGCAACTCTTCTCCTTTCGAATAAACGCTTCCGATACACGACTCGTCGTAAATCTAGAAGAAGCGCGAAGAAGGAGACTGAGATTCTCTGAATCAAAGAGACCTGCCTGTTTCCCTCGCGATCCCAAATTCGACGCCATTGGCAGGGCGCTCTCCGTCTCGCATCTATTTCTATTTCTCGCGGATTGCCAGGAAATTCGAATTTATCACGCATCGCGGACGCTCGCTAATCTGCGGCCTTGCGCGACAACGGGGACAGTTTTGGAATTCCAAAGCACTTTTCATATCTCGGTTTGTACGAGGAAGCATCGCGCAATTTCCCACAAGGGAAACGAAAACGTGGAAAGATCGCCGAGGCCAACGGTTAAAGCAGTTGCACATTCGCTGGCCATAATCGCAGGCCAATGACGGCCGTTGGAAATGTTAGTGATTCATTATATCCGGTCGATGAGATACCTTGCCTCATCGAGGTCTCTCCGAGTCGGTCGAGCGTAATGATTTATGCCCTCGCGCGAATACGGAGCAGAAACGTTTTAGGCCAGGAACGTCAACGCTCGCTCGTCCGCGGACGATTTCCTGCGCGGAAAGCGCACTTCCCGTTTCTCAATCTCGCGGCTTATTATATCTATCCTGGGAACCAGAGTTACAATGGCGTAACCGCCGATCGCTCGAGACATCGCTCGCAGATTCGATACGCGCGATCGTCCAGCTGTACGAATCTTTGTCCGTCCAGATCTCGTCCGACTGGACGAGCCAAATGTCAGGAAGGATTACGCATGAAAATGGAGCGAATGACCCACGCAACGACGACTCTGATGACGCGAAAACCCAAGGTTCATCCAAGTCTCGAAGCCCCTTGAAGTCTCGGATACTCTCAGAACTCGGAGAAAGCCAGGAATTGACGCTACCATTTCGCGATAATCCCTCCACGACGACTAAATAGAACCTGCGAATCCGACGTTCAAGGCAATCGAAGTGAACGATAAATAGATAATTCAGACATGGGGAGCCATAATAAGTAGATTGCGTCGATCGCACGAGCAGATTAACGATGTGATCTCGGATGATTGCTAGATGAAAAAAATTCAGGCTGCTCTTTCCGGACACGGCGAGTGCACAGCAGATGCAGATACTTCGATATAGCCGGTATAGCCACATTGCAAAGATTTCCGCTGCGCCAGCCAGCCAGCTCGTTTCGACTGGCTAAACTCGGCTTGATACGCTGAAAAGCGGTGCAAGTACGTGGGCAGGTCATGCACGTGGCGTTTTAATCCGGTCTGCGGACCGTGTCATAGACTCGGCTGTCCATTCGGTGATCAACCGGCGATTAATAATATATAACAGGGCCCACTTATCTGTTATCGCATCTCAACAACAGTCTCGAGCCGCGCGCAATTTCTTGTTTTCAGCATTCGCCGAATTGTCAACGCGTATTGCTCTTCGATCGATCGATGTATGCTGGCTGCACGATTTCCGCACGAAAACAGATTTAAACAGATCCGGCAGCCAGCGTCTCGGCATTACGTCATGCAACGGGAGCGTCGTTTAATTGGGGAGGATACGGTAAAACGGTCGAATCAATTAAGCCGTTAGACGCCTCGCGAAATGACGCTCCCGGTCTCAGCTGCTCGCGTAAAGTCGTTTCTTCCCCCAATTGGATACACAATGTTACGCAGCGCGCGAGTAAACCGCGCGTTTCGTTTAATCAGTAATTTATTTCTCTCTCTCTCTCTCTCTCTCTCTCTCTCTCTCTCCGTCCGCGATATCTCGGTTTCACCGTTCGCTGGGTTTGTCACTTTACGAATTATTTGCATAATTGAATCGCTTGCTTTATTTAAGGCCGCGATAAATTCCGGGGCGCTCAGTAATAATTTGCGATAAAGTGGCAACGCGCTTTCATGTGCTTTCATAAATATATCAGCCGCTCTCTCTCTCTCTCTCTCTCTCTCTCTCTCTCTCTCTCTCTCTCTCTCTCTCTCTCTCTAGCCACGAGTGAGATTTGCATTCTGCTCGGGCCACCGTGGCGAGACGAAATTCGAGAATAGTGACTAGAGGCTTTCAGCTGGGGAACATTCGCGCGACGTTTGCAACCCACGTGCGCGCATAGCGCGACTTTACGTCGCGAGGAAGGTACTAATATCGCCACTCGGGATGGACATTTCCAGCCAGCACGAACATCCGAGGTGACCGGCGCGATAAACGCGCTGCGAGGACGTCAGCCCGAAGACGTCAGCTCCAAGTGCAAAATTCCTCGCCGCGATCGGACGTTATCGCGAGATCAATCCGTCGATCGATCGATCCGCATATTCCGACAGGATCTTCGAGCAGACCAAACGATTAGCCTTTGTAATCCAAACTGTTCCGTGCGCGAGCGTCGACACGATGAACGCGACACGGTCTGTAATCTGTAAATGGAGCCAGCTGACATTTTCACGCGCGCGCGCGCGAGAGAGAGAGAGAGAGAGAGAGAGTTTCGTAATCAATTGGCGATAATCGATTCTTTCCGCGACGATCTATGCTCACAATTATTACGAGATTCTCGTCTTTTCATCGCTGCTCGTCGACCTGCGTGTCCCCTCTCTCTCTCTCTCTCTCTCTCTCTCTCTCTCTCTCTCTCTCTCTCTCTCTCTCTCTCTCGTCCACGCCGGATCAAGGCGGCTCGATCGTTGGCGCGCGCGCGCGTACGCGCGACGCATTTAAAACGGTGGTGGTATTTATGCACGGCTTGAAATTCGTCTACCGGCCTGTCGGACGTGGAGTTTGCGTGGCTCCTCCGCCATGCTTCGTCGCATGTAACGGCTGTACATTTATCTTCCTCTTGCCGTGCCATGAAAAGTGACAGCAACCAGGTTGCAGCAACGCCGCCGCCAAAGAGCGAGGCAAACTGCCGCGCACTCCGCGTGCTGTCACTCGATGTTTCGGTTATTAATTTTTACGAGGCCGGCTGAGAGAGATGCCGCTTTGATCGCGAGAGACGACCGGCGATGCCGGCGAGCGAGACGCATTTGAACATACGCTGGCGCGATGAGACGCGCATTGGACGCGAATTTGCCCTCCGACGTTTTCGGACATGTTCATCCCGAAAAGGGTACGCCGGGGACGCTGCGGGGATGTCTGAAGCCCCGCTCCGATGGGCAACCTCGCGCGGAAACGCGTCTCGGCATCCCGAAGTTGCCTGCCGGATTGGAGATAACTGGACCATCAGTTTACGTCACGATACTCTAGCAACTAAGCGAGGCAATGAAACCGTTACGTGATCCATAATATCGACCTCTGATTATAATGTAAATTATTTATATTAAAATAAATTAAGTTTTTTAATTGGAAATTAAATGCAATATTTCTATACTATATAAATTTAATTATAATTAATAAATATTAATAATAACCTCACCAATAAATTGATATATATAAAAATAATCATACAACGTCAACAAAATGTCAGTATCAGGCAGCTGCTTCAAATCCAAAATGATGGTTTGAAGAAAAATGTAGTTGGCCGACTGATGACGCTTCTCACGAGGAAAACACGAAGCGGCTGGCATGTTTGGAAAGGCGGACCGCCTTTCCGCAAGAAGCATCGGAAGAGTAGCCGAGGAGCGCGCGAGATCGCGCGAGGCTAATTGAATTAATCGGAAGCGAGAGACGATCCTTTACGGAGATCCTTCAGCCGCGATCGGGCGCGATCGCCGACGAGACGCCGGCAAATTTATCATCGATGAGAGGAGCCGCGTCTCGCGGACGATAAATTACAACAACGATCAGAGGCAGAGCTCGTGCATCAGCTCGTGCGACGGACGCGCTAATAAACGCGGTCCGGCCTTCGACAAAGGCCGATCCGCCTGCGGTCGCGCCGCGGAAAGGGCGGAAAACAAGATGCAGCTGTGCGACCATTAGCAGCCGGCCGCGACGCGGGCTCCTCGTTTCCCGATAATTATCCCAACCAATCACGCGCCACGTGTGCCGCCATGAACGATCGCGTCGCTCCGCGCGTCTCTGCAAACAATTTGAAATTACAGCTCGCGAGCGTGCGACGCATGCGCATTTACGCGATCATAATTCCCGCGGTCGCGACAAGAGATTGCCGTGCGCGACCGCATCTTCCTCGCTTTTTTTTYCCACCTCTCCTCCCCGCCGACATGTGAATGGACCTTAAGCGGCAACCTTTTACGCCGCGATCAGCCGAGCATCTCCCAGCTTTCGCCTCGGTAACATAACACAACTGTTTTGCCACGGTAAACGTCAGGTCGCTTAGCATATAACATCGCAGTTAATCTTCCTCGTGTTGCAACTGCCAACAGTGTGGACGAATGCGGACCGAACGGCAATGACCTGCAGTTTTCATTGCGCGATCCCCGCCGCGGCGGTTCCGCGGTTTCGGTTATTAATTTTTACGACCTAAACCACGCACTCGCGCAGCCGGACGAGAGGAAGGAGAAGAAGAAGAGGAAGAGAAGGCGGAGAAAGGGCTAGCGCCGTGACCGACCCAGAGACTTTGGCTTCCGAGCAACGATCTCGGTTTTGCGCAGAAAACGCGCAAAATCGACACATTCTCGCGAGTATGCGGATCATGTAGGAGCTATCTCGAGCTATCGAGCTCGAAGGAAAGCGAGAAACCGCACCGTGAGAATGCGTCAAGCTGGGTCAAGCTGGGTCATTGGCGAAACTTGGCAGACGTTATCGCGGACGGCTAAGTGCTGTCCTGGAATAACGGACGTTAAAGTTGAGACTTGTAAAATCGAGAAAGTAATCAGCGACCCGATTGCGGCGCGCCTCGTTAAGGTAGGATACGTTCGAGATATCGCTGATTGCGATAATTATATAAATTTCATAATCATATTAGCGCTGTCATTAAAGCGCTGATAGTTGTAGCGCGCGAGTATTAACGTCACGTTAAAGTACATACCGCGAATGTTTATTATGTTCGCATTGCACCGCGGACTGATCTAATCATTCGGCGATAATAAAATAGCGCGAGATCATTGGCGCGGGCCAATGATCGTACGCGTAAAGCATACGCTTTCTCTCTCCTCGCGATAATAAGAAAAAAATCCCTCGCGGATATCCCTTCGCCGCGGCGCGCGGCAAAGTCCGCACAGGCAGATAAGAGAAGCCCGTTACGGGGAGATCGAAGTCGGCCCGCCGCTAACGGGGAATGATCGAATCGATAATTCGCCCGATTCGCGGAACAATGCATGAATTTGCGCTCCAGCTCCGGCGAAACGCGAAAACGTTTCGCGGAAAGCGCGCGCCTCCGTCCGAGGGAAAAAAACCCGATCTATTAAATCGAGAGAACCTCCGGCGTGACTGAAGTCGTCCGACTGAAAAACCGAAAGAGAAAAGCGCGCCCGGAGTTTCGCTATTAATTTTCATGATACCCGCCGCGCGTGTGAAACGGCCGTAAAGGCGGCCGGTCTGGCCGACCCGTTCGACGGCGAGCGGCGCTTTTCGCCAGGCGATCTAATGAATAATACAGCGAATTCCCCGGCCGTGCGCGACCCCCGACGCGACGACCGCGCGGCGGTTTTGCGCCCGCGTCTTTCTACGGCGTCCCATAACTTTTCCGCGCCGTGTCTATCGAAAGACGCCGCGGCGACACGCGGAATTCATAATGCGCGCCGCCGCACCTGCCCGATCCAAGCGGCTCGCCGCGAGATCTCCCCCCCTCCCCGGCCTCTGCTCCGGGCCGGCAAGAGACCCACAGAGTGGGGCAGTGCGGCAGATTCGCAACTCGATTCGCAACCTCGCTCCGATCATTCCGCGAGATGAGGCAGCGACCGCGCATGCGCGCGGTGTCGCGGCGATTAGCGCTGCAATCGGGACGCCTGCGCCTCGATCCGACATCCGACGCGCGCCCGTGCGCGCGATTAGGACTAATGGGGGCCCCACGGGGGCGCGCGGGCGGCGGGAAAGGATAAATTCCACGCTGCGCAGCGCGGCGGCGAGATTTGGCGCGCGGCCTGCATACCGCGCGGTGCGCTATCGGAATTCCAGAGCTGTCTTGCGCCGTGTAAGCGCGGCGACAGGCCCGATCCGGCCGGCACGGTAACTCTCGGTCCGCCAGGAACGAGTCCCCCTTGACAAATTGCGCGATCGCTTGTCGCAAATCGATTCTCCGCGCGATTCATTTTCTTCGGGGGGATAGAGGGAGAGGAGGGAGAGAAAATTCCATTGCCGTTTAAGACGTGGTAACTCCGTCGATTGAAGAAACGTATCATTACGGTGATGGATCCGTATATATCCGTTTATCTCAGATAATTTGCATCCTGCAAAGCTGTACACTGCTCGGACTCTTTGAACGTTGATCCAGGAATTATGCGATTAGATTTGGAATTATGTGTTATGTTCAATTTAGAGACGCGACGCTGGCAGGAAAAGATGAAATAACGGTGTCTGCGTGTTGAATTGCGTCTATTGTAAACGGATCTACGCTCATTGCGTCGTCGATAAGCCGAGAGAGCGCAGGAGGAGGCGCAGGTGCCGTTGGAGCATGACTTCTACGCCGAAGAGAAGGAAGCTTGAGCTTCGAGCCGCTTAAGCTCCAGCTTAATTGCTACTTACAATGTGCAACGGTGATTCGATCGAGGTGCACGGCTGCGATCGAAGAGCCGTTAATTATGCGCGCGAGTGCGGCAGCGTTCTTTCTCTCACCGCGATCGTGTCCATCGTTAGCGCTATCGCGCGACATTCCCTGTACCTTGAGGACCTACGTGGAATTTCTCGCCCGGCCTCGTGCCGTTTCCTATCTCGTCGCGTTTCCGGCTCTCATCGCTTCTCTGATCCGCGCGGAATCACGGGAATCTTCCGCTTCCGATTGAAGAATGTAATCGGGACTGGCAGGCGGACGAAATTATTGCTCATTGAAAATTCAAAGTGATACCGGCCGATCGAAAGTAACGCAACGCGCCGGCTATAACCGGTCGTTATACATATTCATGCGCATGTGTGCGCACGCGTACATACAGCGGAAGCTCTTAACAATCCGGGTCATCTATCGTCGAGCGATCGGCAATGGGTTCACTTACATGGGTTACATCGATACCCTCGTCGCGGCATTGTCCGACGATCGGCCGGCTTATCGAAGTGGGTATCTCTCAGTCACTCCCACACCTGGCGATCGGCCGTGCAGATCGCCGTGCGGGTAAGGAGGGGGCTTAAAGGGTCTAAAGCTGCCTGGACAGGTAACACGAGGGAGCTCTTCTTTCTTTCGCTGACGGATCTATCGCGGCGAGCCGCCTCGTTATCGATTATTGTCATAGCTTGCGACATAAGTTGTCGCGATGGCGATCGCGGCAGCCGATCGCCGATCGAATGTGTCTCCCGCATACGTTGATATCATAATATAACGCAACCTATAATAACACGATGCAACCAAGCACGCGGATATCGCGGGCTCGCTGACTGCCGGCCGGATAATATATACAATATCGCCGGCGAACTACCGTGAATCCCCCTAATGATGACTTTACTCACGTCATCGCTGCATCTTCGATCGCCAGACACGTGACGGGCACCCTGAGATTTCTCCTCGCGACGGCTTGCCCTTTCTTCCAAGGAGACACGCGAGGATGAGGATATCAGCTGAGAGACTCGCGCTCTTTGCAGAGATGACGCGAGGAACGCCTCGCACAGGTTCATCGACAGCGAGCTACTGTTGCTCTCTCTTTCCCTCACGCGAACGTCATTATCGCGATCGCGCTTGACAAAGCTGCAAGCTGCTCTTGGAACAACAGATAATTAACGTCGCGTGCACGTCGTGACGAATCATCTCGCGAAGCGCGAAATGTTGCGCAACTGCGCCGGCGAAAGGGACAAACGAGAGAGCTCGCAATTTTGCGAGCGATCGTATTGTCGCGTTGAAACTAACGGATCGACGAGCTGGATAATAGGCGGATAATTCGGATAAAAATGGTGGACGATCTTCTCTCTATCTTTTCAGGTATCTTTTCAGGAAGGATCCTTCCTGAAGGGAAACTTTCCGCGGACGATGTTCCTGAAAAGTTCCTCTCCTGCGATTCGTGCATTTCCAGCGCTCGTTTCGCCGGGAAAATAATCCGCTTTACGGGCAGACATTCTAGTGACTTTAAAGACGCTCGTCGATCGCGTGCTCAGCGGCCGCTTCTCGATTCTAATTCGCATTATTTATAAATTTCGCATAAATTCCGCTTTCATCGCTTTCATTCCTTCCCCTTTTCTCTTAAATACGCCCGTATTTAAGAGTTTGCATGTGCAAACGAGGCAAATCTACGCGTACCGCAGATAACGTTACCCGCATTAAGCGTGACCTCTGCGCGCTATCGAGAGCAGGTTATTATAACGATTTCCTGAAAGCGACATGCTAGATGAGCTTCGGAATGCGCGCGGCAGGCCGCTGCGGAGCAGCGCGAACGCAAGCGCCCGCATACGCGCGATATTTAATTACAGTAGCTTACCGCTTTAATAATGGAGGCTTTTCGCTTTTTTTTTCATCGGCGGTCTGCGTTGTTWTTTTTAACAACAACGAACAACAWCCCCCCCCCCCCCCCCCCCTTACTCTGTCTCGAGGCTGAGCGTCGAGGCATTTATGGGAAGCGTCAGGCTTCGCTAAAGCCCGATGCTTCTTCCATCCAACCTGATCCAACCCGATCCTATAATTATACGGACGATTACGGGGAGGTATTTAATATCGGGAATAAAAGAATAACTAATTGCACGCGCGTAGATTTAAAGATAAACGCGACAGGGCCGCGCACACGGTGGTTCACGTAATTAAACGTCAAGGAAGCGGGCGTAAGTCGGTAGTGCATTAATTCAGACGGATTAATCGTCCGACACGATTAACCACGGAATACCTTCACCTATCACCTATCAACCTCGTTCCCCGGGCTTGATAACTCGCGACTTTCCACTCCCTGCATTCCTCGCGCCGCCGTTCCCGACGATTTTATTCCCGGGCAACAAACGTCCGAGAAATTCATGGCGCTGCAAGGAATCGTTATGATTTCCAGCACGTACGAGCAGCGCGAGGCTAACCGGAACGGGCTATACGGTTAATTGAAAGTACGAATGCGGAATACCGAATTAATTGGAGCACGAGCTCTCAGGTATCATTTGATGACAGACTGTTTTGCGATCTTTATCGAGAATTCATTATCTGTAGGGATTCTAGGGAGAGAAACGACACGGCGCAAAAGTCGACCGTTTCCCAATTCCGAAACCAATTCCGATTCGATCAGCTGGCCGCGTGGAGGTCCTCCGCCGGGATCGTCCCGGGGATTTTCAGACTCCAATCAGAATCCTTCGAATTCTTCAGCGATCTCGCGTATCGCTGCTCTCAGAATTCCAAAGTGGGAGCGAGAGATCCTACTCGATTAATATCCAAGGCGGAGACATCTTCGGTTTCTTCTCATCAGAATTATTTTCTCAATCTCCGACACACAGAAATTATTCTTCTTATTCCATTAATTATTCTAACATCATACCCATCAATTCTCATTATCATATTAACGATAATGTTTATACTTATCCTCCTATACGGACTTTGAATACTTGGAAAACTATTATTTCAGTGGAATGAAATAATAGTTAAATAATAATATTTAAATTGCACTTGCTACAGTTACTTGATATCAAGTATATCTTGAATAACCTTATAATTTTTTAAAGTAATGTATTACACTTGATTTCGACTTGGGATTTAATTTAATTAATAAATTAAGAATTAAAAATTTTTTCACAATTATATAATCTAATTTTATCTAAAATTCTTGAGGTAAATTATTGTTAATAATTTCATTGAATAATTCGTTCCCGACAAAGCATCGCGACAAAGCGGCGTCGGCATTATCTGCAGAAAGAGAGAGAGAAAGAGAGAGATGAAAGTAAAGACGCAGGAAGGTTCGACGAGCAAGCATCTTCAAGTAGCTCGGCTCTCTTAACCGGATTCGAGGGCTTGAATTTCCTTCCGAATCCACGTCGGTCATGCTTGAGACAGCTGACGTTATCTCCGATGACGTCGATCGCGATCACGAACGGGATGCGGGAAGAAATCGGCGGCGCTCTGCGATTAGCGTTAAGCGAGATCCGCGATTATCATTTCTAATTACATCGAAGTCGTGTCAAGGATCGAAGAAGCGTTTCCGATCGCGGCGATCGATCGGTCATCCACTCGCATCGTCGGGGCGCGATTTCATTAGCCTCGCTGCGTTCTCATTCCGCGCGAGCGAAGAACAAAAGGAATCGCGATCGATGCCGCCGGCGCACGCGGCCGCGCGCGCACCTGGACGAAAGGCCGGCGCCTTCTGCTCGCCGCTATTAAAAGTGGACGCTGATGCCGCTATAAATATGACGCCGGTCTAGCGATACAGACGCGACGCGAGTAGTCGCGAGTAGATAGCGATCTGGCCGACAGTCGCGGGGCGGCATAAAATCCGAAGCCGCGCGATTATCCGACTGCGCGGAGAGATAACGAAATTTGCACAAAGCCGAGCGACGAAGATAAACATGCGAATGCATAAACATGTGCGCGTTGCCTCCTTTTCTTCTCTCTCTCTCTCTCTCTTTCTCTCTCTTTCTCTCTTCTTTCGCGTCTCGTTCGCGTAATCGTAAAGTAAAAGTTAACGAGCCACCGCGAGAATCTGGCCGTCCGCGCGGGCCGCTTTTGCTCGATTTTGCTCGGCCGCGGAAAAATAAATAGGCGAAAGAAGAAGAAGAAGAAGAAGAAGAAGAAGAAGAAGAAGAAGAAGAAGCAGAAGGAGGGAAAGAGACCGTTGCGTCCCCGGAGACCAACTCCCCTCCGTGTGGAAAGCGAAAGCGGGGCAGATATCGATGCGGGCGGCCCGCAAGATCGAGCGGAGCGCGATCATTTTTTATCAACGGATCTCCCCCTCTCTCTCTCTCTCTCTCTCTCTCTCTCTCTCTCTCTTCCTCGGGCTCGCGCAGCCTGTACGCGACGTTAGATGAGTCCTAGGAGGAGGGGGGAGGGGGGAGGGGGGGATTAGGAAATAAATTCCCCCGGTGCATACAAGAGTGGACGCCTAGGACCGAGCGGCCGGCACAAAACGTATCGCGCCACCAAAGGGAACAAAGGGACCGGCTAGAAATCGCTCATTGTGCCCGCGAACCGGCAAAAATAATCACGTGAAAGACCGCGAGGACAGACGGAAGGACGGACAATGAAGGGCTGCCCGTATTGCCCGGCTGCCACTCGTCGGGCGGCGCGCAAACGGTTTCCCGGTCTCAAACGCTCATCGCCCGTTTTGCATTCTCTCTCTCTCTCTCTCTCTCTCTCTCCCTCAGGCGTGTCGTTCTTGCTGCCGGGTTCCCGCGGAACCGCCGTGAGGAATTGTCTCAGCAAATTATCGCGGGGAGCGACAGGGCCGATCGCTACCGTCCGTCGAGCATCTTGAACAGCCTCGAGCTCGAGATGAAACCGATCGTCATTAAAAGCGGCAGAGTTGAAGCTGCAGGTAGACGCGGCAAATTGGCCGCGTAACACCGGTCGATTTAGTAGCGCGTCATTAACGTGCACGTGCACATGCGGAAAAGAAGACCACAGACGGGAGAGACCAAGGGCTTCGCCCATTCTGGAGTAAGAGGGGGAGAGACGAGAGAGAATCCGCGCCGGAAGTGCCGCGGAGGATGGGGCACCTGTCGCGTACAGTGTCCGCGGGACAAATTTAATGACGCAATAGAAACGTCGTCGGGATAAGAGAGGGAGACCAATCGAGGGAGAGATAGAGAGTGAGAGAGATGCTGGGGAAGGCGCGCGAGAGGGATCTCTTCGCGGGAGGAGCGGGGCTTTGCTAACGGTAACGTCGCGATGATTTTTACAAACGAGCCCGGCAACGTCCGGGCGTTAAAGTCTAACGAGGCGACGTCGCCTGTACGTTACGCATGATACACCGGATACCGAATGATACCTAATTATATCAGCGGTTATTAAATAATCTTCGGCCTTTATGGCGCTCGTATATCACTCGGATTACGTAAATAAAGGCGGGATGGGACGACAGTGCGACCCGCGCGACCTCAGCGTCCCGTAAGACCAATGTATTACATATCGGCAATCTTCGAGGGGATCGTAATTCGCGCGGCAACTCGCGTTATCGCGCGATAGCGGCTTGATAAGCGCGCGTTTAAACCGCCGCGGAAACGGCAGATTTTCAGCTCGCGTTCGCCACGCCGTCCGCTCGTAAATCTAAACGGTCGAGAAAAACGAGGAAGACCGGTCATTCGCCCGATCACTCGCGTTTTTCCGCGGCGCCGGCCGCAATTAATGCTTTCCACGCCGATTTCCAATGATGGCTCATTAATTCCTCCCTCCCTCCACACTCTCTCTCTCTCTCTCTCTCTCTGTCTCTCGGTTTCGTGTTTCCTCCTGGGGGCTTCCGGTTACGCGAGAGCGAGAGAGGGATACGTGCCAAACGGAATGATTTCCCGCATTTGCGCGCCGCACTTCACGGCTATAACGTTAACGGCCGTAACGTTATCAGATCCCTGACGCTCGTTTGCGCCGGTTCAAAGACCTATTTAGCATTTTCATACGCGGCTTAACGGCGTTCGCCCCGCTCGCCGTTCCCGCGCCATCGCGAAAAACATTTCCCGCCGGGAAGGTAGTTAGAGGCAGCACGCGGGGGAAGGGGGGGGCGCGCGCGCGCGCGCGCGGAGGTGCAATAACGCCGAGGCGAGCTGGAACTTATCAATCGCGGCAATCGTGTCCGTGTCGCAGTGCCGGAAGGAGATCCGGAAATGATCGGATGACCTGATCGGCGCGAGCATCATCCGCGCTCATGACGATTCGCCGAGGAGGAGCTCGGCGAGTCGACAACGCCGCCGTGGCGGTGGGCTGATAACAACTGTAAAACGCGGGACATATCAATTTTCACGCGAGAAACGAGAAGCGGAATAGAAACGGCGCCCCGCTGCGGGCTTCCCCGCAGCGGAGCGTGAAACTATCGGCGCGAAACATTGTTTCGATAGCGTTCCGCTTGGAACTCGTTCGAGCGCGGTTACGCCACGCCGGGGAGGCAGGAGAGACGATTTTTCATGATTTCCGCCGCGGATCGGGGTAGTCCGTAAATTTTCAATGAGCGAAACGAGCCGAGCTCGCTTTCTCGTTCGAATAATCAACGAGCGTATCGCGAGGGCCCCCGAGTGCCGCGCTATTTCCGGGCACAAGAAAATTACGATCGGCGGACTGATTGCCTCGATGAAGAAAACGGCGATTTATCGCCCATCATTTACAATGTGATGGCGGGCCGCTCAAATTACACGAATCTCCGTTAATTTTACGACCGCGCCGGCCGTTTCTTTCGCTCGCGAAGCGCCGCTAAACGAGCTATCGATGTACGAGCATCGAACGGAATTAATGAGCCGACGTGCCCGTCCGCGGCCATTTCCGCGGCCTAAATTCCGATTGCTCGCGATCGCAGATCTCAAGCGATCTGATCGCAGAGGGGATCGCGGGGGAGCAGGGGGAAACGAAAGCGACACGTCGACGGGATCGATTCGCCTCGACGTCGCCGCGAACAATCGCCGGTCGTTAGCGGGAATGAATTTGGCCGGAGCGTTTTGTACATAATAGGCGCTAATGACGCCGGTCGGCGGCTCGTGAATTTGAAATCGAGCGCGAAATTAGTAATGATAATTCGGACGGACGGAGGCGTCATTGTTCCGCCATTGCCGCCATTGCTAGATTCCCGATTGCATTTCAGCCAATTTGACTTCGCATTCAGGAACCGGCCGCGCCCGAAACTCGTTTCCCTCGCGCTCGCGAGGCTAAATCCCACAAGATATTCCCAGGGCCCGGCCCACGTGTTCCTTACAAACGGCGCCCCACGTCGCGCCTCGCGCGATGAATAAAGAGGGAAATGCGATAGTGCGCTTTACGCGGAAGCGCAGCCGGGCAGCCCGTTTCGGGCCTCCTTTTCCTTCCTTTGGCGGCGGCGACAGGGGAAACGCTCGCGCGGCTAAATCAGCGGGAGGTCATCGAGTCGCGACGAGAGCGCGAGCGATACTGCGATACGCTCGGACTGATTTCCATTGACGTAGGTCCTAATCGATCCATCGCGCTTATCGATTGACGGTGAGCCGAGGATGCTCGCGTCACAGCCGCGATCGGGCTTTAATATCGCGACGCGGGGGCACGCGGAAAGGCGGCCGGTCCGCGAGACGTAACTCAGAAAAGCAGGAAAAGATCGACGGGCGCAATTAGGGGGGGGCGGGGGGGGGGGAATGGACGGTCGTCGCGGCGAAAGCGATTAAATCGGTGGACGTTTACGAGCGGCGATTACGCGAGGCCGGAAAATTCCTCACTCGGTCACCTGTCCCGCCCCGAAATGTCCGCGGATTTCGCAAGAGGCCTCGCGAGCGCTCGCGAGCGCAGGTCGGGGGATCCTTCCGATAAGACGATAAGACGCGGATAAGACGGCGGGAATGCGATTTCGTCGGAAGACGGCGCGGTGTTTCTCCTATCGCGGACACTTGTGCATAATTTCGCATCGGCCGCGCTCCTCATCGCGCGCGATGACGGAAATCGCGCGGCTCTCCGCTCGTTAAACGGACACTGATGAATAACAGCCCGAGGAACGTTGTTCCCGACATTGTTGCAATCGCCCACGCCGATCTCCGGCGAAATTTCCGAGAGCGCGCGATGACCGCGCGAGATCCCGATACCGCCGCGAGCCGGCTTCTCGCTGACGTCGAGCGAGATCCAACCGAGAGAGAAGGAAATCGCAGGACGGTCGCGCGCCGCAACAAATCCCGAGGAGATCCTCTTATCTCGCGCGCTCCTATCTCGCGGGATCGCGCGGCGTCGCGGCGAGTCCGCGCGCTGTTACCGGGAGAGTCGCGTCGATCGTAAACGAAACCGTAAGAACCGGAGCGAGTTTACAGCCAATAGTAATTTTCTCGCTCGATGCGGAATAATATCATAAACGGCCGCAGTCTTTCCGCGTTTTACGATAATTCTCCGGGCATTATCCGCCGACCGACCGCCGTTACGCGCCGTAGCTCGTTGCGCGATGGAGGGATATAACATAAAATATATCGCCGCGCGCATATTTCGAGACGTTTCCACGTTCCGACGATACAACGGAGATTCATGCGAACGAGAGAGTCGTCTAGCCGCGGCAGTCCGTAACGCGAGTCGCTCCTGCCCGTAAATCTTTTTAATTAATTGCGTGGATTTCTCACGGACTTGTCAAATCTTATCGGATCGAACATCGAACATCGAACATCGCGAGTTGTACGAGTAATGCGGCTAGCGGTTACGACGGAAGGAATTGTTAATTAAAATCACGCAAAATTATACGTCTGCCGGAACGACCGCGGAACGACCAAATAGACAATGATTACAGGCGATGTAAATGATAAGTCGCATTCCGCAGATTCGAAACGTACGTAGGAAAATATGCGGACAAATATACAAATCTCAAGGCTATCTACCATCAGCGATTGCAGCTCCTGGTAGCTTTAATCGAAGTCAAATCCTTTTTTATACACGATTGCCCTCGCGTAAATCCGTTCTTCCTTCATATTACGGAATTGCTTCATATCTGCAATATGATGCTGATCGCCGTGCATCTTCAATGTCGGGAACTCTGTTATTGATAGAATCCCATTAATGCGGATAACTAGTTCTCTCTCTCTCTCTCTCTCTCTCTCTCTCTCTCTCTCTCTCTCTCTCTCTCTCTCTCTGTCCTTCTTCGGCCAGATAAATTAATTGTAATTAATAATCGACAAGCTTATATCTCATCGGAAATCAGCTTTTAGAAGCAGCATCGGATAAATATTCGTTGGAAGGGAAACTTATACGATCATTTTTGTCGTCCTTAATGATATCGTTGAGGATGATGCTATCTGCTTTCGAGAAATCAGCGCGCGCGCGCGCGCGCGCGACGCTCCATTCCATTATTCCTAATGCATCGCGGTTGATCTTAATGAGCTCGTATCTTGGATTCTTAGTGGCAGATGCAGCAGTAATCGGTATTAATAGTAAAATCGCTAAGTGAATGAGATAATTGGAAGCTAACGGCAATCTGGAATCCAGTTTTCATTTAATTTCAATGTTTGATCAACACAGGAAGCTCGCTCAAGAGCTCACAAAAACCTCGCTAAAGAGCTGCAAAAACGAACGCAAAATGTCCGATGTCGATATCGCTGATAGCGGCAGCTGCACGAATACCGCGTCGTTTAATTACATCCGCAAAGGCGAATAACATCCTGTCCTGAGGTTAATCCCTCGCATCGATAATGCGTAATCAATGCGCGGTCGCGTATTGGAAATTCCGCGAGGCCAATTAAACAGAGCATGAAAACTGTTATTACCCTTCCGCGCGCCCGCGCGCCCGCTTGCCAGAATCGGGCGGCGTGTAATAGCGAGCAGGCTCAATCATATCGATTTTGATCGCGCGATTATTTAGCCGATCGATTCCCGGCAGCGCGCACCAGGAGATCTCATGGAAACGTGCGTAACGTCGCACGCGAAGAGTCGCGCGAGCTCGAGCGAATCGCGGACGCGGCGCGATTACGAGGATCAGGAGCGATCCTTGCGCGACGATTTCGCGTTAATCGCGAAAGAGGATACACGCCGCGGATGGTTCACCGAGTGGCAGTTTGCGCGTTGCTCGCGACCCGCGACCTCGCTGACCCGGCGCGGAGAGCCCTCGCGCTTAATGAGCGCGGATAATCTCGGAAAAGTGAGGTGCCATTATCGACAGTGAGACAATTTATTGCTATTATTATTTCTGGCCGCGACTGCGCGAGGGACCGCGCGCTGTAACGAGATTGTTCAGGATTCTTACAGGCTTTATTCTTTGTTTGGAATTTTGGACACTCGGAAAAATCCAATGTAATCCAACGTGTCAAGCATGTGTCGATGATGAGTCCTAGAATAAGGGACGTAGGTCGTAAACCGTTGCTGAAACAAAGAGTATCGCCTTTTCCTCGACAGTTACCTGTATCCTCAGTGTCATGCGAGATGTCCGAGGCAACGGTCACTTGCTTCAGAGTAAGAATCGAAATACTGTAATTGTTAATTCGTTTGCCAATTAAAAGAAAGTAGATAGTTATCTATGATTCTTATCTTTACTCATCATACTATCCCAGAATCGGCATAAATAAATATTTGAGCAGTATGAAGCGAATTTATATCGAAGGCGCTCTAACAGAGATGATTTATCACCGTGATCCGTCATCGGCGCGCCGACCCTCTGAGGCGCGTAATTGAAGGCACGCGAGTGGGATGAAGACGTTGCTGGAACTAATTAATAATAAGGGGAGTCCTATACGTTAAATACATGCCACAAATCGGCTGTGGCGCGACCTACTGGCCCCCGCCGTGGGAATCCAATTAGCGGGAAAGTCTTCGCGGCTTCGCTGTGCTTCGAAAAGACATCTGAGATATGTACACATAAATATAAATATAAATATAAATATAAACATAATTCAACGCCGGTGGGGCGGGGAGCGGGGGSGGGGGGGGGRGGGGGKGGCGCACGGKAATCGCGGCGATCATCGCGATCGGCGATCGCTCGGCGAAAAAAGAAAAACGCGAGAAAATTTCCCGGACATGGACATGAAAAAAAGGGAAGAAGGAAAAACAAAAAGGGGGAAGAAAAAACGGGACGCCTATAAATCTGGCGTCATATATCACGCGCGATCGCTGGCGTTTCCCTTCCTACGCAACCGGATCGTTCATTACGCGGCGCGGCGTGGACAGAAAAAGTGGAACGAGCGGAAAGAAAGCGAGAACGGCGTTCTCGCAATCAGCTTCGAGTCTGCTGCCAAACAAATGAATGGCAGGATGTTTACGCTCCATTTCGTTTATTCGGGAATAAAATGCTCGCTATTCCTAGCCCGAAAGCGCGCGCTTTACGTCGCCGCGCAAATTCCGCTCGCGTCACGAGCTCACCGGCGATTAACATCTAATTAACATTGCGTAAGCAAGCGGCCCGCGCCGGTTTTAATATCGGATTGCGAAAATCTCGCGAATGAGAGATCGATCCGTCAAAGGGATTCGGCCGGGGAACAAGTAACAAGAACTGAATCGCACGGTAATCGCTTCGCCATCGCGTTATCAATCGATTATCATCGAGGAAAACATCCGGAACCGGAGCGGGATCCGGAGGGAAGGGGAAGGCAAGGAGCAAAAGAAGAGACGGATCGGAATGTAAGTGGACGGGAGTTACAATCGTCAAAGGTCAAGATCCGCGCCGCTAAACGATCCCGCGAGAGGTCGATTACTTCAGGAAGTGATAAATCGTCGGAACCGGCATCGGCCGATTCGCCGATGGAGGATCTGCTCATCATTCATCCGATTTACCAGTAATTCTCACCGCCGTGGACATTCACGGCCCTCGGCTGAGCATCTCCTTCCCTCCCTCCCTCTCTCTCCCTCTCTCTCTCTCTCTCTCTCTCTCTCTCCCTCTCTCTCTCTCTCTCTCTCTCTCTCTCTCTCTCTCTCTCTCTCTATCTCTCTCTTTCATTGCGACATCCGCTCGAGCGCGCGTAGGGAATTAAATAAAGCCGCGGATCTATCAACTAATTGAAACGGGATTGAACTCTTGCGCGTAAATGCATGAAATTAGATTAAGCGTCGGATAAGCGAAGAGAGAGAGAGGGAGAGAGAGAGAGAGAGAGAGAGAGAGAGAGAGAGAGAGAGAGAGATTGATGATTATTACTTTGCTCTTTATCTCATTACCGCCGAGATCATTCCTGATATCGATATCCATGATGGTGTCGTTATCGTAATTCCATGATCTTACGTCTTTCTCCCTCCCCCCCCCCTCTCTCTCTCTCTCTCTCTTTCTTTCCTTCCTTTACGGGTTGGAGAGAAAAGCATAAATAACACATCCATGAAAACGTCGCGGGCAACAGCGAGCGTCGGTGTAACTCCCCGTAATAACATACAATAACAATCCTGTAACTCATAGGCGGACGTTTACGTGGCGCGACAAGGCGCGATAAAATTCCGCATGCGCGGTCGCGGCCGCGGAAGATTGCGGCGAGCGCTAATTTCATTCTTATTCGCGGAAGGTCGCGGATGACGAAGGAGGAAAAATCTGTCAGCCAGCGGGTGACGAGGCAAGCCGAATTCCTCGAGGTCGACGAATTCCGCGGATGGCGGGAGCATGCACGTCGCTCGTGCTAAATATTTAGGCCGGATGCCGGACGTCTCCGCGTATCAGTCTGCCGAGAGACGTGTCGTAATGCTCGCACGCGACATTGCACGTTCGCGCCGACGACAGCATCCGCTCCGGCGAGGAGAGATCTGCTCCCGCGAGATCAACAATTGACGTTGTTATTCATCGCGCGCTGCTGAATCGATCGAAGGGTTCCGTCATTTGCTTCTGATATTGTTAGCGGCTGACGCAGGAGTGCGTGAGGGCTGTCGCAGCCGATGAGTAGCGATAATTGACGAATCCCCCAGAAGCGAATCGACTCTACGACTCCTTTCCATGAGTCTGTCCGTCTTGCATCGGACAGACTGATAGGTTCGGCTTCGAGAGGAACATCGAGAGGAAATAAAACGCTTGGCAACATATCGCAAGCAATCCATTTCCCGGATTCGCTCCGGAATAGATATCCATTGGCACTCGATCATTTGTTAATCTAAAGTCCATCGCGATGCAAAAGTTTCGTCATGTTTCAGCGGGAAACACGGCTTTTCTTTTATCGGCAGACTCGACCGGCTCCTGGCGTGAGAAGAACACGACGCGCGGGTAAAGCGGAAAATCGAGTTGCTCGTGGTGAAATATTTCTTCCGGCACGGAATAATATTATCATCTATCAACCGTGGAACAGCTTCGATACGGACTGATATCGTGTGCGCACGTGCCCACCATATGCACAGTGATACCGCACAAGACGGAGTATTTTCGATTTACATTTTGATTGCAGAAATTAAACCGCGCACGAGACATCGAGAGAAAAAGAAGAGAGAGAGAGAGAGAGAGAATAATTTACTTGCATCCTCTGCTTGAGAGAAGAGAGATTGCGTGCAGCAAGATGCCCTTAAATAATGTACAAATCGCAGCGGAAGCAATTCGCAACCGATTTACATGCGATCGCCAAAGATATATGATCGACGATAGGATCTTGATCCCATTAATTTTCTTATTTGAACAGATCAGGCGCGCTCGACATCAACTATCGTCGCGAACACATTTCGTCATGTCCTGCTACCGATCCTGCCGATCCTGCCCATCCTGCGCAGATGGGCGCAGAATGAAACGAGTCCGGGAATATGATGATGAGGAAAACAGAGCTCGCGAATAGCAGAAACGATCCAGGCATGATGTATCGATTAATTTACACTCGCACGCGGATTTATATGCAACACCTCGCGGAATATTCAGTACCCTCGGAAACGTGTTCATCTTCCGCAATTGCGACATGAAGAAACGTGAAGTGGTAAAGCCGATAAGCGATTAATATTAATGACAGGTACACTTGTGCGTTTTCGGGAAGGTTACTTGGTCTCATTGCATTCGACTGATTGCGTTACTCTATGTGACGTATAATCATTAAACGGCGAGTGATCAGACGCACGTGTGATGGCGACGTGCCGATAATCGATTTTTCAAGCCGCTAATTGGTGACGGATTTGAAATTCGCTGCCCGAGCTTCGTTAGCGCATCTGGCACAGCACTGGATAGATGTTTAATTACTCACCTGCAACAGAAAACAAATTACACGGCGATTATTTGTAGGATACTTATCGCCCTTGTCGAGTGATTCGAGAAAATTTATAATTCACTCCAATCGTCGGTTCGTTAAGGCCTCGCCGACCGTGCACGCGCAAATCGCAACTCTCGTTTAATTGTTTCCGCCTGATGCAATTTCCGAATGCGATGAAGAGCTGCATTGTGCGTATACGATAAATGTGAGATTGTCAAAAAGACGACAACGCGTGAAATCAAAGTCCCCGCAGTGTGTTGAGGATTTTTATTTGTCATTGGTTTGGAATGTTCTCGATGTAAACAAGCATATATCGAATATGAGCCACAAAGCCGAGGGATTAGGTCGCAACCTTTGCCGAAACAAAAAAGGATCGCTATCGCTCGGCAGTTACCAAGCCGCAAGTCTTGAGAGAAGCCAGAAGCATCCAGATATTGTAACCGTTAAGTTGTTTCGTTCTCTAATGATTCTCGTCCTTACTGAACACACTCTCTCGAACCGGCAATAAATAAAACCGAATCGGCGCGTGAACATCGTGAGATACACTTACGCGCACTGATGTCGTTTCTATCTTTACGTCCTGGCGATTAACGTTTTACATGTAGCGCATGCGCAGTATAAAATACATCCTGTTCTCTACAAAGTGCGTACAGATTTGCAGACATAATCTCTCGCACAATTTTATGCGTGTATGACTTGAGATTACGCGAGAGGATAGCAACACGGCAGCGAATGAGGTAGCAACGAGCAGAATGTCAGCGATTTGTTGATACCGTTCTCAATATACAAACCGAAGGCTAAATAAAAGACGCAGAGGGGCGACTCGGCAAAATAGCGCGTTACGTATTTACGGGCGCGTCGCAACGGATATGTAAGCGATCGTGTAAAAATGTAGCGAACATCGCGCGCCGATCTTCCCGGGCCGATTACATCCGGACCGAGAACATCTAATTAAAATTTAATTTACATCGATCAACGTGAGATTACCTTGGAGCTTTAGCAGGTGTTAGCGAGGCCGGGCAAGCAGAGTATAAATGTACGCTAAATAATAAGCCGCCCGAAAAATGTCGACGACCATCGTGGCGGGCAAGCAGCGGGCAAGTGCGATGTTAATTAATCACGAGGATTGCGGGTAATTGCGACAAAAATGGCCGACAGGGCGTGGCCAATCGATTCGAGGCATCGCCTCGCGAAAAGAAAACAGAGAAAAGAGAAAAGAGAAAAGAAAAGGAAAGGAAAAAGGAACAATAGTGCATCGGAGCAACATACTAGCACTCTATGCTGCGCAATGCTACGATTTCCTGCGTTTCGAAACGCAGGAAAGACAGGCACGCCCAAGGACAGACGTCGTACAATAACATCGCTCGATAGCGGCATCGTTAAGCATCACTGCATGGAATGCCAGGTGAAGAAGTCGCCGCGAAGCGTATTTACATCGGCGAAAGCCAAGCTCGAATTTCCTGTTTTCCTAAAAGAGAGTTCCTTCAGGGAGAAGCTGCTCGCCAGAAGAATTAACTAATCGACTTTGGATAGCATTCGGGAACGTTGTTTCCATTTTTAAATTATTTTCACGAACGAGCGATTTTTATTGATAACCGATGCGCGCTGGCTTCAGCATTGCGTCAAGTGCGTTATCGCATTATTCAGATCGCATTATCTGATTATTCGACGTGAGCTATAAATTCCGCTGCAAGTTTGTGCGGTACGTCGCGATAAATGCGCCTGTAATGACACGTGGAACGTGTCTTTTGCGCGAGAGTCATCGCGCGCGATATTAACGGGAGATAAATATAACATGCGGAAAAAGAAATCATAGCCGGTATATCGGCTCCATTAACTGATACTTTACAGCGTACGAGACGGCTGATTCTAATTAAACGCGCCGATACTCCTCTATAAACACTTTAAACTACCGTTTCCAACGATTGCAGCGATATCGCGTCGCCTAACGAGTCGCGGGATACACTCACATAACGATCATCCGGATTACAGTCGCGCCTTGCGCGGGTCCGCAGCGAAGCAAAGTTCGCGGGAATCCCCGGCGCGCGATAACAGAACGCGTGCAAACAGTGCGTTAATAAAAACCGCTAAGGGCAAAACGCGAAAGGAGCTTGCGAACGTCGCGTCTCTGTCTGCCTTTACGTCTTTACGAGAAAATTGGTCGGCAGTCTGCGAGGAAAAGCACGGATCACCGCCGCGATCGAAAGCCTTACAGCCTTAAAGGCTTAAGCGCTGCCTTGAACAGCAGACGTCGCAAGTAGAGCGAGGATTCGCATCGATCGCTACTAACGGGAGGGTCGCATCTATCGAGATGGCAAGGACTGTGACCTCTGCCGTGACCGTGATGCACTCGCTAAGCGTATCGCGAAGGCGCGGCGCAGCGCGAGCAGGCAGCCATTGCGGGAGATTGTTGGAGTCCACCTTGCTCGTTAAATTCTCTCGCCGCAGGTCGCAAATGAACGATTGCCCCGCGCGACGGGAAACTGCGGCTTTTTTCCTCGCGAAATGGAGAAGTAGCAGTCGTAGCTCCTCTCGTCGCTGCGAACGAAGCGAGCGGAAGGCCAATTGCCATTTGCTTCGAATGCTGTAGATCTTTCTCTCTCTCTCTCTCTGAATCCACGTCCGGCGACTTGCGATCGATAACTCGCGGCGAAGATCGAGTATCCCGGAGTATCCGTTGCGATATTCTGCTTTCGAATATCCAAGCGCCGAATTCCTCCAAGCGTTTCTATCATCACGCTCGAGATGTCAAGAGCGACCGGCGCATAGCTGGCATCTTTCCATCAATCGCTCGAGTCCCAGACGTCCCGATGGCGAGATGGGAAAATCCACCTGCGAATCCCGGCGCGATTTTAATCAAATAAATTAGTACACGCGTCGCTTCCTTCCGGCGCGGCGCGTCGCAAGCCGCGTGTCTCATTATGCGTCGAGATGTGCCAAACGAGGCGCGCTCGTATCAATCTGATACATCCTAATGCACTTACGTGAAACCTATAATTAAGTCGAATCGGGTATCGGCACGGCGCGGAGGCGAAACAAAGGAGACACAACGGCACACCGTCATAACTGCCGCACATGTACTCGCACGCTCCCGACGTCGTCATCGATCATCCGACGTCACGGGAGGGTGCGTTTCAACGCGGCTATATCAACGGGGGATCGCATGCTTCTTTCTCATTCTTCGTCCCCCTCCTCGCCACCTCCTCCCTCCGCTCTCCTCCTCCCCATTTCGTGCCACCTCTGCCCCAACTCGCCAGTCCCCTCGCCAGTGCCAGTTCTCTCGCTCGCTCCTCCGCTCTGTCTCTCCGCCTCCGCCGAACTTCCGGTTACACGCGGCTTCCGGTTGGAGGGTTGAGCGCGCCGCGTCAGCGGCCCTCGCACTTCCGGCTGGCCAGGACAGGACCAGGTTGTCATAGAGACCCGCGCTCGGGCTACACCCTCGGACACACCCCCGACAACATGGCCGACCACCCTACCACCCTGCTCTCTCGGGGCAACGACGTCGACCATCTCGCTCGAGGATTTCGCCAAGCTTACCAGCCGCGCGTAGCTGGCTGGGGGAGGGCGGGGGAGGGGGAGGCAGAGCCCGCGGATACGGAAACCCCATGGGCCCCGGTGCTGTATGCCGTGAAAGGACCCTCGACCCTCCGAGTGCCACTCATCCTCCGCGGTGCGCGCGTACTCGTGACGCGTGTCGGTGTGAGGGCCCCTTTGTGAGCTCTCCGCGTCGCGTCATGATGGGCGGTGCGCGGTGCGGGATGTCGGATTAAATTCGCGAGACGAGCGCGGATCTCCGCGAGCGTCATTTTCAACGATCAACGGAAACGTTGATCATTACAATCAGAGGATTGTAACGATCCTCCGTTGTTCATCTCCCTTCACGAGCGGTGCTTTCGCTTATTAGTGGGTCATTCGCGTCATTCGCGCTATCCGCATCATCATTTCCGATTAAAGGCTCTGTTTTTTGCGGGATTCATCGAATGACTCGAGTACTGTTCCTGCGTTCGCAGCGGAGATTTGGAGAGATCCACTCGGCAGGCGCGCGCGCRCGCGCGCGCGAGAGAGAGAGAGAGAGAGAGAGAGAGAGAGAGAGAGAGAGAGAGAGAGAGAGGATGACAAAGAACGTCGGAGGTCCGCGTCGTTTTGCTCAAATCCCCGTAGGAATTAAATCGAGAACGCTCGGCTGCCCTCCTACGCCGAGTCGCCATTTCAGACACGAGCACTCGTTAGTGCGTTAATTAGCGATAATCGAAGCCGCGCGGCTCCATTGACGCGGAACGCGGAAGCGTTTCTCGGCAAGCAAGTGATGCGAGTTTCTTCCGCGAGGCGAAAGAAAGCAAACGGCAGAATTCAATCGTGTCTGACGAGATTATTCTTCCGAGTCGCATGTCCGCGAGGGTGACGAACGTTTAATTATTCCCATGGACCGGAAACTCTGGAAAGTCTCCAGGCGTCGCCTCCGCGAGCGAACGAACTCGCAGGCTTCCGAAGACGAATTTTGGAAAAATGTAATAAAGATTGGACCGATTGGAGATTCCTTAGTCGAGTAGTTAAACTGTCGGTCGACACGGCTGGCTGGCAGGCGAACGCGAGCGCACAGGGTGCCTATACCGGACAACATCCTAGATGTTGGAGGACCGTAAAGGTAGGAACGCAACATGGCAAGCTTCCTGGGAAACCAGCGGCAGCGCAAACGCCAACTGCACAAACCATCCGGAACAACGACAACGAGCGCAACAAATCTGGATAGAGAAACATAAAAGATTCAAAAACGCCTCGTGAAACCACTGGTAGCGAGACTGAAGAGCAAATGGAGTAAGAAAAAAAAAAAAAGAAATTCCTTACTCGAGTGTATGTAAATCTCCGCGTTATTTCGGTCAACATTTCTAGAGCTGACTCTAATAAGCGTACGTCACTCGCCGATGATGGAAATAAACTGATGCGTATGCAGCAGTTATTAAAGGAATTCAAGTCTAATGATAATTTCGAAACGCGAGCATGATTTATAATCCTCTCAATAAAGTTCCGCATCAATTCTCCTATCGCGATTACGTCATCACGAATAATTCAACGGCGATTCGAACATTTGTTTTGCGAGATTATAATACGCAAGGTTGCTTTGACTTAATAAGCACTTATAGCCTCCAAGCCTTATTTACCCATAAAAGTTACTCATAAAAGACAAGTACGCGTACATTTATGACGCTTCTGTTATGACACAAGCGCATATTAAAGCGTCGACTAGCGAGTTGTTAAATTAAAAATTATGGTTGATAATGGATAGCCAGTGAAGGAGAAAATTAGAGGATGTGGTGGTAAGGATAGTCATAAAAGCCGAAAATAACTTTATTCAGTATAGAAATCGCGCCTTTCTTCCTCTTTTGCTTCTCTCTTATGAAACGCATAATAAAGTGTAATGAGAAAAAGCGATTTAATGTAGCTGTCGTTGACAAAGTATCCTCCGCGGATTCATTCGATAATTATTACTCCTACATGAGGAGTTACCGTAATTAAATTAGTAATTATTGTGGCCTCCCAATGGGATATTTCATGCTCTAAAACGTGCTCTAAAAATGCAGCTGCAGCTATGGAAACGACAAAGTGATATAGCAAGTCCTATTAGTCAAGTGTAGATCCTTAGATCGAAGGAATGATGGCATAATCCTCGTCGTGTATGGATACATGTGCAAATACAGAATATGGATGCTCCGTTTGTAATGTTGTGGACAAGTCAGCCATTATTGACATTCTGAGTGATATGAATTATGCTTATAAAGGCTAATGAGATGCTGGGACAGTAATGTATCGCTAAAAGGATTCCTCTAATGAATCGGATTATTAAAAATATAGCTAGAGGCGATCCGCAATTTTATCGTAGTGAAATATTAATTGGTGTTGGCAGCTTAAGAATTCTAAGCTGCGAGTGATGCAACTTTATTCCTACTTATTCCACGGACACGTATCGAATGCATTCGATAACGTTGGTTTTTTATTGAAATCAATCTCCAATCCTCGCAGTTGATAATAATTGATGAAGCAGCTTGCAGCAGAATATAATCATAAAATTCGCGTACACGTACACACGAGTGCACGCTAGACACTCGTGCGCACGCGCGCACGCACGCAGGCAATTATATCGTCATGACTCTGAAAATGCAATTTTCGAGTTAGTGAGTGCCCGGCAAGGTTTAATTTCACACTGCGCGGTTTGCTTAATTGCAGTTATCATGTCCACTGCTAGAATGACACAAACGTTGTTACAGAACGTGGCAATTATTCGTTGCGCGGTCACGCAAACGATATATTAATCGCACAGAAAAGCCCAGGAATGCGAATTGCAAGTGAATTGCGTGATTTTAATCGCATTCGTCCGTATAATTGAATGTCCGGCTTTCTATTAGTCATTCAATGCTCGCTTTACCTGTTCATCCAATCTGTTGCCTGACATAATCGTGCGAGAGATTCCCGGCCTCGGGATTCAGGAGAGATTCAGGACACGCAGTCAGCCGAGCTCGTTTGCGTCTACGAAAGTATTCATCCCCGAAAGAATGGCGACAATGTCGACAGAGAGGGAGGAGAGCGTCGACGTCTCCAGAGCGTCTCGGAAATCCCCCGCCGAAACGCGTCCGCGTCCCGACGCGGCGTCCTTCAGATCCATCAGGATGCAGCGGGGGTGAGGTTCGCCCCCTCGTGGGTTTCGAGTGGCCGGACGTGGGTTGTCGTCGTCGCCATCCGCATCCAGCCAGCCGCGTCACGTGGCGGAAAGGAAGGCGAAAAACCGGCGACAAAAGGTCGCCCCGTGGCCCGGGCGTGCTCGAGAGATCACCTCCGATCTATCTCGCGAAAAAACGACGGGGCGAAGGGGAGAGCTGCGGGGAGGGCGAACGAAATTCGGACGTCGCGCCGCTCTCAAGTGTCGGAGCAGAGAAAAAAATCCATACCGACGCTGCCGGCGCCCGGGGGCGGGGCCAGGTACGCGCCGAGCGTACGCAGAGGGTGCCGACTCCCCTTTGCCACCGCGCGCGCGAAGGGTGCGAGTGATAATTCGTCGGCATGGCAACGCCCGTCCTATCGGCCGCCTCGATGCTCCATGGGTATTCTTGTTCCTTCTCTCGTCCGCCCGTCCGTCCCCCACAGCCCTTCTCCTCAACAACCCCTTTGAAACGACCCTCGTCCGGGAATCCGCGGCCATCCCCTTTTCACGGGCCGAACGAATGGCGCTCGTGAAACTGTGTTTTCTTCCTTTTGAAGTTCTCCGCTCGGCTGCACTTGCCACCCTCGAGAGGGAATCGACAGAGAAGACCCGAGGACGCGAGGGTAGCTAGGCGATGGTAGGATGAAAACGCATTAGGTGAGCCTGGTTCGTTGCCACGGCAACAGCCCGCAAGCCTCGCCGGAGTCTATCTAGGGTCGATCCTGCCCTGAAAGACACAGGCATTCGGATAACCTTGAAATCTACCTCCCTTCAGGAGTAGCTTCGTTCGCGGAACGAGCGTGAGGAGGATAGGGCGTGGTGTCGATTGCGACGCCTGGGTGAACTCGTTAACGATCCGCGAGTGTATTCTCGGAACTCGCGGGAATTCTACTTTCCGAAAATTCTGGAGGATTTTAGCCCGTTTTCAAATCGTTTTCATAGAAACGCGAGAGAAGAAGAGCTCTCCGACCGAAGAAAGACAGATGCAATCACGATCGTAACACGTACGGGGAAGAAAAGACTAAAAAGCGGAGAACAGTTTTTAAGGGAAAAACGTCAGGGGCGATAAAACGAAGAAGAACGTGCCGGAAGAACGGCCACCCTTGCGATAGGGTCCCTCGAGATGTCGACGAGCCTATAACGAGTCTTATCCCCCTCTAATAACGATGTAGACGATCGCCAAATTCGCGCTATATTTTGATAGCCAGTTTGATGCGATCACTGGATAAATATTCAAGATGCTATCCGCTGGCATTGCTCGTGCGGCGAGATGCAGCTTGCATGTCTGTGCGGGGCATATTACTGTTAATTAAAAGCGTCCGTTCGAGCATCGACACCCTAACGCGATTACATCTTCGTTCCTTTGAAATGGCAAACCGCCGGTCCTTAAAAATCGCTGCCTAAGAAACCGGACCGCGTTCGCGCTAAATAAATTCAGAGCGAATACATAAGTTCTGGGATGCCCGCGAATGCGGTCTCGCTACCTTATAAATATTCATTTTCAACGCAGTGATAAGAAGAACAGCATGAGCGGAGACGAAGAGAAATCTTGCATAAAATAAATACGCTCCTATGGAACGTGGTAATTGAAAGATGAACCAATTAAGATATATAATCGGGGCGAAATCTCGTCCGCAATTATGGCGATTAGCTTTCACGGGAATACAACATCGACGCGAGAGGACATCGTTAGGGAACATGCAACGCCGAGGAGGTAATTGATAATAAAGACAGTTGAAAGCTGGATCATTATTTGTCTCGTGTGCTTATCTCCGTTTCATTTTCCTTCAAAATACGGACAATTTTGTTTCATTCATGAGAGCATGTAAACGCTCTCATGTAAATATTGTCGAGCTTTAGTCGCCGCGTGAACGCGATAGATCTAAGATTGCCAATCTAGGAGATACAAGGATGCATACTTATCGCTACTTATCGCTTATCGCTTCCCTTATCTCGCTACCGCGCTCGGTCCCAATGATCACTCGTTTAATCGTACTTTCAATACGACGCGGTGTACTCCCAATACTCGCCATACGAGAACAATTGTCACGCTCTCAACCTTGAGAATTGCGTTTCTCCTCTTGTTTCCACGCTTCTGCGCGCCTCGTTGTCCGTTGACCTCGACTTCACATCCCTCGAGGAGAGGCCTCGAGGAGGTTCTCGCTTAAACAACGCGCATGCGCGAACAAAACGTCCGTCCGAAAAACTGACACGCGAGGATGACCTGGTATTAAAGCGCGCCTCCATGACGCCCGGCAATTTCATGACTCGCGTAATAGCGAGTTACGGAAGGGCCGATAGCGATCTCATAGCGCTAACGAATCGCGCGCGTCAGAAAAACCTCCGCGCCGGTTTATTACTTCCCGTTGTTGAGTGGCGGCGTCGTTAATTTTTGAGCTGTCGCGCAGCTTGTCCGGCAGCTTGCCGAAGCTCCATCGCTCCTAGAATTCCTCCGCTAGAATTTCCCCGATCGGGGATTCCCGGTTCGGATCATTACGAGAGCGAGGCGTTTCGTCTCACTTCAGCATTGAATCCGGACGAGAAGCGTGCGAATCGCGACCCTCCTCGATGCGACCGCCTCGAGAACGTATTCGCGACGCGAGCCCGAATGACCCGCCGATCCGAGGTCAAGCCGCGGTTCAAAATTGCTCTCGAACAATTTCGGGATGGCGCGATGCTCCTCCCCAGGGAGCCCTCCCTCTCCCTCTCTCTCTCTCTCTCTCTCTCTCTCTCTCTCTCTCTCTCTCTCTCTGTTTTTCTCCGTGCGGGCTGTTGCGTAACAGGAGGGGGTTTGAAATTTTCGCGAGCGTGACGTTTCACCCCTGGACTCTCATTCTCTTCCGGATGAGAATCGAATCGAACGGCCAATCACGCGCCACTCCCAGCGGATTACGCGAGCGAGACAGCCGCCTCGTGCATTTCGATCCGCTGATGTATCGCGCGCCTGCGCGCCTGCGCGTGTGCGTGCATCTACATACGACCGGATTGTGGACCAGTCAAGCCGGTCCGCCGTTCGGTTCCTGGTTCCTGGTTCCCGGTTCCTGTGTCCCGCTCCTCCTCCCGCGAATCTTTCAAGGTAATCCTCTTCGCGGGGGAGCGGGGAGGCAGGCGTGTTTCCAGTCCGGCGCGATTTCAACGCGACCTGCCCACGGCGCACTTGCGAAGCGCTTTATCAGGGACTTTATGCGGTTCGGAAAAATGCGCTCGACTTGTAATGCTGAAGATGGGCGGGAGGGTGGAAGGAGAGCTCAATGTCTGAATACTAATGAACCATCGCTGTAGATATCTCAACCGAGGGATTTGGTTTAATTTAATCCCGCTCGATTCGATTCTCCTCCCGCTCGTTCGCCGATGATTATTATTATCCGTCGTCGGTCATCTTTAACGGCAATCACCGATAGTCATTTGCATAGATACGCGATTAAATCGATGTTCCAATGACGATATCGCGGCAATGATATACGCCTCGTTTACCTTGTAAATCTACATGGCGCAATGACAAAAAATTATTTTTCTGCGACAATAAGGCGATTAAGTAGGACTATAATTCGCCGTAATAATCGAGCGCGGCGAATAATCGTCATTCTTCGGTAATGGTGAATGCAAAATCTGCCAAGTTGAAGATCGTTGAATGCCGAGGGCCGAGATTAACATCTCGATCGCTTTGCGATCGGAAGCGCACGCGTGTCCTGCATTTTCAATGGCGGGCTAGCATCAACGTCCATCATAATTACTTTTACCGAAGCACCCACCGAAACCGAACGACTTTTCTTTTTCTTTTTTTTACTCCATTTGCTCTTCACTCTCGCTACCGGTGGTAGGTTTCACCAGGCGTTTTGGAATCTTTTATGTTTCTCTATCCAGGCTTGTTACGCTCGTTGTCGTTGTTCCGGATGGTTTGTGGAGTTGGCGTTTGCCTCGCAGGAAAACCCCTGCCGCTGGTTTCCCAGGAAGCTTGCTGTGTTATATTCTGCCTTTACAGTCCTTCAACATCCAGGATGCCCGGTATAGATAGGCACCCTGTGCGCTCGAAACCGAACGAGTAAAACAAACTTGTCGGAGTCACGGCCACCGAATGCGATACTCGCTCGTACTCGCTCGTACTCGCTCGATTCGAATGCTCCGTACCGCCGTGAAAAAAGCAAGAAGAAGAAGGCCAAAGAGAAAGAGACGAAGAAACCTGTCGTGCCACTCGCGTCCGGAAAGGAGAGAGAAAAACACGCGGTCGCGCGGCCGATGTCGTTACCGAACGGAAATGAGGAACGATTCGAGAGTCAGGCGTTGCCACGGAAGGCGCAACGCCTAACGAGGAAAAGCAGGAGGGCAGCATGAAGGGGGAGGGGGAGGGAGGCCCACGTACGGCGCGGCTGATGATGGTTCGCGCGCGGCCTCGCCGGCGATCTGATCACGCGCGAGACTGATCCTCTCCTTCCGGTTTCCAGGATCCGCGCCGGCCAGATCCGGCGTCGCCCTCCTACCGGCCGCGTAATGATACCGATAACGACGTCGGGTCACCTGAAACGCACCCTGCCGGCCAGCGCAGCCGCGCCGGAAGCCAGCTGCTGATTACATTGCTTCGCCGATGGATCCGTTCTCCCGCGGGAAGTTATATGGCAAATGGAAGTGGCCGCGGCATGGGGCTCTCCCGGGCCACCTACCGCTCCGCGTAATGATATCGACAGCGATCGGCAGTAAGCAAACATAAACCGTGCCCTGCCGGACACCTGAAGCGTCTCGTGCCAGCCGGGGGATCCAAGTTGAGGGACGATCTCGAGCGAGCCAACGGCGGCCATTAGCCGCGGTGAGATCGATTCTCAGAGTTCGATCTCATCGCTCAACCGTTCCAATCTCCGGTGTACACGTTGACGCGACTGAGTATATATTTGAGTCGACTTTTGGCAAACGTTGTCATTGGATATTTTAAATTGATATTCAACGCTGCTTTGCGATTATCGAATAACGCTTGTCAATGCGCACTTTTATTGATTACTCTTCGCTAATAAGAATATCGAGCTATCGATATTCAACGTACGTGTTGCTGTAGCTGAAGCTGTCTCGCAACGTTCAAAGTAATATTATAATATTTAGTTGAAAGTGAAAATCGGCAAACAGATGACATTAACGGCACCTGTTGGCGGACTTACATATTTCAAGTGTACAGAGTACTCGTACGTGCTCGAAAATGTTGGATTGTTCGGGTTATAATATTCTAATATTTTTATAATCCTCTTTGTGCACTTTTCACCGAAAATACATTTTCATGTTAAGCCGACAATGATCGATTATTCGATCGTATCGATCAAGGACACACGTCGGCAACAAATAATGAGTATAGAAAGTTTACGAGTATATAAACAATAAAGTTCAAAAGTTAATTACTCGATCAAGCGTCGCGTAATTGCCACGAAAAAATGCCAGCTGATCGATGTTTGAATCGATCGATGTTTGATTCATTATATTGGGAGATTAATAAAAATCAATCTCGTTTCGATCACTCGCGCTTATCATACATTCCGCTAATAATACATCGAGCACCTGCAAAGTTTCCGATGCATGTAAAAGTCCAGCGCATAAATACCTTATCGATTGTCAGTTACGCGTATCGCAATGGCGCGAATATGCAGGCCCGCGTAACTTTGTACGAAACATTTAATAAACTGCGAATTACCTGTTTATTTATCGACGAGGAAACGTCGCCGAGAACGGATAACGATAACTGTGTCTCGCTCGGCGAATTTCCAACGAGATAAACGAGACGATAGCAATAAGAACGATACGCAAATATGCCTCTATGAAGGCAACTAAATTATTACTAGCGTTATCATTCCGTATCGCTGTTATCTCTTACGCTATCGTCGAAGCGGATTGGCCGGCGGATTGCACGGCGAATCGGCTCATTATCCAATACGGGAATTATCATCGCCGCCGTTACGTGATACGGCAACGCGAGGGCGATTTTCCTCCCCGGAGAGGAGAAAGGGAGGAGGAGGGGGAGGGGGGAAATAAGAAGAGAATGCAGAAAACGCATTGCGAGAGATCGGGTAGATCTCTCGCGTATCGTCGTCTGAGATACGCTTTCGCGCGCGATCATCTGCATTATTGATTATATATAATTTTCTCCTCTTGTAACCGTTCGCGGTAGTTTCCTGGATTCGTTAAATCCCCCGATTTATCCCTAGCACCGCCGATAATTCACTTCTATTCGGTATCCGGGATGGCCGCCGAGCGCGCGGCTTCCTCTTTTCTTCTTCTTCCTCTTTTCTGAATGCCGGGACGACGCAAACCGGAAGGCGCAGCTTGTGCGCTGCAAGCCGCGAATCTAACTGTTTTCGAAATGGAGACCTGCTCTCCTCGGCGAGCTCTCCGGAATTAGCCGATTGGCGACACGCACTGCTGAATCGGAAGAGGAGGGCGGGGGAAGAACGCGAGCCTTCTTCGTCTTCTTATAGGATCATGTATCTTATCCAGTGTGCCTGTTCTCCTGTGACCTCGATGTCCAACTTTTGCACCAACGTTTCGGCGACTCCTCAGGTGGCCTGAAGGTATCTGGTTTTACATTTTTTGCGAGCCGGTCATCATCCATCCTGTTTACGTGATCCCGTCTTGTGACATCTTGGATCTCGCAGATGTTGCGAATATCTTCGTTGCGAGTTCTATCCCGCAGAGTACTGCCAACGATGCAGCTTAAACCTTCTCAACCTTTACAAGAGTCTTCTTCTTCTTCTTCTTTTTCATCTTTTTATAGCACCATGTACTGTATCTTATCCAGTGTGCCTGTTCTTCTGTGACCTTGATGTCCAACTTTTGCATCAACTTTTCGGAGACTGCCCAGGTGGCCTGCCAGGTGTCTGATTTTACATTGTTTGCGATTTTTGCACGAGTTCTATCCCGCAGAGTGTTGCCAACGATGCAGCCTTAAGGTCCTCATTGATCTCAGGAGGCGTCTCGGATGGTAGTTTCCGTTTTTTGTTTCAATGGCATAGGTCATTACAGGTCTCACACAAGTTTTATATATCCTTATTTTTCTCCTCAAGTTCATCGTAACATTGCAATATTGTTTCTCCAGATTATATCGCGTAACTTAGACATCACGGCTACTTTGGTCATTGCTTGCACCTCTTCTTTCGCGAACGACACAGCGATTAATTAACGAGATGTGCTCGGTGTACACCTTGACGATCCCGACACGTCTATATTTCGTATCGAAGATCCAACGGCCGTCCGGACTTATCAAAAATGCACCCTCTCATTATAAAATAATCTCGATCATGCGCGATGCCGCTCTCCTCCCCGATGCCGCTAATCGATCGCAGAAATCGAATCAGCGCGTGCACCTGAAGAGAGCGCGTCTCTGCATTCGCCGCGATAACGCGTTTAACCCGTATACGATTAACGACCGCCATTCGGATTATTGATTCGCGATTGCGAATCCTCAGCATCTCTATCGCTTGATGAGAGAAGCTCTCTGCGAGTTCATTTTCAATAACGGTTCAGGTGAGGTTGCGCCACGCGCTTCCTCGATTCTCCCAGCACCGTTCAGCGACTTCGCGGCCGCGCGAAGAAGCGAGATGTGAATCTCTCGTGGCAATAAATGCATAATCCGTGCTAATGTCCGCTGCTCAGTTACGTCGCACCAACCTTGCTTCGCGAATCGAACGCACCGATTGTACTTTGCAATCCCGAAAAAAACGGTCCACACTACCGGTCCGCGTGGCGGCGAGCGAATGAAATCACGAGCGATCAGCGATTTCTTCCAACCGGGAGATTTAAAAATAATTTTCAGGAAGAATGCAACAATGTGGACGACATGACGGCGAGTAAGGACATCCCTTAAGGGTCATGCTGCGGTTCGGTTCGGGGAACTCGCGCATGCGCCATCGAATATCGTCGGTCTCGGATCGCAGGAAACATCATTGTCCGATTTCATTTCCGGATCGAGCCACGTCTCTTCCCTCCCTCTCCCGCTTCCGCGAACTGCATTTCGGTGAATCTCATCGAAAGGAACTAAAGCGTCCCGACTAATTTCCCGACTAATTTAAAGTTCTGGCTCGACGCTTCTCACGCGAAGCAGAGCGAAGTTCGACGAAATGTCGGGAGCGAGAAGCGACTTCAAAAGCGAGCCGGAGATCGAATCGAATCATGAGAGAGCAAGAATCAGATGTTCGATTCGCAAGGAACGCCGTTAATGGCGCGCTTAACGAGCTCGGATCATGCGGATTAATCGATCGAGTTATTCAGGAACGCGAAGCTACGAGCTCAATCGTCTTTCGACATTTCTCCTCGCTCAAGGCGCTATCGAGGAACTTTCGATTTCTTCAAAGCTATCTCTTCCTCCGCGCATGCGCGCGCGCGCGCGAGCTCGGCCAGGCGCATGGATCGCGAATAATGCGAAGTGTTCGGCTTCGCGCGCGTGTCCGGATCCGTCGATGATGAATAACGAGCGTAGGAGCGTCGTGAATCTTCATGAGCATCGCGCGAGCCGCGCCGCCGGCCTCGCCGCTCGGCAGCTTCGCAGAATATCCGTTTCTATTAGAGATTCTCGTTAAGCGTTGCACATTGCGAGCGCGCAACGGAAAGTGAGAACGATTCGAGCGAATTAGAGATTCATTTTACGATTATACGGCGGGAGATTGATGGGGCAAGCGCGCGGCGCGTAAAGCTCTCTCATTAGGGACGCGTTATTATCGACACTGATTGCGAATGTGTAACGCGCCGCCTCACTCAAGAAGGCCGCTTGATTGTAAACGAGGCGAGCCGCAGTTTAGCTTTAAGCGTTTAATTGAAAATACGCTCAACAAGCAGCACTGATTGCTCTCTAACTCTCTCGCCATCTTTCTCTCTCTCTCTCTCTCTCTCTCTCTCTCTCTCTCTCTCTCTCTCTCTCTCACCGATGCGTGGGATTAATGCGGGCTTCCTGATCGATCCGCCGCTTAGAAGCCGTTAAAACGGATCAGAGCGTTCGAATAATTAGCGTGTGTGCTTCTACGATTCGGTAATCAGGACATCAGGTCTCGGCCTGGTTGGTCTCGGATTTCAGAAAAACAACGCGAAAGTTGTTACCTCGGATGCGAGTAGGAGCGCGCGTTCGATCAGAATCAAGATCATCCGTCGTAAAATCGGATTCAGTGAGAACTCTGCGACGCGATTAATCGCGATGAAATGAAGCAGGTCGGTCGGTAGGTTGGTTTTAATTAAATTTTTCTCGCTCATAATCGATCGCTCGTCGGAATCGATCGGTGACTGAAACACGATCTAGCCGCTCGCGCATCATCCGTCACTGACGTCACGAGATGGAGTCGTAAAATGCTCCGCGCGTAGCTTCGACTCGAAACTCTCGCAAGTCCTGATCGAGGGAAGAAAAAGGTCACTCGCGAATGATATCCTGCAGAGAAACCGGAATGATCGAAACGTCCGAGTACACGGAAAAATAAATCATCGCGAATCGTCGCGCGACTTCCCCCGAGCGCCTCTGACTAATGAATAATTGGGCGAGGATGATAGCGGCCGGACATTGATAAAAAGACGATCGCACCTTTTTATGCATCCGAAGAAACTGGTTCTGCCGTCTCGGCGCGGACTCGCGATTAGAGATTGACGAACACGAACGTTCCCTCCTCGTCTCTTCTGCGTCGTGCACGTCGAACGCGTTCGTGACGTTTACAATTTGTCCGGATAATTCGCATGGATCGTTTAGATCGATAGCGATTTCATGAGACGTGGTCGTCATCTTCGCATGAACGTGAGACCGAGAAGGGAACACGGGCACGTATCGGCGACGTACAGGTAGACGCGAGTTTCAGAGAGGAAATTTCATGAAAGTTTTCTCAATTCTTGCAGCACCGAGGAGCCACCGAGGTGCTCTGAAAGCTTTCAGAGTTTTCGCGGAGGTGCGGCGTGCTCGGTCGCCCTTGCTTCTTTCGCGACACGCGAATAATTGCTCTTCGAAGATTGAGATGAGATTGTTCTCAATGCAAGGCGTAACAGCAGCTACGCTCTTCGCTCAAGTTACAGCTTGGACAACTTGAACTTCAATCAAGGGAGAAATGTACTGGCTACTCCGCAATAAATCACAACTGTCGGCTGGAAACAGGCTGTTAATGTACAAGACGATTCTCAAATCTGGGCGTTCAGTTGTTCACGGCCTCCAATTCGAGTATAGAGATATTACGAAGATTTCAAATACCTTCGAATTATCGTTAATGCTGCCTGCTACATCACCGACGTTACATCATAATCTTAACGCGCCATACGTCAGAGACGAGATAAGAAGACTTGCCCAGAGATATGCTGATAGGATGAAGAAGCATCCTAACATCGTGACTAATCTCATGAGAAGCTTCAAGACTCCACGCAGACTAAAAAGAAGACTTCCTGAAGACCTGATCAGTGTAGCCCATGCCACTGGGCATATGCTCTTCAAGACTTTCTCACTAACCTCTCCAACTGCCACATGTAAATGTCGCGTTAGTGACATGCTTGTGATAATTTTGAGTGATGATATAAAAAGAAAAAGAAAGAAAGAAAGTTATCTTTGAACCTAAACTTTCTAACGTTGATTCGACGGTATGAAATTGCTCTGGCTGCAGCTTTCTGGCAGTACGAGAGTTAACGTTTCGTAAACTTTCGCAGCGGAAGAGCTGCGAGACAGACAAAGAAGACAAAGCAACCGTCCAAAGGAGAATAATGTATAAAATGTAAATTGTGGCACGAAGAACGAGGAAAAGCGAGAATTACCGCAAATTATAGACGCGAAACTTGTTGAATTTTATCGGCATTACTGTATCAGCATATTTGGAATAAGAAACGTCCATTGGAGAGAAGGAACGCTTCCGCTCTCGGCGAAAAGAACGAAGGAGATTGAGCAGAGGAAGCAAGATCCAGAAGAGGATAGATTTCCTCTTCAATCACATCGATCCAATCGTTTCCAAAGTCCAATCGCATTTCGACGTTATCGCGGGACGACGAAATCGAGAAAATGGTCTCGCAATCGCATATCATACAGACTCATCAATTTCTTTCGCGAGATTCTGCAGATTGACTTTTTTCCTACGAATAATGTTAATGCAGCTTCTGTATCATTCATGCTTCGCCGCGATTTGTTTGCAACAAAGATGTAGAGGGCACATAAGGTCAAGACTATTTTTAGGAGAAAAGAAAAGGAGAAAGAAAAAGGCTATTCACGTAACTGTATCTGACTCGGAAATGAGGAATCATTAATTTTACATCACCGACAATCGCGAATATCCTGTATATCGATGAAGTTGCATAAAAGAGCGCCTGAAACGGATGGCGTGGAGGAAAAAGGAGAAATGACGCGTATGCCAGAGATGAATGTTGAAGGAAACTTGCCCGTATCTTGTCTCGCAGATATCGTGCCTCGTTGTAATCTATATCTGATTAAAATCGTTCATTATTTAGATAATTCGTTAAGAAAGTATAATTAAGTTCGCTAATCATTTATCCCAGAATAGACAACAATACGGTGACGGCAAAATCTCGCGGTAAAGTTCGATCGCGATTCGACGTTTCTGCGTTAAAAATTTCTATTTATCAAATACGCGGGAGCTCTCTTCCGTATGATTCCACGTAAAACAAAGACACAAGATAGCAGGATGACAACGTTAAATAATCCTCTGAAATTAATCTCCCTGCGCCCTAGCGAAGCTCCATTTTATCTTGCCGCTAGGAAGCGATCCCGGAAAGGCTAGAGGCGCGATGGCAATAACGACGTTCTAAATATTCATGATGGGAACTGCGAAATGGAATGACAATGACTCCGCTCGGTTCCACTCCGCGGAGCTCCGTCCGAGCTCGCGAATCTGACCTCAGCAGAGTGCGGATGGACGGAAGCTACGAAGCTACGTGTTTTCGCGGAATGGACCGGATGATGAGGCCATTAAGCCACAATTAGAAGACATCGTTCTTTATTACACAGAAGCCTGGCGATTGTCCCGATACGGCAAGCTGTTCCGTACAATTCACCTAGCGCGAAACAAACAGGAAGCAATGTGTCGCAGAGCGAAGGTTGGCGCCAACTTGGCGTTGATATCATCTCGGCCTCGCCTAAACCTCGGCTTCGTTTCCCGCTGCGGCGAAGTTACCTTCGAGGTGTCGAAAATTATTAACGTTCACAGCGACACGCGTGAGTGGAGGCCGACGAGCGTCAGCTGTTGGCTCCGCGGATGAATATGCAAAAGGCGGAAGACGCATGCAAGATGCGCAAAGTCGAAACTGCCCCTTTACGTTTTATGCGATGCAAATGAAAGGCAGGGCGCGTCGCGTTTAAGTCGCAGCGGATACCTGCCGGCCGCACGCTGCAGAAACAAAACAGATATGCCTTATTATCGATAATGCACCATGCAGCATTCCATTGTGACAACTAACTCTGCAGGATTTCGATATTAACGGACCGCCGTGGCGGCGATTCCGTGGCGCGAACTCGTTTGACGGGCGACAGGCGGAGATAAGCATGAAAATACGTGTGTCTAATCGAAATCAATTGAAATTCCAAGAATGCCGACTCTGGATTTTGACACGAACGTCGAGCGCTAATCGATTCAAACGAACGCGCACATTTAGCCTTTGGCGTTTGACGTTTCGTTCGCGAGGAGTGAGAGATGCCATGAGTTTAGCAATTTGGAGATCTGGTCCGATCCGATTGACTCGAGTCAATCGTTGTTCTCGAGCCTGTCGAGATCAAGTACGGTGAAAGAAAAACCAGCGTCTTTCATTTTACTTGGACACAAGAATCGATCGCGTTTGCGAGCTAGAAGCACCGCAATGCCACTTCTCGTCGCGTTGCACGGATCACGCAAATTGTACAAGCAAGTCTACGCGTCGCGATTAGAAGCGCTACGATTGCCAGTGATGCAACATCGTGCAAGGATAATATTACGAACAAATTGCTACGACGATTCGCTGTTATATAGCAAAGGTCAACTGCGAGTGTCAACAATATCGTGCCCGGTGTGCTCATCGTTACGTTCACTGGCAACGATTCTTCCCTGGTACATTCAAGAGAAACGCACACTTTGCTTTAAATAATTAGAATCGCCATGCAATCCCAGGTCTTCGATGCTCACGAAAGACCAAGAGAACGCAGGCAGGGTGAATGATTGCGCGACATGCGGGATACCGCGGGATAGAGCGGAATAAATAAAAGTCCGTGATAAATAAAAACGGTCGCGCGCCTCGGCGTTTCGCGCGGCATGGAGAATCTCGCGGGGCCGCGACCCGTCCGCCGCTCGCTCATTAATTCCCGCGCGCTGGATCAAAAGCGCCGTTAATTGGTGGCGTAATGACGTCTTGCCTAATTACGCCCCGACGGGGAGGAAACATGGGACGAGGGGGTAGGGGGAAGTAGGAAAAAGCAGGAGAAAGAAAGAGGGAGAGAGAGAGAGAGAGAGAGAGAGAGACGAAGGTGTTCTTCCTCGACCAGTTCTTCCCGTCTCGCGGCCCCTCCCCCTTCCACCCTTCCGCCGGTCTGAATCGTCGTTCGCTAACCGCCCTCGGCCCCTCGTCGCGCCCCCATTATCGTTATTAATGTTAACGGCCGCGTCGCTTTTGCGAGCACGCCGAGGAAAGCTCTCGCGAGGGAAGGGGGAACGGGGGAGGGGGAAGATAACGCTCGCCGGCGCTTACCCTTTTCCATTTCCGGCGAAATGAAAAACGTCGAGGCGGCGCGGTCGAGGGATCGCGCGTTCTCGTCGATCTCGCGATCGATCTCGTCTGCCTACGAGTCTAGTTGCTTATTACACGCTGTTTACACGCTTTGTCACATTTGCAATTCTAATTTCGTTCTCGCCGACAAGTCTCGCGGAGATCTATTTACGCGGGGATCGATCCGGGAAAGCAAAAATGGGAGTTTGCGGTATTTCGTTTCCTTTGACTTTGCGTATTCGCGCTTGTTAAGGGAGGTTAGTTATACCGGTTGCCGGTGCGAGTTGACGACGCGAGGCGAAGACCGGTTCCGTTCTATTGAACCGATTTGCAGTACATCCGAAGACCGTGTTACGTATCGCGAGAGAGTACAGGCTTCGTCAAAAATTCGACACGCGCGCGCGCATAAACGCGCGAAGAAATTCGCCCGCTCGCCCAATTACGTAAGCGAAATCACCGCAAATCACCGGCGTGATCCGATCGCGGCCAATCCATCAGCCTAGACGCAGAATAGAGCACCCGACACTGTTCTGTACGCGCGCGTACACAATCGGACATTATCAAGACAAGTCAAGAATTACTTTCAACGAGAATTACTGCCATCGCGGTTCGATCGGTTCGATCGCGGGCCGAGGGTACGCAGCGATCGCGAATTCGATTCGTCCGAGGAACACCCTCGCGGCCAACGAGATCCTTCCGGCGAAAAAGTGTGTCTCCCCCCGCCCCGGAGGGGGGGGGGGCGCGCGAAACGCGGACGTGCCTTCTTGCGCGGTTATCGAGCGCTCATCGATGATGGCCACGGTACGCGGAGCCCCGACGCGGGCGAAAAACGAGAGGAACGAAGAAGAAGCTGAGACACCTGGTATCGCATCGGGTATCGCGGTCACGTACGCGCGGCGAGCCAAGTTTTCGGCTGTTTGTCGTATAATCGCGGGACTTACGGTTATCGCTGACGCGGCGGCGGCGGCGGCGGCGGCGGCAGCGGGGGTGAGGGAGAGGGAGAGGGTGGAGGAGGGCGAAGGGCCGCACTAATGGCGGCGCGCGGACGCGCCTGAATCTGGACCCGGGGACCACGACCTACGAGCTCGGCCGGTCGGTCGGCGAGCTCGTAAATTCAATTAGTCCGCGAATATCGCCAGGACCAACGCCAGGATCAGCGCCCTCCCCTACGCCGCCGTTCTCCTTTCTTCGGCGTCTCTCCCGGGCCCTTCTTCCCCCACGTCCTCGTTCCTCCCCTTTATCTGGACCGAGGGGGAATTCGCGCACTTTTGTTCTTTGTCCCGTGGCACTTCCTTCGCCCTCGCCCCCGCCCTCTCTCCTCTTTTATCCCTCCGCATGGGGGGACTGGACATCCATCCATCCATCCTTCATTCTTCGCGCGGTCTATTCTTCGCTGCGGCCTCGCCGAAGGAAAGAGGAAAAAAGCGAGGAGGGAGGGGTGGAATAATTATTGCGCTGAATCGCGGTGCGAGGCGGGCGAAGATTCCTCTTTGACGAGGCTTTCCCCGAATCTGTGCGCGCGAACAAAGATGCTTTCGGATTCGGTTGGGCTCCGCAGCTGCGGACTCGCTCGGCGGGCCAAGCAGAAACGTGTCTCGACGTCTCGTTTGCGAGTTGCGGTTGATAGGAATCGAAGCAGCAAGATCCACTCGGGCAGATTATTAGGATTACCAGGGGGTAACGCTCGCGCTAGTTGCAATCTCGATAATACGAGATACTGCTGCCGGCAGCAACGCGATGCATCGTGATTTCTGGACGCGGGAGCCTGCCGGTGGATGCCCGCCAGCTAAAAGAATAAGGAGGCTAAAGTGCCAAAGGAACACGGCACCGTAACAAATAGCTAATTCGTACTCTGCGAGTGCGCGAGAGATCTCCTCTCTCGCCACACAGGTCGAGCGAGGCCTTTCGACATCGAGAAACCGCTCGGATCTGCTCGTCCCGCTCTCTCTCTCTCTCTCTCTCGTTCTCCCACGCGAGAATCCTCTTCGGAGAGGACTTTCGGGTGCCGGCGTTAACGTTAACGACGACGTTTGCGATCAGCCGAGGCCGACGAGGGCGACTCCCACGTACCTCGAGGTACCGCATCGGCTGCATCGCGGCTCCTGAATATCCCAGCGATCGACCGGCCGATCGACCGCGGACGCGAGCGAAAAATTCATCTATCAGCGCGCTCCCATGCACGCGCTGCCCTCGGTTAAGCTCGCCGCTTCATCCGAGCACGCGGCACGTAATCTCACGTGATCTCGGCGCAGGCTCCGCCGACGATTCGAGGATTCATGGGAAAGGGAACTGGGAACGCACCGCGGTGAAAGTGCTGTGAAAAATCGATGGGAGAAGTCGAGAGCAGAGTATTCGGTTCTGCGACTCGTCCGTAGGATTCGGCGAATAAATGTGCACGTTTATTTCCCAATTATCCCCTCGCCGCTGAGAATCATATCGCAGCATCGCCATTACGATTATAAAAGCTGTGGATTATCGATGGACGCAAATCGAACCGTATCAGCAGCCACGTCGCCGCGAGTGCTGGAGCGTTTATCGATTTCAGCGCGTCGCAATCAATGGCATAACAATTAGCCGGCTCTTACAATAATTGCCGGCGAGCCGAGAAGGTGTGTCCATCTCCCAAGGGCGAGCATCGAGAGGCGGATCGTCGTTTTACCTCGATCGCCGCCGAGCAGGATAAAACGTGAGGAGCAGCCGATAGCAGCCGCCCGGTTTCAGCGCACGACACTCGCTGAAAGACACGTGGCTACGCGGGATGCGAGGAGGTCGATCAGTCATCGGCGGCCGGGCCGAATGATCTCCCATCGCTGGCGATTTATCGATTGTATACGGGGATGATTATGGCGCGAGCCCGCCACTTTGGCGCGCCTTTACGAAACCGATCGACGTCCACGGCCTTCTCCCTATTTCCCCCCTTCCCCCCCCCTCCCCCGCCCGGCCCAACCCTCGGTAATTTGGCTAAACGGCGTGGGAATGATCGCGAGAGAATGATCGGCCGCGGGATCGGCCCCTTTCCAGTTTTCCGATTTTCCGCCGTAATTCAGCCGATTATCGAGGAGCCGAATTAGCTTACGTGCTCATCGCTCATCGCTCATCGCGTATCGCAAAGTCGGACAGGATGCTCCGATACGCGCGATAATGCGGGACGCTCTTGTCGATTGCGTCCCCGAAAATCCATTAACATTCTTCAGCTACCGGCAGATAAGCATCTATCGGGGTCGCTTGATCGCTTATACCGGTTTTGCGTTTTAATAGATAGTTTTAATTGCAGAAGAGACGCTATCGGAGGGACGCCGGCGCGGCTGTCGCATTAAGCCGAATCCTTTTAGCGGCGCGTTAAAAAATTCAACGGCCGTTAATGCTTCCCCCGCGTTTCCCCCTCCTGCCCGAGTGATAACGTCGCCACTGCCGCCGCCGCGAAGCGGCGTATATAATTACCGGGGGCGCGGGGTCATTTTCATAATTGTACATTTTTTTTTCTCATTTCCCGCGCAAACGCGGGACGATGGAGGATGCGGGGAGAGGGGTCGGAAAGGATTACAATAAAGCTCCAAACCCACTCGGCGCGTCCCATTCGCGGCTCGAGTTATCCGCACATTGCAGCAAGCGTGTCATTTAGCTACCCACGTCAGGAATTTCGCGGCTCATAGCGCAGCGAGTCTCACTTTATACGACTTCCTCTCGTCCCGCTGACGCTTGCTATAACAGCTCGCGGTGCGATAACTCGAATCTTCCATCAACCGACGAAGATCACAGATCGACTGCTGAGCGGAATTCAAACTCGACTCGCAGGGTCCCCGGTGTTGTCGTAAACACGATCGAACGAGCTCTCGCGCGCTAATTATACCCACGGCTGCCGCCACATCGACGGGATATGAAATCGACTAATAAGAACTAGCTCAAACTTGGCGACCAGCCTGCAGCTGCGTATCAATGTCGACGACGATGTTGCTTGCCGCGATGTCTGAAAAGTTTGACGAGCGAGGAACGAGCTGGAAGAAAGCTGACAGATGGGGTATATTGAAACGAAGCCTCCTCTGGATCTCCTTCAGAGTCATTCACGAGCAATCAAACGTGGACGCGCTAAATGCTGATGGCGGGTCGCCTACGTGCGAGCCTCTGATTGGCCAACCTGAGGAAACAACGGGCTGACGTTAACACCGAAAAGCGCGAGTCGCGCGTGGGCGAGGAAATCAGAAACGTTTGCGCTCCTCCGCGCCTGGCGAGGCTCGTAAAATTTTGCAAGAACCGTATAAAACCGCAGCCATTGCTCAGGAGCGAGGAGAGAGCGCGGGGAGAAAACCGTCGGCGTTGCCCTGCCGCGATACGAATCTGCCATTTTCTCATGATGCCGACAACAACGGATCTCGACTCCACCCACGAATCTCCCGCGGCGTATACGTGCATACGTACGTACGTACGTACGTACACACGTGGTACCGACTGCGAAATGCGAGGGGGGTCTTACGTAAGTGGCCCCCCGTTCGCGCTATTGTTCTCGTCGGATCCCATTGTCATGACGCGAGCAGACAAATGAAGAGTTCCGCGCGAAAGGCGCGTAACGCACTTTACGCGCGAGCGAGCTTCCGAGCACCGTTGATATCGGAGCATTTCGCAAATAACGCGCATCTCGCCCCGCGCCTCCGTGCGGGCGATTGAATCGACTCGCTGGAGCTCGTGATGAATGTTTAGAAAGCAGCCGCAGGCTAGGAGACGTCGAAACCACGGCGATGCATCGATGGTGTCCAATCGCGTATTCCGCATTCGAGGTGCGGATATCTCTTTGAGAGAACACGCGCGAACATGGCTGTTCGCCATCGTCAATGGCGCCAGCTCTGTTCGATATCCATTTCCTCCTCTCGAACCAGCGATTCTCGTTTGGGACCTTCCAATAATCGAGGCCATCAGCAGCCTTCCGCTCGACTCCGCGTCGCCAAATTTTTGATACCAAGATTGAAAGCTTCGGGAGACTCAGGGCTAATCGGTTTGCCTCGCGAGATCGAGTTCATTCTCGGAAAATAATCCAATTGTGCACCGCATCCCGGGATCAGATCAGCAGCCAGATGATGCTCACTACAATCCTGTTTCGAAAAGTTGGACTCATCGCGACTGACAAACGAGCGTCCAATTATTACGCCCCTCCGGGCTTGCCCGCGCGATCTCCTCCGCCGAAGCGAAAGGTCGAAGATACCGACGAGCGAAACGGAAAACCGGTCAGGTGCAATAAAGCTCGCGTTTTAATTCCGCGGCGCGGCCGGCGCGGTGTAAGTGAATTTAAAAGTCGCGCCTTATATACCTGCATTTACTGCGCAGTAAAACGGCGCGCCGGGCCTCTAATAGCGCGCGTCCGCCGACGAGGTTCCGAAGCGCGCTCTACTATACGGCGAGCGCTAGCACCGGCATTTAGGGCTGCACTAGCGGCCGTCAAGTACCCCAATCAGGCTATAGGATATCTATTAAGGAATATTAGAGCCACCGGCGCTCTTCGATAAATTGCCGTTTCCCCGGGCGTTCCTCCGCAAGCGCAAGCGCATCCTCCGCGCGCGAACGTCTTCCGTATATGACGCTCGAAGGACGCCGTCCTCTCGAGAGCGAGCTGAACGAGCGAAAGAACGTTTTCCAGCATTTTCCGCGAACCGTTCAAACGGTGAATCGCTTTTACAACTCTCAACAAGTATGGTATGTACGTTGAGAGAGAGAGAGAGAGAGAGAGAGAGATTCTCGGACTTTCCGCGAAATTTTCGAGAATTGATTTAGGAATTTATTCACTCATTACGACTACTGTTAACTTGTTAACCCGCAAAATCTGTAGTTGTAGTTCTATCTGTAGTTTGTTCATTTTCGTAAATACTTTTCTAGAATGCACGCGAGATCGCGGAATCGCGGGTTCTATTTATACGTTGGATGTTTCGTAAGAAACTGATTGACAAATGATTTCAAGATCAGCGATATCGTCGATGACCGGTGTTACAGTCGGTAGAATTTTATCTCCGCGCTTGATAAAAAACGACAAAGCATCGTGCACATCGTAAAACGAACACGGGGACCGATCTCTTTCGCGTTTAATGCGGCGAGCATGTCTTTGAACTAATTAGGGCGGTTCTACGATACCGAGTCCGCAGCGCTATATTTTTAAATTTACGGGCCTGCGCAGTAGTTTCGCGTGTTATCTGCATCTCGCTGGAATGTGCTATAATACAGCCATAAAACACCATCGAGTACACGGACGTTATCGCAATTCTTCAGCTTTTAATATCCCATTAAACGTGCAGGCACACGCGACTCGTTCATTACCCTATCTTTAAAAAGTTGCGCCACACAATTCATGCGTCCTAGTCTATTGTACTTTAAGTTACGATCTCCATTCAACATTGGCGTTTAATACACGTGTGCTTAACTTGTATGCAAATTTTATGTGACCAGGCATCTCCTCGCGTCCGCCGGATCGGCTCGCCAAGGCTCGCACCTTGCTGGGAGAATCGCGCTCCTAATTCGACAATTGGTAGACTCGCGTTTCGGGAAATCGAGCGGAGGGTCGATTTTCGCTCGAAATTCGGAAGATTGCAGCTCTCAGAAAATCGAACGACCGGCCTCGCGCCTAATGACACTCGGGGACAATGTAGCTCACCGCTGGTCACCCAATTTCGAGAACGAGCGGCGGATAATTGGCGGATTCGTAGGAGGGACAGCAGGATCGCGGACAGACCTACCCGCTAGTTTAATAAAATATGCATAATTGTACATCGGCGCATGATGCCGGGCGCGCTTCGGAGCAGAATCGTCTTTTTTACTTTCGACGTTTCAGTGTTTAACGATCGTCGGCGCCGACGTCGACGCCAACGTGATATCACGCGGCGATATCAAAACATAGAGAGCTGTCGGGCAGGTGCTGCCTGACGCTGAGGACATCATAATCGGGGATCTCCGTCTTATCGTCCTCGACAGTGCAACCGCGTTCATCGGAGCGGGACGGGCGCGACGAGCCCGCCGTTTCAGTTTGCGTGGACAATGAATAGGACAAAAAGGAAACGGGCCTCCAACGGGGGGAGGGAGGCGAGAAAAAGTATCATCGCAATTAATCTTGTATTTCGTACACGGTAACGAATCCGGCGGGCTAATCGCCCGCGAGGATCTCGCGCCAGATTCATTTCGTCGACACCGCTGCCATTTACGCTTAGTTTAACGAGGTGATGCGGTGGGGCGATGAGGTGGTAACGCGATCCGCGATGATGATGTCGCGAATCGACGCCGATAAGCTAACGCGAAGGAAGGACGGCGCACGGATGAGGAATCTCGAAGAGCGATGGACCGCCGATAAGATACCGGAGAAGGAGGAAGGTGCGCCGAAGCGGCCTGAAAAAATAGGAGGAAGCCATAAGTCTGGCATGAGACGGATGTACGCCGCTAAGTCGACACTGAGCATCGCATCCGGTGCTGAACAGGGACAATAAAAGAATGCAAAACGCGGCGGGCCGCGGCCGGCTTTCGGAAGATCCGATCGCAGCGTCCGTTCATCGTTTAATTAAGGCCCACAGCCACGGCTGTGCCAGTTATTCCCTCTGCTTTGCGTAAAAGACTAGCCGCCGTTTCTCTTCTGATGTGCGGTGTTCTATCCGACCGCAGAAATGATGATCAGCGCCGGAGAAAGATATGCGAATCCCGCGCATCGCGATCGCGTTCGGCGTTTGCTTCGCGGAGAAGATTCTGAGATTCAAGTAGATTCTGAGGATTATCAATCGGGCATCCTCTCCCGCGAATATTACTGGGCTCGTTGCATAATATTAAAGGCAAGCTCGAACGTCTCAAACTCGTTTCTGCGTTTAAAGCATTCGCGAGAATTGAAAATCCTCGGAATGCTTTAATTAAATTTGCATCAAGAACGAGCATCAAACACTTGCCTCTATTTAATCACGTAAAGGCAGCAGTAAATTCATTATATATACAAGATATATAAATATATATAAATGAATTTGATTATTTGTTATCGTTCGACGAATCGCTTGATGAATAATTAAGAGTACTTGGTCGGATTTAAGGTGTACATCGACGCCGAGCAAACAGTTACGACACTTTGCTTGTGTGAAATACGATATCCCATTCGAATCGACGAGAATGATCGACGAATGCCCTATCTCTGCCGGCAATCTCGAAGATAATTGGCAGACAAAAACATCTAATCGGGACGCCTTAATTGCAAGGTTCCCCTGACTGGCCGTCTTATTCACTTCTCTGCCTTTCTCATCACGCTACGAACCTTTTCTTCATTTCTGCGCTCGGTAGCGACCGTCTTCGCTCTTAATTACTTTCGCGGCCGCTTAATTACGATTAAGGAACAACAGCGGTATTCTTAAAAACGAGCCAATTGAAACATTCCCTTTCATTACGCCTAATTATGGGCACTTTAATTAATTTGCAACCTCGGATGCGGGATAATGCCCGCTTTGTCTTCAAATAAGTTTCTTCATTCCTGCTGCGTGACGTACACGGGCAGCAATTTATTTCGCTCCTAGCGAAATTTTATTCAACGACGGAACGTTTAACGTTCCCGGAACGTCGCGAACGATCAAGGATGCTGCACCTGTGCGACCCGTTTCCCCTCCCCTCCCCCTGCTCCTCCTCTGATTGATACCGCGACCGATAAGAATCTCGACGAGCGTTACCGCCGTCGAAATTCAAGTATGTCGCCCGATAACGGGAATGTCTAATTACGCTTAATCGGCATCATCTGCCGGTTAGCGAGATGTCACACGCATAGCGCCACCTGTAATTTCGTTATTTGGGCCAACGTTAATTTATCATTTTGATAAATACACCTTGATTAAGCGAACCCCATTACGTGGTCCGTGTACTTATAACATGCCGCTCGTTGTTCCCTCTCAGGCGTTCTCGCGGCATTTACATGTCGCTGTTTCATAAATCACTTATTCATAGAAGCGCGTTATCGTATATTTTTACGCTCGAATTTCCCGCGATGCATCGCGTTACTCCAATCGCGGCTAATGAAGCCGAAGGCTCGATTTATCGGGAAAACGATGAGGTCGTCCGTTTGGTCGACAGAATGCTATCTTTGACGCGAACTTTAGACGAGTATCGATCGAGTACGGCGAATATGATTATCGCTGTTTTGCTTGAACAATCTCTTTGAAATAGAAACCGCCTTTATATAACGCGCACGAGAAATTATAGCAGAATCTGTCGGTTATTCCGATTTGCAATAATGCACACGGACGTATGCATAAATGTGACTGTGATATCGAGTATGATAACGAATGGAAGAAATCTATCGGACGTGCCCCATTTCTTTTTTTATTTTTTCATTTCTCCGAAATGACGATGCCTCGAAATGAAACGAGCTATACTCGTCGGTCGGCCTGGCTGCATTTGGCACACGGCTTTTATCGTATCGTTTTCTGCCCGCCACCGGCTTGGATGTTACGACAGAAATAACCGACAGGTGGTATCTACCGGCCTGAACATTCAAAAGAAAGGAATTCAATGTCATCATGATCTCTCGTTATTATGCCGCGGGGACACGAAAACGATTGCGAACGTCCGATTACGAGCGAGCCGTCCAATTATCCCGCTCGGAATTTTTATTACTTGGAAAATTCGCAATTTCGCGGGCATAATTACCCGATAATCCAATTTCGCGCGATACGGACTTTAGCTGGAGGTCTAGGCAGGCCTGAATGCTAGGAATAATTTGGAAACGCGCGTTTACAAATTCCCGAATTGTCGAGATTCGTCGAGGCGCGCGTTTACAAATCTCATTTGTAATATAATTATATGATTCGGCTGTAGATCGGCAATAGAGCCGCCCGATACGATAATGCTTGAATAAATACACATTTTGTCCAAACGCAGCGTCCGTAACGCTGCGATCGATCAGTCTGACCGATGCAATAAAGGCGCGTATCCAATTCACAATTCACGGTGCTCGTGCGCGCTATCGCGCCTTCTCGGAACCTCAACGTGGACAATATTATGCGACCGGCTCTCGCCGAGCGGCACGGCGATCAATTACCGCGAATTTTCTTTAATTAATTGCACGCCATGGCGGGCCATCGCGTGTTCGAGGAGCACCGCGATAAATACCGGGCGCGCCGCGAAAGGCGGGAGTCGATTCGTCACCGTCGCCCGTTCGAGAATCACGCAGCCGGCCTGCCACTCGATCCTACAATTGCGTCGGCATGGTAGGTCCAAGAACGGAAAAACCGCGTTTCCAGGTACAGCGGGAAAGGCTAATGCGCTGAAGAAACGCAAGGAAAAAGGAGATACACCGCGCTTGAACGATTGCGCGATTCGCCGATGGGAGAAAAAACCGCGTTCGTGCGCGGTAGGATCGTTAATTATCTCGTCGTGTGCGTCGGAATCGTCATTAACTGAGAGAATTAATTGTTTATTGTTAATCGGTTAAGCGGATGTTCGAATATATAATATCAGAATCGTCGATTCGCCGAGCGTGCAATAATGTATATCCGCGAGTTTACGATCGAGTCTGCTTTCTTTTTTCTTTTCTTTCCAGACATTCCTGAATATTTCTGCGAAATTCTGCGGCCTCGAATTATCCCCGAAGAATGTTGAGGGGAGCGCAACGAGGGGAGCTTCGAGCGGGGACGTAACGAGGCGAATTATTAAATAGAATCAAACTCCTAATGGTATAAATGGCACAGAAATATCCGTGGATCCTATCGTGGATCCTCTTCTCCTTCAATATCACTCGCGGACACCTTATTATCAATATTTTCGAGCATCTCCGGGTCATGCAGCGACCTCGAATCATTCCTGAGAAATATCAAGCGCGATGAAACGTGCTCTCTCTCGATCGCGTGACTGCTCCGATGGCGCGGCGACAGAAATCGAGCAAATCCCCGAGTCCCTGAATAAAATCGTAGTTCCTAAAGTGGAATACACACGCGATTGCGTTCGCAGATTCCTATGTCTGGCCGAATATCGCTAGCTTGGGAATATTCCCAAATATTCCCTCGAATGGTGAATTACGCGTTCGAACGTAACGAGCGGATTCCGCGACTGATGGCCCAACGACAGGGACAGATTCGCGCCTTGTGCGCCTTATTAACACCGCCGCGACGAAGAATGGCGGCGCGCACGGTAGGCGCGGGATCGGTAAGCAAAGAATAATTTATTCACGCGGGCGCAGTTCACGGGGTTAATCGAATACCCGTGTCGCGCGGACGGTTTAGCGTCCCGGTGCTAACCACCGCGGACATTTAGTACCCCGAGTGCGTGCCGTCCTTCTTCCCCCGCGCGCCGGATGTACATACGAGCGAGCCGGCGTGAGCGTGTAAGCGAACGATCGCGCGTCCGCCTACGGGATAAGGCGGACTGTTTGTCAGAGCCTTGCCGATTCGTCTTGCCGTGCCAACTTCCAGCAAACGTACATCGCCGCGTCGCCCACGTGCGTATGAGCGAGATCTCCTCTCCGCGCCGCGTGTCATCGCTCGCTTCCCCGAGGATGCGTTTATTTATTCAGTATCGCTGTCCCCGAACGCGAGGAAAGCGTGCCAGAGCACCGCCGTAATGACAGGCGCCGTGGTAATGATAACAATAATAACAATAATAACGCTCCGCGGATGGACGCGGAGCAGTGGGGAAGTTTACGACGCAGCTCCGATCTTCTCAGCTACACGTGACGCCTTTGATCCAAGATCGCCGGGGAATAACGAGGATCGCGCATCGCAAAGTAAATCCAATGATGACGTATTCGTCGTACTTGGATGGAGTCTATTGTCTCGTCGGTCTCTCTATTGTGTCTCAGATTCAAAGAGTTGCATGATTAATACATGCGGCGTGCACAATGCGCGCATACGTCTGCGTCCGCGCATATCGAATGGAAGAGGCGCGGAATGTACGGAGGGTTGCCGCGCAAGGCGCACTTCCTAATTGCGACGGGTTCCATTTTCCATCGGAAGCGCTTCGATCGAGCGCTGCGATCAAGCATCCGCGTCGCGTAATCTGCGAAACCTATTTACATTTAATCGAACTAAGCCGTAAACCTAAGCTTATTGACTTTTTACGGATAACTACCGTCGGCAGCGGCGAAAGTCCTCGACCTAGAGAACGCGAACGTAAATCTCGCATGTAGGTTATTATGAAGTTTATTAACACGGGGAGAGTGCTATGTCCACACACATCGCGGATGTAATCGTTGCGAGTCTCTATCGCAACGTATTTGAGACCTATTTCCTTGCATCCTCAATCCTGCGTCCTCTTAATCGATTTGTTTGCGAGAACGTCTAATGAGACACGTGTCACGTTGACAACTGATGTATCGTACAAATTAATTTTCTGCTCTTTTTTCGCCGATCTTGGATCATTTGAGATTAGAATATCTATCGAGCCTTCCGTGACATTCAAATGCCGGCATTGACGCTTTCAAAATACTGTGTGAACCAGTGCGCGGCGGATATAACTCTCGAAAACAGATGACGAGCACATTAGGCACTGCGTTCTTCTCGCGTTGAAGCTAGAAAAGAAGACGCCGCTGAAATGATTTGTTGCACTCTCGGAAAAAGTGCAGTGATTCATGTACAAACATTCATATAAGAGATTTCGCAAAGGAGACTCTAACGTTAAAAGCAGAGAACGCAGAGAACCGATCCTGAAAATTTGAAATGGCAGTATTTACTGCCGAATCGAAATTCAACTCAAACGAAAAATGGATTTATCGTATAGCTCGGAGTTATACAACTTTTATGCAGCTTTTACAAATAAATTGCGAGCTTGAGAAAAAAGCAAGAGATTAATTTTATTCCTTCCCAATACGCCCAATGCTCTCATTTCGTAATCAATACGAAAACTGTCACACCGAGGATCATCAACATCATTCGATATACGTGATTGTTCGGTCAAATTATTAGGTTTTCAGTTGTCGTTTAGAGTCTCTTAACGTATTTAGTTTTGGATAAGAAATACACGCACACGATTGGATTATTCAATTAACCATCGCTCAGTCTGGCTTATCTGACATCACGACGCAGCGATTATTCCTAGGGAATAACTTGGTTAGGGCATAATTGTCCGTTTCTCGTGAAAAGCCGGGAATGCCAGAATGCTTTTATCAAGTCTTTGCGTTGAAGCAAAAACGCGTCGGTCGTAAGAACATGATGGAGTAAATCCGGTCGCGGAAAGGGTAGCGAAGACATACGGCGTCACTCTCCTTGTCGCACAACGCGGACATTGTTTTGGGTTGCAGGAAATTATGCGCGAGCCGCAGATGCGAACCGACAGCGGCTGTCGGCCGCTGATGCAGCTTCGCGGCATTCCGCGTGATGCAGCGCGCGCGCGCGCGCGCACTGCCTCTGTATCTATTATTAATAATAGCTTGTGCATTCTGCATAAGCAAGAAAGGGAGAGGGAAGGGAGGATGAAGCACCCCTTTGAATACACGGTGTGCACAGTGGGCGGAACTGATTTCGCGTCAAACGCGTTTGCGCGCTTGATTGTCGATGCAGAGCCTCGCGGCGCGGAAATGGCGCGAACGGCGCGAATACACGAATCTCGCGAATCTCGCGAATCAGAGCGCGCGTACGCATTAATACCGATAATGATATTAATAGCGTGATATAGGCATGATCCGCCGAACTTTCGCGGATGTATTAATAGACGACAGCTATTAAAGCGACGCGTATTTAACGATTTAATTTAGCCGCGGGCAAACGACCAAGCTGGCCGCGGTAGCCAAATTGTGCACGATTCGTTTCCATCCCGTTGAAGAAAGAAGAAAAAAGTGGAGAAAAGAAAAGAGGAAATCTCGCAGAGAGGAACTAGAATGCGGCTCGTAATGTCGCGGGAAATTATGCGCCTGTGGAATTACGAGATTCCTGAAGAATGAAGTGCACCGAGTAAGCCGGCGGTCCATTATCGCCTCCCTCGCTCTCGCCACCGCAAAACGAGGCTCGCTCGCGCTCTCTCTCTCTCTCTCTCTCTCTCTCTCTTTCTCTCTCCTTTCTGCGGCATGCAGGACGCAGAGGGGCAGTACCTGAAGAGATAACTTTGCGGCGATTATGTTGGAGCAATTACGTTCAAGAGCTCACAGATACATGGTTTATTATATGTAAAATTTATGCCCCCATTTTAAGGAGAAACGTGAGTCCTTTTAATGTGCACCTACGTGTATTACATCGTTATGTCTATCAGCGATAATGCTTAAAGCGTCTCAACTCTAATATGGATTCTTTCAAGCTGCATGCCTAAATTGCAACTTTCATTATCTGTTTACGATTTCGGTATCACGCCTCCAAGCTCGACTGCTGCAAAAGAACTGGATGGAATCTCTTCGAGATTCAACGCGCTCTCGGTGAAGTAGATTCCGCGCATGCATCGCGCTTTCTCTCTTCCTCTCGAAGGTCAAGTTGCACCGGGAAGAATTCGAGATTTACAGCGCAGCCTAATACACTCGCAACAAGAAGGCGGTCGTAACTCATGCGGAGTAACATGAAATTCATTAATCGAGCTGGAGAATAACAGCGATATCACCATCGCTGTCATCGTTACCAGATGAACGGTACTCCAGCATACCGCTGTTGTCGGTATGTTTGGTCGCGAAATATCAGAAGTGGAGATCTGATTCTCCACGCTCCATCAGTTTTTCCATTGGCATTAAAATTACAATATTCCACTTACATAATTGTCAAACTTTTAAATCAATTTAAAGAATAACTTTCCTTTCAAAATCATCACCCTAAAAAGAATTAATTAATAAAACTCACCTCATAAGAAATAGATCGAGCAATAAACCGAATTGCCCCCATTAAAGAAAAAACAGAATTAGATCTTCATTAAATTATTATAATTATAAGTCCCCTTAATCTCATCAAAGCAAATATAATTAACATGGAATAATTCCTGCAATAAATATCAATAAGCCAAGGTAAAAAAAAAACTAACCAAAATATCAACCTAAAAATAACTAATATTATAGGACAAATATAAAAAATTGCAAATTGCCGAAGCTTCATGATAAAGCATCGTTGCAACGGCTGATTCCGTAATTGTTAAACCGCACTCGGGATTGATTACACGCGCATTCTGTTTTCTTTCCTCGCGCGCCATGAATAAGCGAGAAAACTCGTCTATAAAAACATTCTCAAGAAACGCGATCATCTGGCCCGCAATGAACGAAGGCAAGTGGAAGCACGACTCGTGGAATCATGATAGAATCAGCGATAAGTGATGCGTCCGTTTCGCGGAAACTGATGTGGAAGCAACAGCGCTGTCAGAGCGAGAGACGATAACTCGCCTAACGGAATCAGTTACTCGTCCAGGTACTCCACACACGCAAAATACATGCAACATCGAGTCTCAAGAAAGACATCCTACTGGGATACACGCATAAGAAGATACGTCTGAGATGACAAGGGACGATTAGCGAAAATGAGGCGGATGAGGGAAACGCCGCGCGGCCCCGCATTACATATTCATCTCGCTCGCTCGAATATCATCGCGATCCCCGATGATCAAAAGCGCGATCATCGCGCCTCGGGGTCGATCTTATCTCATGGCATCGGCTGCCTACGCACGAACGTCCGCGCGTGACGGACGTCTGAATGTGCACGCACGCACGCACGCAGCTGCGCGAGAGACACCCACCGGTAATTATGCGCGCGTTGCAACGCACGAGGGCTTCAAAAAGAAATCGCCCGCGCATCGGCGAAGGGAAGGAGGACCGAGGAGAAACGGAAGGAGAACGCGGAACGCGCGCGCGGAAACGCCGCGCGAGTCTCCGTGCACGCGCACGTGGAAGCCTCGATGACTCGAACTCTCCCGGCTATTTGTCAACGGCTGAGGGACGGCCTGCTGATCTCTCCCGACCTCTCTCTCTCTCTCTCTCTCTCTCTCCCTCCCTTTTTCTCTTTCGGCCGTTACGTATAGCGCGCGTACGCACGCGGATGCAAAAAGAAGCGGCGGAATGACGAGGCTCCCCCTTCGTTCCCCTTGTGCGCGCGGATCGCAGGTACAAATCGTCGCGGTGAGATCAAAAACCGGCGCGCGTTCGCCCGCATTGCGCCGTCCGCGAGAGGGGGACAGTTGCGCCAACGCGGAAGCCCCCGCGCGCGCGGGGCGGGCTCAGGGGGATGACAACGCGTGGTACAGCGAGATCAAGATTTTTTTTCCACTCGGCCGGCTCATCGCCGACCGAGTCAAAGCTCGTAAAGATGTTAACCCCTCGCACTCGGCGAGGTTGACGTCGGCCATGTGGACAGAGCGCTAACGAGTGGCTATTCGCAGATATATGGTACTGCGGATTGTCCTGGGGAAATATTTTACTTCGGGCATAAATAACTGTTAGTTTCTTTAACTGCCTAATGAGAGTGTCAGCGCGAAAAGCTTCTCCTCTCCTCCTCTCTCTCTCTCTCTCTTTCTTCCTTTTTCTTTGTCTCTATCTATCTATCTATTTATCTATCTATCTATCTATCTATCTCTATCTGTCTGTCTCCTTCTCTGAGACGCGGGCGGACAGGAGAGCTCGGAGATCGTTTATCGCGGTGGTCGGGGAGAAAATTTCCGCAGCGACCGGCGTAACTGCATTTTATCGTACACGTCATTGATGAAATAATAGAAGCAGAACCGGATATGCTATCCCGTACGCGCGCTCGCGCTCGCGGCATTCGAACGGGGCCCCGCGCACGCTGGATAAGCCGGTAATTCCTTGTTTTCACGGCGCGACGGTGGAGAAACGGGCAAAAATAGGGTTGTTCGAGCCGCTTAGGACTATGCGCGTACTCGCGCATACTCCGGTTCGCCGTCTCGCGGCGGTGAGAGATTTTTTTCTGGCGGCTGGCGAAAATAGCCGTTCGCGGCACGGATACGTACGCGCCGAGCCGCTCCCGGTATCAGCCTTGCAAGGCTGCGATCTCGCTTGAAATCGGCTAGACGGAATCCGACGAATCGACGAGAGATCCGTATCGGCTCGCGATTTTTTACGTTCGGCTGCCGCGGCCGCCGCGGCGGAACCGCTGCGCGCGTAATAGCTCAGCCGCGCGAGGAAAAGCGAGAACGCTCGGGAAATTTACATCGACGGCGCGATGAACGTAACGCGGTTAACAATCCGCGCCGGCCGGCGCGGGTGCAACCGCCAGAACGGCGCATCGTTTAAAAGGCCGTGCCTTGCTGAAGAATCGCGCGCGCCTGCAGAAAGTGGGATTGATGAAACATTGTCGGTGGAATAAATCTGGACGAGAGCTGCGCTGGGACAAAACAAAACGAAACGTTATTTCGCGGATTAGCGTCAAGCGGCGGAAGCTGCGAGACGGACAGCAAGCTCGTGGGACGCGCCTGATGCATCCTGCGCTACGAGTTCTTTTTGTAACGATAAATCCTTTGCTTTACGACGACATTATCCGTCCAGTGTGTACACAGATTAGTGACGCGCACATTCGCGAGACAGATGCACGCACTACCCATCAATCATGATCATCGTGATCATCATAATCCAGATCGGAGCTCCGGGCAGCAGACCTATCTTGAGGAATCTAAGAAGGAATCTACGAAGCGGATGAGCGTCTGCGAAACTAAGAGTTCATTGCGGCGAGGCAGGAAACACGAGTTTTTCACGGCTTGCATAATTTGCTTCATTTAGCCACGTTAACATCGCGAAAAATTATGGAAATCATGAAACGCTGTTTAACAATTCACTTTCCGTACTGACACGTTATTAGCACGTTTATCATGCTAATATCGAATGGTACCGTAACAAAGTTTGCTATTTGTTGTACATTTTAGCAATTGTCAAAATGTACAGCGACGATCGGAAGTTCGGCTAGCGTAATTCGTAATTAGCGTCTGCACACTGGCACACTGTAATCTAATATTAACATTGGTCGCTAATGAGCTGTCGTTTACTTACATCTAATTATATTCAGTTGATTAGCGGAAGAACCGACGCCCGTTCAATGCAAATTTATTCAACCTCTCGACACCTAGCCGAGGCTAAAGTATCTTGATAATGGTACTTCAGTTCGTGAACATTCTTTGAACAGTTTAAGATAATTAGCGAGACGCCGGTGTTTCAACGTTTCTTTCGTGAATAGGAAAACAGCATTGCACCAAAAGAAACATTACAGACCGTACGTACATTTTGATGATCATTATTATGCTCCCGCAAGCATGTCATTTTCCTTTTTTCGCGTATTCGCGCAGCAATGGCTAATGACCAAGGTCCGGTATGTATTATTTCCCATATTAGTGATAATTACCACGGAGTATGGTAATAAAAAATGCGATAATAGTCAAGTGCTTGCTGTAAATTCGAGGGAACGTCGCGCGATCCTTCGTGCAGCTAGGGTCGTGATATACGTTCTGCCTTTTGCACGTTTCGCATATTCTCGCGTACGCATGCCCATCGTACGTCCATTTGCCGGCATTCCCTTAAACGGACGAACTTTCATAGCCCTGCAAATACTCGCTTGCTTTATCCCTGATTCTCGCGATGCCAGAATAATTCTACCGTCCGTCTTCGGAATGATAAAATCGAAACATGTCGATGTACATGCTTGCACATGAAACGAAAAATATCTATTACGAGATACGAGCAGAGAAACGTGATCGAACGCTCAAAGCTCAAGACAAAAGGTATAATAGCGCCACCGTCGTTGCACGCAACGACAATAACGTGTTATTTTCCCATGGCTAATAATAATTTAGCATTTAATTTATGGTACAGAGCTAGATCAGAAACGTTCCGAGTCCCATGAGAAAATCCCCAGGGGCTGCGCTCAACGCCTTGAAATCTAGCGTAATAATTAATTCAGATGACAAATAGGCACGATTGTCCGCAATAATGAACTGCATAACTCCTCGATAACGTAATCAACCGACACTCCCCGACACCTATACACGTGTATGTGTATCATGAAATTCCGATTTAATAGCTTCCGATTAACCGTAAATAAACGCCCGCTCGCGAACCCAATGATCTAAATTCCATCGGATCTTGCTCTAATTGTTATTCACATTACTACACGCAGAAGCATTTCTTTCTCGCTTCTCTACACAACCAGCTCTGTTTGTATTCAAGTCATTCGAACTGGTTACTTGGCAAATTCCGATAAATCAGCTCGTTAACGAATATCTCAATCAGTCAATCTTACATGTATGTGACCAACAAAACTACTATTTTTAATCTTTATTGCGCTATTGCGTGTGTTTATGAAGCGCAATTTCTTAAACGTATCATCTTTCCCTCACTATATATAGTAAATATATTAATTTTATATATATATATATACATATATAGTATATATATTTCATTTTAATTTAATTTCATTTAAATTAGTAATTTACTAATTTAATAATTTAAATATAGTATATATATATATTTTTTTACATTAATTATAAATATATATTCTAATAGCACTAGTATAAATACTAATATAAATATAAAACACTAATATATTTATTATTAAGGCGACTTGAATTCCAACAAATAGAAACGACTAAAAGCGAATAAAAGGAACGCAATTACGCAATGCAATTACGAATTCCATGAAAGTTATCTATTCTCTCTGCGATACTTCTTTGAATCCAAAGACATGTTTAAACGTTAATCCGTTTATATTTATGTAGCAATGAGTATACGCTAATTAGCGCACGCTTTACGTAAGTGTCTCACGAGCCGACGAAGCGGTTGAGAAATTCCAGCGTAGAGTTAGCGGTCTACCTAAGAAACAGCCTTAACGAATCAATCGACAATAGCGGTGGACAGGCAGGATAGGTGGCGCAAAGAGGAAGGGAATAGGAGGATCGAGATCGAGGACTCGATCTTTGCCGGGTCGATGCTAATTTCTGGGGTCGAGTCGTGCGCCGGCCACGCTCGCGATTGGTCTACGAGAGTGGCGGCCCCTTTTGTTCTTTTAGTCAAGAGCCGCCGATATATATGGAGCAACCTGGCGACGATCGTGATATGTCAGCCGGCACCCACGCTCCTGCGACTTGAGGCTTGTTGTGCCACCTTCGCGGCTAGACCTTCCCGGCCCTGAACTGTCTTGTCGTCGCTTCGGGGCCTCCTCTGAACTTACATTATCTCTCGTCGGGCCATCGCTCATCGACTCGAATCGCCTCGCAGATAAAGATTTTCACCTATTGTTTCATCGAGACTTAACAGCCTCTTCGAGTGTAGGCAAAACAGCTGTCAATGTTGGTTTTTCAGCTAGGCGAACGGCTCTCCGCGCGCAAGTATTGTACGCAATAGCGTGCAAGAGCTTGACAGAAATGAAACAGCGCGATGCTGTTCGAGCGTCACGTGTGCATAAAACGATCGGAAGCTTAAATTAAAAAAGAGAAAAGAAGCTACGGCTGGAATGTCGTGTGCTTTTTCACGATGCTGAATTGCGAGGAACGGTGGAACGGAATAGAGAATGAAATTTAATCAGTGCTAAATCCAGTCTTGCGTCTACCATTCGGCGATACCATTCTCGCAACGCGTGACAGCATCATTATTTCAATCTTCCCTTCCCTTTTGCAGAAAAGAAGGCGCGATGGCTGACGATTGTGTTCGCCGTCCGTCATGATCTCTCCCACTACGGTCGTTTTCTATCCTCCTACTCTGGTGGCAGTTGGACCACCTCTTCCTGAAAAGTATACCATCACCGACCATTGGGTGCAACTGGGAAAAAAAAGTCAAGGCTGCCAATTGGACGGCCTCTAACGCTCGCCTAGGAATGCCGCGGCCTCGCGCGACGCACGCATGCATGCATGCAACGCACGATGCACATGGAGATGCAGATTAATGTAATCTCCATATATATGTTATCGAGCTCGAATCGACGTCACGCCTTCGAGCTGCTCCACGCGAAGGATTTATGTTAATCCTGATTGACCTTCGCGCTGAAATTAGCTATTTTTGCATAATGTTTCGAGATCCTTGACGATCGATGGAGATTTCGATCAGCGATCAGGCTTTGCCCTATTTCCAAGCGAAGTCATGGTCCTTGAGCTCAGTTGTTTGTTTGGCTACATCGCGCTGCTCATTAAATGTCCATCGGAAGTGAAACCTGTGCACTCGATATTCTCTCGATACTCTCTCGCTATCAAGATCACGGTGAAAAGGATCTTGGCGTTTCGCGCCATCACAGTTAGATCACATTAATCGGCGCGAATGAAGCACCATAAAGAGATCCATAAAGAGAAGAAATACTTTTTTAACATCTTATATACAACCTAAAAGGATACTCGTATAAAAGGATTGATCAGAATCATGTATGAGAATCAAAGTTCTCTTGACTCTCAAATCTGACATTGTTTAACGACTATTATTTTTTAATAAGACTTCAACAATATGCTTCTTTGTCTATGAAACAACATCGTTGCTATCACGGTCGAATTTAGCACTCGACACCCAATGATGTCGCCGCTTTCATTGCGATTAAGCCGGAGTCATTCTAAACACGAGGAAGTATCAGAAACCATGCCCGACGGCCATGGGGATCGATAGAAACGAGCGAGATTGATGAGGAGAAAGGTGGAGGGCCATTAAAACGATATGGGGAGAGAGAAAAATGGGGAGCGAGTAGGAGACAACCGCGAAAAAGATCGGCAAGTTGGAATGTCGGTTAATTTGTAGCCAGGTCTAGTCCAGGACGGAATCTACGTGTGTTTGAATCTACTTTCATGCGTGTCGGAGCACGACGCGTCGTCCGTATCAATGGGGCATGCATGCTATCGATTATAAATATATTTTAAGCAGAGAGAGGATCATGTGTCCGTTATGTAATATTGCATTGCAAACGCGACTAATCGTGAGACAATATGGACAATAATCGATTAATGAATGAATAATGAATCGTAAATCTGTTACTTCTGCTATTTATTTTAGGTAAATTCCATGAGACAACAAAAGATAAAGCATATATCAGCAATTAGCAATAAACATTCTAAATAATAAGGCTCGTCTTGAAATATACGCCATGTATGCGTTGTGCGAGGGAAAATATCGCATCTTTCCTCCGGGATAAAATTCTTACGGGCGAAAAGGATGACGCGAGACGCGAGCAAATGTAATATAATAAAAATGTTTTCAATGCTAAATCGTAAGATAAATTATACGATACGTCTTCTAGTTAAGAGGAATAAGTTTGCTTTCTAATGTGCACCATGACGATCTCGCGCAACGATCTTTATGGCGCGGTTATTGATCGATCGTTGGTAGATAAAATAAATAAATAATATCCATTACAATAGGCTGCTCGGTCTAGAAAGAAAAAAAGGAATAGAAATCACTGTTGCATTCCACCGAGCAACTTATGCGATCAGGCGACCAGGCGAAAGCTGCTACAAACTTCTATCGTTCTGGTATTCGAAGTACCGGTATACAAGTCGTGTCTTAGCTATGGCAGGTATTTACTACTAGGCACGGGAATACATTATGTACAACGTTCGTGCACTTTGTTGCATCGATGCCGTTTTTCCAGAAAGCCGCGGAATGTACGAGATCTTTAGGCAAGATACTTGATATAAAAACAGGAAACATTTAAAACGAGATTTGCGGGAGAAAAATCACTATACACGCATGTTACTTGATACTTTTATAATTTTAATTCTAGCCAGAGATAGAGAGATAAAGAGAGAAGAAGAAGAAAGTGAAACGCGAAGTAAATAAAGCAACGCGAGTACAGACCGGATGGCATTCACATTTCTATAATGTTTTACCCACAGCCAGATAAAATTATTCCACATGAGCCGGGCGGACGGCTTCCTTCTTGCTCGACATTTTCGCATAAGCAGGCGATTCAAGTGCCGCTCTGTGCAGAGAGCCACGAAACGTGAAACAGAGCACAAAAAGAACAATCCGCGAAGTGGATGAGAAGGGCACATAAGGAAGCCGAGTTTACGAGATGATTGTCCTACGGTCCCTATTCATTCCACATGGAATCTCCAAGCGGATCTCTATTGTAGATTATTGCGCCATTGTCCATTGTCGCAATCCGCCACAACTGGCCTTCTTAGATCCCTCTTTGACGTAAGCATTCGCCAAGAATGAAGACGGCCGCATTGGATCGAAAAATATCCAAAACAATTTTAAATACGAAAAGTGTAGAACATATACGCGCATACGCTTTGTATTGGTTACCATTAAACTGGTTTCGATCTCGGGTGAAATTTTCTATTCGGACAATAATTAAACATATTTTTTAAACGTAAATATAAATACAAATCTTTTCTGCGTGACGATTCTCCGAATATCATGACTAATGTTTGTCCTTTATGTCTTGCTTTCATGCCGTAACGATAAAACAAATTTATGCTACACAAAAATACTGTAATTTAATATCAGTCGATAGATGAATAAATAAAAAATGAAATTTGCCCATTTATCCTGAACCATCTGCATTAATTAATTTTCTTTAACCGAAGGATAAACTTAGAATAAAATCAACAGATTCTTGCGGATCAGCTAACGGCTGTTAACGACAATTAGAGGGTAGCATGTCATATCGAACATTGCTGGAAAGAGAGAGCAGCTTGCACGTAATTCACGTATTCATGCGTAAGAAAATTTTACGTCGCTGCGGGACAAACATCGATGGAAATCGAATGATGCGGAACCAGCACCTGCGTGGGTACAGGCAATTACGTATGAATATCTTCAACGAAAAAATATCCGATGCGATCGCAGGTTTCCGATCTTATCGATAGTGTCGTACATTGCCGCAGGTCCTAAGTCCGGTATGATGATGCAATTATCAATAATTGGAAAATTTTTTTCTGACGTAATTCAACATAACGAGAACCGGCGCGCTCATTAATTTGATATTACAAACGCCGTCTCCGAATTCCCGTTATTACATCACCGCGAGACCATTAACGTTCTTTCGCAACATGCAATTTGTGGGTTTACGTTTCCTGTCGCCTGTCGAGACGAAATTTCGAATATAAATGTAGCTCGGATCGAATATACGTGTGTCTCAGACCCAAATAACTCGAGATACGTAGAGCACGTAAAATTTCGTGATCGTTACAGAGTTGCGAAAACGATCGCAGCTTGGAATCAAGAGAATGAAAGTTAGGGCGATAATTCGAGAAATTTCTTGGCAGAACATGCAGGCAAGATCAATTGTGTATTCACCTTATCCAGCCGGTCTCCTTGTGCTTGCCGATGAGGAACGTTAGCACACCATCGGTCATCTGATTAGCCCACGGTGGTTTCATCCAGATCAGATTCTTGAGATGACCCGCGTAGACTGCTGGCAGGATCCAATTCTCGATACTGATCTCGCTAAAAATGTAAAAACCGAGAAAAGTAAAAATACGATCTAATTATCCATTCCTGCAACCTAGTTTATGAAATGAGAAAACGTTTCTCCTTTCCGAATCTTTTTTTTTCGTGCTGAATATTATTGCACTTGTAAATCGCTAATACTAGTTTACTAGCGCGCATAATAATTAAATATAACGAAAATAAAATATCTCTTCGTCATTGCTCCGTAAACGCGAAGACATTCGCTCAATACAAGCCGCTCAATACAATTCTTTTCTAGATTAATCCCTAGGCGCGCAAAATGATGAATTATTAATTCATGAAAGATTAAGATTACTAATCTGCTGATATATTGTATGCTCGGGCATTATGATTATTATGATTATTATTATGATTATTACTTAAATGAGAGTAAAAAAATACTGAGTATTAAAATATTATTTTGATAAAGTTTATAGATTTGGTAATAATAACAGGTTCTGATTATTAGCATATTTTATACGTTACGCAGGCTATCACGATGTCATACATGAACGATTCGATAGCCATAATCATAAAATCAAAAGTATCTTCACGCATCATTGCCATTCACCAGATAAAACGCAAACGGTGGTGTGCAAAATGCGTGACAAAATGGTTTTTGTAAGATTATGATATTTGTGCCTCGGAAATTAAAAAAAGAAAGTTCTACGTTAAATTTGATTACAATAAACATAATGTGCAACGAAATTTATTTTCAAAAATGAAAGGTTATTTTTATATAATTAAAATGCATTAAAATATTACAGATAAAGTGTAAGGTATTCCACATATTTTTAATTTTTTGATATTTTTACTTCTTAATACGTTTAAATTTATCACAATAAATTTATCTCATGTGAAACTGATACTTCCTTGTCTACATATCTTTATGACACGAAACGTAACGGTATAAAAAGGGCTTCTCTTATATTATCTCAATAATATACCCGCTCTATTATACTTTATCGCATTTATTAATTTAATAATTATTCTAATCTAATTTAATAATTATTTCCATCGTTCGATCATAACATTAATTTTTGATTATTATACAAACTACAAATCATAAAATACCGTTACATTCGTATGACGTCGTTACGTTAAACAAACACTGCGTTGGTACCACTGAGATTTAAGTTTCTCATTAGGTTTAATCGGCAACCATCTTTATGACTCTTCATCATACATTCACGTACGTGTATGTGTGTATACATTCATGCATATATATATCCTTTTACTTTAAAGATAGATCATAAGTTATGCTATAAGTTCGAATATAATTCAAAATTTGAATACAGAATAAGACACTAATGTCAATAAACACATTATTACATAAACATACCTAAACAACTGATTCTTATCCCAGGTCGTATCAGCCGGCATTTCTTTCGGTATCAACATATCGGGATGCGAATCCAGATGTATGAAGGTGTTACCTTCGAAGGGCAGATGTTTTGAGCCTATACACCGATATATGAACGGCAGAACCTGAAGATGTCGTAAATGTGACATTATATTCGAGAGCCCCACGCGCCCGTGATGCATTCGTAATAAATTCGCGAATTCGACTACCGTGCAACGGTCACTATCGAAATATCGAATTATAGTCTGAAGTTTGATCAAACAATCGATAGACCAGGAGAATCTTGTTGCGACAACTTCAAGAGTTCAAAAATTTGGATTTAGATTTGTCGCATCTCTCGCATTATAATCTATATTTATCAATTATCATGTAACAATTACATCGTTACATGTATTAATTTATCATTATGCTCAAAGATATGCTTTTATACGTTTGCATGTTTAAAACTTCGCTGCGACGTGGTGATTTTGGAGTGCGCGCTCTGTCACTAGGAGCTGCGGCATTTACTAGCGCAATGCGCATGCGCGACATATTACGTTGCGTCGTTCTCGAAGCAACGAATACGCGAGAACGTCGTATAGCGGTGCGTCCACCGTTCGAATGTACTTACTTCATCGTGGTCCTCCACCACGTAGATCGGCGTTCTCTTGAAATACTTGAGTGTATACGACATTTCGTCACAACACGTGGACCGTTAATTACCGGGCTACCGATAGAACTACGAACGATAGAACTACTGGACCAACGAGACGCGATCGATTTTTCTAATTAATACCACAGACACGCGACGAACGCAGACACTCGAATCGTAGGCACACAGCGCACTGCTTCACGCGTAAACACGTGATCACGGACTGAAGTTTGCTGTTAGGCGCGCACCTCAAACGATCATTTCGCGAATAAAGGGACAGGGGCATCGGACCAAGGGTTTACACCGAATTCTCACGAGACGAGTTTCCTAAGGTGGTCCTCCTTTTTTCTCGTGTTTAGCCCTTCCCGTTTCTCCCCACGTAAAAGACGAGGACGCCTTAGAAACTTGATCCTTCTAACTCGCAACCGGCATACGGATACCGCGGAGTATCATTTGACGATTTCGCGTGGATAAATTCCGACAAGTCGCAAAATGAGCAGAATGCCGACGATTCGATGTCACGTAGTAATCATTCATCATTCACGTAGTTCATGCGTTATCTAGCGAATTAAGAAAGATGAAAACTAATGAATATTAATGAATCAGTTTATTAATAAATATAATCTATATACATGTCACATCTATAGATCATGTTCATATATCTTTTCACTTATACAATTTCTTTAATACTTTATCGAGGAATCGATTAATTAAATGAAGGATTTTTCAGAATAAAATTGGATGTAAAATTGGATTCGCAAACGTCGTTCAATGTTTTTTTACAAACGTAATAATGATACAATTAGAATTGAGCTTAATAACCTCCGCTAACGTTTAATCAATCATTAAAATTATTATAAAATGATAATGATCTAAGAAAAACATGATAGATATTTTTCAACGAAGGAAAATATTTGTTTTACCTCCTGAATTATACGAAAATTCAATAACTTACAAATCGGCGTACATAGCGCGAGGCATATGTATATATTATAATAGCTATTAATAAAAAAATAATACGTGTGTTGAGTAACATTTATTGCTAGCAATAATATCCGATAATGTCCATTCAATGAGACCATGCCAGACTCGATCACAGAAGATTAATCCAATTGCGTAACCGCAAGTAGCGTTGAACCGGTAGGAAAAGGTTATCCGCGGCACACAGTTCATGTCTTGCCAATGCGTGTTAGGCACCAGCAATGCGTGACCTTTCGCCATCGATCGATTCACATGTCATTCTTCGCTGCCGCCTAATCATAAACACATCGTGAGAAAAGATTCGATCCGAAAATGCGCTTACGTGTAAACAGCAACGTATATGGATACCTTTTTGATTTCACATCGTTTCATATTTCGCATTTTCATCGATTAATTCGATTATTGATTATTAATTGTACGAAGACCAATTCTGAAACATTTGTGATTGATAGATCTCTAAATGCTTCTGATCACTTGCTCTCCTTAACGATGATAAGAACTCCTCGATGTTCTCTGTTGAATCATCATCTAAATCACATGTTTCTGTGTTTTCTGGATTATTGATCCAATGTTGCCATGATATATCGTTGCCATGATATTCGTAGGATGGATAGCAATTGATACCTGTAAAATATTCTCGCAATTGAGAAGCATAATCATCGATCTGATTTGGTGCGACAGCTTTTTCCTTTGCATCGTAGTTTAAATTGGAGCTTAAGACTGGCGAGTTTTGTGCGGCTAAATTCGGTAGATTTTGATATATCTCGGCTTTTTCGTATTGCGAAATTTTTGGTTTGCATGAATAATAGCTTGCAGAGGCTGCTAAATTATCTACTGGATCGTTTGGCTTATCTTGATAAAACTGCATATTATTATCATTAATAATTTCTTTGTACAAATTGTGTACATCATTATAATCAGGAATATTATTTGCTTGCATTGATATACAGCTCATTTGCATCTTTTTAATTTTTTTATCGTATTTAGTATCTTTGTAGTATTTTGTAGTGTCTTCTATGCTGTTTCTTCTATCTCTTTTTTTTCTTGCTTCCTCTTCTATTTCTTTTTGTCTACCTTCTTGTTTCCTGATTAATTCCAACTCTGTGATTAGTTTTTGTGGAATTCTGTCGGAAATATCTTCAATTAAATGCGTGTTTGAATGCGTAATGTCTTCATCAACTGATATAAATGATGATTCACTTAAAGTACTGTTCATATTTTCATCATCTTCAATCTCTTGCGTAATTTGGAGCGGTAATTCATTATCATCTGAATCTTCTTTGTTTATAAAAGTTTCTTCGTTTTCGTTTGAAATTATATCAGTGGGAATATTATATATTGCATCATGTGTTTCATGTCCATTTTGATCAACTTTATCAGAACAAATCTGTTTTTCGATTTCTATTAAATCGATTTCATCCACAATAATTTTTTGATGTTGAACAGCATCATTACCTTGATTGTTTAAACAAATTGATTTTTCAATTTCTTGTATATTTTTTGTTCTTTCATCATTTATTTCCAAAAGCATCTGCTCCTCATATGTTTTACAGCTTTCAGATACCTGTACATGCTCCGTTGATTCAGTAGTTATTTTCAAAGAAATATCCCTTTCTGATATTTGCTCTATTAATTCATTATTCGTTTCAGAAGGGATTTGCTTCTCAGATATTTGTAATAAACTAAAATCTTCTGCTAATGGATTATTTTTCAATTCTCTTTTTGCTGCTTCTTCAATAAGAAATGCTTTCATATCAGGAAAGGATAAATTTCGATCTTTTATTTTCTTGATTAAATCGAAATGTTCAGCTTCACTTAAGAACGCTATGTAATCTATTATTTCTATTAATTTTTTAGAAGGATCTTCATAATTCCTAAAATACCGTAATGCTTTGCGATATTCTTCAATTTCAGATTCCGACATCATTAAATTTGGCATATGCTCATCGATATTTATAGGATAAGGAAAATGTACGTTGAATTTATTTCCCAATGTATAAAAACGACTCTTGAAGTCTTCTATTTCTTTATACATGTCCAACAAATTGTTATTTGAATTGTATCCTGAATATGTATAAGTATCCTGTACTTCTTCGTCGTTACGGAGTTGAGGGAAGACACATAGAAAGGCCCGTTTTTGTATATTAAGAAAGGTTTTAAGAGCAGAATAATATTCTTCGTATACTAATTTATGAATAGATTCAGTCATATCATTATATGTATCATTTAATAAGCTAATTTCACGATCAAGTAATTCTTTCCAATTAGAAGCTGCTTTCAATAAGGATTCTTCATCATTTATACAAGTATCATAATTATTGTCGTTAATTTCCTTAGCATATGTTAATACATAATTATCTAATATCTTCAATATTTCATTAGAATCCATTTTATTTAATTCCTCTATAGATTTCAAATCGTGCACTAAATCAGAATTTTTTGAAGATTCTGTATCTTGAATGTGTGTAGAAATCTCTTCATTATCCACATCAGATGTATAGGCAAAAGTCGATAGATTATTTTCTTCCATTTCATCGTTTGATGGGAAGTTTAAACCATCAATAATAATTTCAGTGTCAGCATCTGATAAGTTACGATCTTCTATACTTGAAAGATCTACTTCAAATACAATATCTTTATTTAATTCTTCTATAACAGAAGGATTATTTAAGTCGGGTTTTATTGTAAACGTATATTTATTTCCTGATGAGCTTGCAGTAGGTTCTTTCTTGACTTTTGTAGTCAGAAGTGTAGTAGATTTTTTATGCTTTCCATGACGTTCAGAATTCTTCTTTGAAATATTATTACGAAAAAGTGAACTAATCTTTCTCGTTTCATTTAAATTAATGTTCCCTTTTTCTGTACACAAATCATTGAGATAATTATTCTGATAATTTTTCAAAAAGGTGCAATTGTTTGAAATAGTAAGATTCGCAATGTTATTCTCTATTGTGTTATTAACTATTGCTTCATTGGAAGAATTGTTTTCACATTTATTGTGCTCCATGGTTAAAATACTTGGAACATCATTTTTCGATAATGTGACATTAGCTATCGTTTCTTTAGATACAAAACTTTTATATTCATCATAATCTACATTAGAATTTGTAATATTACATTCTGATATATCATTTATAATTTCATTGGAAGAAATATTATCGCATTTGTCATATTTAGCAATATTTGCGATATTATCGCAATTTGATGATAGATCATCGATTGGTTCATTAGAAGAAATGCTTTTACGTTTATGATGATGAACAATAGAAGTATTTGCAACATCATTTTCTAATGATGCAGTATTGAGTGTTGTCTTGTTAGAAAAAATGCTTTTACATTTGTCATTTTCTACAGTAGAAATATTGGTATCTTTTGATGATGTATCGTTAACTATTATTTTCTTAGACGGATCGTTTTCACATTTATCATTTTCAGTAAGAACATTTGTAATGTTTTCTTCTGATGATCCATTATTGAATATCGTTTCTTTAGACGAAACGCTTTCATATTTCACATTAGTATCAGCCATGTTCCCTTCTGATGTATCATTGGTTGTTAAAGATGATACTGATGTAGAGATTACCATAGGTGCACCATTTTCAGATTCAAGAATCGCTGTATCAACCATACATGGTTGTTCTTTATGATCTTTATGATCTGCATTAATTGTACAGAATCTTACAAAGTTTGTAGTATCATCCCAAACATCTTCCGTATAATCGGAATCAAGTTTAAACAGAAAAAAATCAAATCCAATGGAAGATAATAGATTTATAAGAGATGTTGATTCCTTTTTGGAAACAATTGTGATAGAAATTCCATGAGATCCATAGCGACCAGCTCTGCCAATTCTATGCAAGTATGTTGCCGCATCGTTAGGTATATCAATATTCACAACCATGTTAACATTTTCTATATCTATGCCTCTTGCAGTTAAATCCGTTGTCAATAAAATTCTGCATTCAAAATTCCTTAATTTCGCAATTGTTCCCAATCTTTTACTCATATCTTGACCTCCAGAAATATATGTGGATGATAAACCCATAGAGTTTATTTTATTGCTTATTGATTGAGTTCTGCAATAGGAAAACAAAACAAAAAATTTATTATTAGATAAATATTGAAATCATAAATATTGAATAATAATTAGAAAAGAATTACCGTGTATGATAATTTGTAAAGACTAGGCTTTGTTTAAATGGAATCTTTGTAAGAATTTTCACTAGTTCGTCCACTTTTATCTGTACCTAAACATATAAATAATGTAAAAAATATATTTCATTACATAATAAATTAATATTATTAAATTTCTAAATATACAGATTAAAAACCTGTTTCATCACATTGGGATGTGTAGGAACTATAACCACAAATTGTTTGATTCCAATCAAAATTGGACCGTCCATATCTGTCGATGTTAACATCGGAGAGCGCATATATATTTGTAGAAACATTTCTAAATCTCCAGGATAAGTTGCGCTCGAGGCTATAACTTGTTTACTGGCTGGTAATTTAGAGAACATATAACTATGAAAAAAACAAATATTTTTAATGCTTAGATCATTTCAACAATTAAATTACTAAATTATTAAATTCTATTGATCAACTTAACAAATTTGATTTGATATATACATTGATAAATAAAACTTATTTTTATGCCTCATTTATTTAAGATTTAAAATATTATGAATGTTTTAAGAAAAAAATTACTAAATTCGCTAAAAAAATAATTTTATTTGATATTTAAGCTATGAATTTAATACTGACTTGATATTTGTCTGAAAATCGGTCTCCATCAATTTGTCTGCCTCGTCTAGAACGAATAATCTGATCTTCGAAACATTTAACAACTCGAGTTCTATTAAGTGCTTTATTCTACCTGGAGCACCAACAGCTATGTGACATTTATCCAACTTCTTTTTATCCTTATCTATTGATATTCCTCCCACAAAATATTCGACTTTTAATGCTGAAATATCATAAATGACAAGAAAATAAAAATAAATTTCTTTAAATGATATATGTCCCGATATTTTGTTGACTGAATGTACCTTCTATTCTTGAACCTATTGTTCTAAGAACTTCACATATTTGAATAGCAATTTCCCTGGTAGGTGCTACTATTAATACTTGTGGAGTTAATATTTTAACATCTATTGTTTCAAGTCCTATTATACCAAATACTAGAGTCTTTCCAGTTCCTGATTTTGCACGTACTATCAGATCTAGAAACCATAATACTTATAATATGTAAACTCTTTCACATCATCTTACCTATACATCAAATATATAGATATTATTATTACCAAATCCACAACGACCTAATGGAATAGCTTTCAATTGTATAGGAGATGGTCGATGGAATCCAGCAGACATTAATCCATCTAAAATAGCTTGTGAAAAACCTAATTGAAAAAATGTTACATCTTCTTCTATCTTTATATCCTTCGTCCTCGCCTTCTTGTTTATGTCATGTGCAATATACTGAGACATCTTTCTATATTCTTTCTATATAAAAACACAAACGTTATATATAAATATAGAATATATTTTTATGAGTATAATAAAATTTATAATATGCAAACAATTTGTGATACAGACATTTCTACATATAACTTTACTTATTACTGTATTATTGTTTAAATCAGCTTTCATTAAGTATTAAGTTTATATTCTCCACTCATTTTACTTCAATCTACCGAAATGGCATTTAAATAATAACAATATTCATAATATTTAACAAAATAATTAGCAATGCGATTAAGCAGTTAATAATATATCCTATATACTTACTTGTTAAAATAAAATTTAGTACAGAAAATATAAGTCGATACTTCTTGTGATATTAAATACTTGATATCATAACCGCATCACGCGCATACAGCAGTACATTCCCAAATTTTATATTCAACTGAAATACGCATGCGTAAAATATTATGTTAGTTAATTGAAATTATGTTCTCTTCTTCTTTTCTATTTAAAATTCATTCTTTAATCATATTGCTACTTCAGAATAGAAACTTGCTTAATTTGTTAGCGAGCAAAATGATCTACAAATAAATGTTTCTGCATCGTTTCCTCGTCATTGTATCTCGGAAGATTGTACTTCAATTCTGATCTAAGCGTTGAGTCATACTACTTTACCTTTTAGTCAAAATCAATGGAAAATCATAGCGTTACATTTTCGAACTAATTTTTGCGACAATTTCAAACTAATTGCAATTATATAGAGTCATTCTGTAGGCAAATGAAAATATATAATTTTAAGAAAGATTTTAATAAAATTATAATTACGATTTTAATGAAATTTGATATTTTCTTCTTCTCATTAATTACAATCAAAGCTGATATAATGTTTTTGACTGACTAGCTAGTGATTTCATAGATACACTACTCAACTACTCGTAAGGTATAGCAGGATCAAGTCGCTTCCATTTTCTTAAATGATGAGGTTATCTTAGGCGCGCTGTTCTTTTCGCGAGTCAATTGATGTAGTGATGTAAATAACGTCTTTGGTGTAAGACTTTATTTCTAATTTTAATAAATAAAAGCTTGTTATTGTTTTAATTTACAAAAAATAACACAAAATGGGACGTCGTTCGATCAATACCACAAAAAGTGGCAAATATATGAATCCTACAGATCAAGCACGTTAGTATGCAAAGATATAACTTGGAAAAGATAAATAACATCTATTCTTAAACAACATATCTTTAGAGAAAAAGATATAGAAATATTTGCTTATTTCTCTTATTATTACAGGAAAAGAAGCACGTAAGAAAGAATTGAAGAAGAATAAAAAGCAGCGCCAATTGGTAAGAGCTGCTGTTTTAAAAGGCAAAGATCCAGCACAGATCATCGAAGAAATGGAAAAGATTGATCAGATGGGTTAGTATAGATATCATATATTAATTTTGTAGAGCAGGACATGATATAATGTATTCTTATATTCTTTTCCTAGAATATAATGTAATGCAACCACCTCCTTTGAATGAGAAAGTATTGAAAGATAAACGAAAGAAACTTAAGGAGACTTTAGACCGTGTATTAAAAATGTATGTAAGTATGTAAATAACATAATTATATTTTTCTTCAATAAAATATTTGGTAAGCTTATGAATAAATTCAAAACTGATTATTATTAAACTATTATATGCTATTATTATATTGTTATATAATTAATATATTATTTTTTTATTCTTTAGGCAAAGGATGATCAAGAGAAATGGGCAGAATTGAAAGAGCAACTGATACAATATGAACGTAGACGAATAGACTTAGTTTCTTACTTTGAAGCTGTACGACATGCACAGCAAGTACAAGTTGATGAAATTCCATTGCCATCTGCCGCTAATGATATATCTAGGATATATCCAGGTAAATATATATGCAACACAATTAAAATATATGAAAAGTACAAATGTTATTAATATAAAGAATAAAATGTCCATAGGATCTTTGACATCACAGATTCCATTACCGGACATGCCACAACCACCCTCACATATATATCCACCTCATCCTCATTACATATCACAGCATCATCCTTTGGTGAATATCCCAATACCACCAAGTATCTTAAAAAAAACCAGCGCGTATGCAACATCTCCATCTGTGCCTACATTAGCACCCAACAAAGAACCACCTGGTGTACCACCATTTCCACCTCCTGAATTATCGAGCGATGATGAAGATATGGTTGAAACTGTAAGTGCAAATATGAATTGATATTTTTTGTAAATATTTGTAAATATAAACAATTTTAACATTTATATAATCGGTAGATTAAGGATCCACCAGCGAAGTCAAGAACTATACGGTTTGCTGATGATAAAGAGGACAACAAACAAGAATTAGAAAATAAGGAAAAAGAGATGGAGAAAGAAAAAGAAAAGGACAGAGACATAGCGAAAGTCAAGCCAACTACATTGCAGCAGAAAATGTTAGCGATGGCGGGCCAAGATATTGATCAGTTTATGCGAGAGATGGAAGTAGTCCATAAGAAGAGGGAGACCGAGCGTGCTCAGGATCTTAATGCGCGGTTGTCATTACTTGAAACAGAAAACATGTCCAGTGCGAAATCAAGCAACAATAAATCTAGCAACAAGGGCGACGACGAAGAATTAGAGCCACCCGGAGCATCGGATCATCTCTCCGCACACGGTCAACAGCACACATCTCATTCTCATACGCAGCATACGCAGCAACATGCAATGCCTCCGATGGGTATGCCGCCTCCACCCTTGTTATATCGACCACCTCCACCACCATTACATCTCAGAATGCCACCACCGCCTCCACCACGCATTGGACTTCGGTTACCACCTGGTAATACATGAAATTTCTGTTACATTTTATTATAAATCTTTTGCCGAAATTTATAATGCGTGATAGAAATCTAACAAGTTTAGTCACTTTATTTGTATACAAAATAAATTGCATAATCGTTTTATAGGTCCGCCACCTGGAATGCCAAGAATATTGAGACCCGGACCACCAAGCATACCCAGAATACCGCCACCGCAAATGCAGATGTCGAATATTTCGAATATATCGAACTCTCAAATGCAAACGCAATCTGGAACAATAGCACAACCAAAAACGCCCAATGTACTATCTGCTGCACCACAGTTAATTAACAGGAAAGATAAGGAAGGAAAAAGTACCACTACTATTGAGGCAAAACCGCAAATAAGAAATTTGGCTGCTGATGTTACTAGATTTTTGCCGACGTCTCTGCGCGTGAAAAGAGATGATAAGAAGAAATTCAGCAGTATTTCTAGAATTACAGAAAGATTACCCGAGGCACAACCACTTAGGACTGCGCAACCTAAAACAAAAGATGATGCATATATGCAATTTATGCAGGAAATGGAAGGCTTACTCTAAATTAAAAAAAAGTATTTTATTTAATTAAAATCTTGTATAATATGCAGTGCGATTAAGAATATATAAATGTATTTTATTATTATTTGATCAGAATTAATATTAAAATTAATATTTGTTATGCTAATGACATTAAAGTAAATTTAGAAATTAAATCACATGTGCTTATTTATATACATGTATAAGAATCTTGTCATTTTTATTATTTGATTTTCAATATATCTCAATACAACATGTGCAATCTCAACATATCTGACGAATTAAAAAGGCCGCGCGTCAATATGGCGAATTTGATATTTCCGACATTTTAATGTGACGCAGTGTGTCATTTCCTTTTCCTACTAGAGTCAGTAATGAGCACAGAGGCTACCAACCAATATCGAGTTACCTTTGGGTAAGAGCGATATTCATAGATGATCGGTTTTGTTGACCGAATATGTTGATTTGATAACCTTATATTACATTTGATCTTTTTTCTTTACGTCTCTGCTTAACTCGTAAATCAACGTGGGATTTCGATCAAGCTATCTCAAACCGATAGTATCAGATACTGCCGAGAAATGTATACACGGAATAGACCGACTCAAGGCTATGGTAAGACTGATTAAATGTGTGACATTATGTGAAAACTTTGCTCTGATATGTTCAGTGCATCAACTTGCAATATCGATAATGCAGCATCATTTAAGGCGCATTAAATAGAAAATAATCACATGAAAAAAAATCGATAGTCGATTAATGATAAATGGCGGTCTGGTGTGAATCTGCGTTAATGTTCATTGAAAGAAGATGGCGTGGTGGCGCTATTTACAAACTGTTTCATATAATCATAATAATGAATTAAGAAGCACGTGAATCGAACAAATTACGAACGTGCGTCTGATATAAACATATATAATTAGTGAGAAGTGTTTTTTCATTGCAAAAATTAATTGAATTTTTTTTCTGTCATTGAATATTATCATGTTGAATATTATCTTGTGATATAAGTATATTGAAAAATCATTTTATATTTCAGTACGGAATAATTCTCAGAGCCAAGGATCATACGCATCTAATGTAAGTCTTTTCTATGTTTCTTTTATGTTTATAATAATATTTGATTATTTTTATGATTGTATCGTTGTACCATTCCATATCAATATATGACAATATAAATCGGAGTAAAAATATAAATTAGATAATCTATGATGATGTTCTAATATCAAGAGCTTAAATATCATCTTTAGATACTAAGGAAGCTTTATTGTTATCTAATAACTATCTTAAGATTATATTTAAGCTAATAACATGGAAAAATTTTATTAAAACTTTTATATTGCATAAAGTTTATATATTGCATATTTTATATTATTGTATATTTTATAAAGTTTTATATTGCAATTTATAACTCAAAGCACAATATTTAAGATTATTGTTTAATATGATATCACAAGAATTTCAAGATTCATAAAAATACTATTTCATATGAGAATACAAATATTACTTTTGAAAAAATATAATGTCTATATAAATATTAAAACTTGTAATTATATATTTATGCTTTAGAAATTTCAAGAAAGTTTTTAATTTTAATATTTAGATTGTCATGTTATCCATATATAAGTGATAGTTTTAATAACTTGAGTAGAAACTATTTTATTAATTTTTGTCTATATAATACATATTATAATATGATATAATAACATATGAAAAATGATATTAATATCATCATAGATGCATATTAGAAGCTAAGTCGATAGTCTAATTGATTGTGCACATCGTGATGATTTTTTTGGATGATTTTACGATCACATTTGGGTCATATTCAAAATTAGCTAGACAGTCTAAAAGCAGATGTAAAAAAAGATTTAGTATCATTATATATAATTAATCTTTGTATATAAAAATATATTTATAACAATGATATATTTAATTCATCTTATAGATTCAATTTTCTTATTCACATTATATCAATAAATATATTTAGAAAAACATAATTTTCATATTAAAATAATCATATGAAGATGATAATTATAAATCTGTTTATGTTAAAAACAAAGAATTTATATTAATTATCTATACTAATGCACATTAATAAAATGTTTAATGTTATTAAGATTTCATTAAAATTAAATTACGTTAAAATTTTATAACATTAATTTTATTATGATAAAACATCTAATTAAATAATATTTCTGAATATTAATTATGTAATATTGTTCACAATATATATAAGCAACAATAGATATAGTAATTTTCAATTATAATACAAATATGAATTCCATTTGTTGTCAATTCAAAATTCTTCCATTTGCATGTACTAATTAGTGGTTCCTATTTTCCCCTCCTACCTGCAATGCAGGTACTAGTAGCTATACAACAATACCGAGGAGGTGCATTCGACCAGGGACTAGGTCGTCTGTTACCCACATAGCATACTCTACCATAGTCCATTTTCTTGGTAGTTCGTGCTGAATTCATGTCTAAGCAAGTTTGATTATAATAGAAATGTTATTATGAGCATTCTATTTACATAAAACTTCTACTGATTCTTGAATGTTTTCTCTAAATTCAATATAAAAGATCAAATTGTAAAATTTACATTAATTTATAATATGATTTTAAAATACAATATGTATATTAATAAGCTTATTAATATTGATCGTTCTCTTTTACTATATAAAATATATTACAATGAATGCAAGAAAGAATTCCCTTGGATTCTTTTTTATAAATACTTATGTTCAATTATCATTTATTAAAGGTATATTTTTAATTCTACAAAATCAGCTCAGTCATGAGTAAAGAAACGTTAACCATAGTAAAAGTAACATGGTTGGTATGTACTATGTGGATAGCATTTAATTCTTTTTAATATACGATGCTAGACTTTGGTGGGATAGCACAACCGTAGAGGTTCCTTGTGTAGCGGCGACCCACCCTATCTTTTACAGTTTAATACACAAGGAAGTTACCAAGCATCACAATCTACGTCTATTCAACAAAGCAATTACAAACAAGGCAACGTACAACAAAACTTACAAGGCTTCAAATCACAGCAGCAGCAGCAGTCATCACAACAACAGCAACAACAACAACAGCCACCGGCACAAATGGCAACTGGATCAACACGGTTATTATCAGCTATAGCCTCAACACAACAGTTGAAATCATCAATGTCCCAGCAACAATTACAACAAGGACAGTGTCAAATGGGGCAATTACAGCAGCAACAGCAACAACAGCAGTCACAATCATTGCAACAATTGCAACAACAGGCGCAGCAGCAGCAACAACAAATGTCAGCTCCACAGAGATTGAAACCAATATTAAAACAAAGTACAGCAAATGTACAACAATCAACTTCAATGGTAGCACAAACTGCATCTCTGACTTCTCAACCTTGCATGCCTTCTCCTGTACCTGCACCGACTTCTACTAACAACAATTCCGATATTAAAGACGACAATATAAAATCTGAAAATATAGATGTCGAAATACAAGAAGTGCAACCAAGATGGCGAAGAAAAATACCTGGATGTAAATATTTTCAAATTATTAATTTTATATACACATATTTTATATATTCATTTTCATATATTTTCTATCTTTGTAAAATGAAAATGAAGTTGTTTCGTTTTTCCTTTTTTTCTTTTATGATGATATTTCACTGCGCAAATTTGAAGATTTAGAAGAATTCCAGTTGCTTTGGTATTATACCATGAAACTTTAAGTCTTCTATAATCAATGTGAATTTCTGTACTGATATGCGATAATAAATTATAACTATTTATCATAATTATATATTTATATAATTTATATATTTATAATATGATTATTTTTATACGCAGTTAAAGTGAATAAAAAATTGAAACGTCTTCGTATGAATCAACGTCTAAGGAAAACTTTACAACCTAAGAATGCGATTATGGTATTAAATGAGATGAAAGCTGGTGTCCAATTTACATTTCCTGAGACACAAGGACCTATGCCAAATTCACTTTATCTCGTTCATGCTGAGGTAACAATGCAGAACAGTATAACAATATACTATTATTTTGTTGCTTTAGTTAAAATTATATTTCTTGTATATATTATTTAATATATATTATAGTATATTGTTATGATATATTCATACATAATTCCATCTTTAAAATACTTTAATATAGCTTCTATTATTAATACAACATTCTTATTGTAGCTTCTATTATTAATACAACATTCTTATTGTAGCTTGATGGTAAAACATATATTGGGCAAGGATTGTCCAAACCACTTGCTCGACAGAACGCTGCTGAAAATGCATTAAAAGCTTTACTGCTCGAAAAAATGACAGCAGCTTCTATGAAAGCGCGCATAGATGCTGAATCAGAAGTACAAGCTAATTCATCTTTGGATGGAGCAAAGGAAGAAAATAATGATGACAATAATGCTATGGACATAAGCACAGAAGATGAAATTCCATGGAGTTCATTGGCCAGTTTTGCTCTTTATAAACTTTTCCTCGAATGGCACAATCAGGGAACATCAGTTCCTGTTCCGCGGCCTGGCTTACCATCTACAAAAGGAATTAAGAAAGAAAATACTAATACACCCAAAACTCCGGTTCAGAAAGAACTTCCACCTAATCCCACAAATATACATCCAGTTATGTTACTGAATCAAATGAGGCCTGGGCTAACGTATGTAGAACTAAATCGTGTGGGTAATCCCCCTAATACAATGTTTACTTTGGCGGTTGAAGTAGACGGAGTGGAATATTCAGGAACAGGTATGCAGATTTATTTAAAAGGAAATGATATACATAAAGCGATCATGTTATATAATATTCTTATTATTATTGTCTAATTAAAAATAAAAATTATTTCAGCTAAAAACAAAAAGGATGCTAAAAAAGCGGCAGCTAAAGCAGCATTATTAGCATTATATGATTTAACTTACCCTGAGGATATTATAAAACAGGAAACTATAGTTGATTAAAGCGATGGATGCTTGATTTAATACTTGTTTTATTTTATCACTATTATTCCTTCTCTAGAAACTAATAAATTATATTTTCTTTATTTAATTTCATTTTCATTTCTTGACATTTTTATAAATAATGAATGCATTGTCTAGAATATTTAATGCATGTTAATGCGAACAATGTTTTTCTGTATTAACTATCTTATACTCTTCAGTATTTCTTGTAGATTATATTGCTACATACATTATATTATATGATGTATAAAATGTCAACAAAATAAATAGTTCATTTTTTAGACAAAAAATCGAAAAATAATAAAAATTACATAATCTACTAAAAACAAGGAAAAGAGAAAATATTAAATCGTTTATAAATATTTTATGTTAACAAAAATTGAGATACACATGTTATTCTAATTTAAATCAGAATTCGAATGATTTAATATCGAATTTCTTATGATATTCTTTAAACTAAACTAATCAATAAAAGATAGTCTTATGAAAAAGAAAAAAATAAAAATTGTGATTAATTGTATATTAATTACCTAATAATATAAACAATGTTACATTTTTCGGCTTAATAATGATATAAATGTAAAACAACATAAATGTAAATGTAAATGTATTAAAAGTTAATTAAACATAATTTTCTTTAGAAGGAAACTAAGAAAATTATGGATTTCTATAAAATGGTTTTCCATAGGAAACTGTTGATTTTGCAATATAAATCAGATAGCAATTTTTATTATACAATCATATTTAAGTTATAATAGAATTATATTATAATGTCAATGATTATATGATATGTATATTATATTATGTATTGTTAAGATAATGCTGATGAATGTAATAGATGTTAGTATATCTAATAAAATCGTAATTCTTTTCAATGAATATTTGGTATATCCTATCTATGTGAGATATATATAGGCGCGCATGCCCGCGCGTCTGTGTGTAATATACATGAATTATAATTAATATAATTTTAAATTTCACAAATGTAAAATTATTCTCTCTTTTTAAAAAGACAATTGAGAGACAAATAATTGAAAAAAAATGATTATATTGTATATATAATAAGAGTATATAAGTAGCAGTTGCTATAGCAACAATTACCATACCAAACAATATTACCTTGGATATTGTTGTATCCTGTGTAACAGTATTCTTACAACAGCCATTATTTAACAATGTATACATTAAAATTAATAATGATAGGACCAGTTGAAGTAAGAAAATACTTCATTGACTAAATGTTTATAAGAAAATATAATTTATTATTATATTATATGTACCAATGATATATATTATAAATAACGATCATATATATATATATCTATCTAGAGTGGAAAGACTACGATAGCGAATTTCTTGGCAGATGCTACAGAAATTCCGTACGATTATCGTCCAACTCAAGGTGTTCGAATATTGGAGTTTGAAGTAAACGATATTGAAGTAAATAACAAACGCATTACAAGAGATATTGAGCTATGGGATTGTAGTGGAAATTACAAGTACAGAACATTTACTGTGGCAAAATTGGATTTTAACTGGATACTAAAATATATTTGTAAAATTTTTTACAGATTCAAACATTGTTGGCCAGCTATACGTAAAGATATACATGGCGTGATACTCGTATACAGTACAAAAACACAAGATTCATCAAAAGAATTAAAGGAATTATATGATTATTTTGTTAATGAAGCCAAATTGGAGCCAAATAGTTGCGTGATATTTTATTTTGATCCTGATAATACATCGAATACTTCTAAAATTATTTGTAAGTATTTTTAATTTAATATCTCTAATATCTAATATTTTTTATATATTTAATATTTATAAATATTTCATATATTTATACGAAAAAATGTGAAATCCATGATTTTTTTATCTACTTAAAATATATTAAAGAATATATAGTTTACTAACTAATTAATATTTAAATCATTTTATGTGATAAAGCATCTAGCTTCTCTCATATCTCTCATGTTAAATGTAATGTGGATAATGGAGGTGACAAATTGAAAGCTGATTTTCGATTATTTCTAAGTGCCTTAATGACAAAACTGCAAGAAGACAAAGAAGACAAATTAATACTGAGTGATAATATATTATTTTCAAAATAATATATAATTATATATAATTCATACACACACACATATATATATATATATATCTCTCTCTTTTTCTTACTTTTTTTGTGTAATTATATAATTACACATTTGTGTAGTTATATATACAAATAAGGAATAATAGTATTTTCTTGCAACTATTTTATTCTTGTTATATTCATTTACATTAACACATAAGAATTATCTCATCATTAATGATTCCCATATCAATATTATATATTATATTATAAATCTTGTATCACAAAATAGCAATCCAATACTAATTACAGATAAATTTTTGTTGCAGTTAAATTATTATATAATTGCAATAGCATTGTACACATAGAAAATTTTTATTAGATTTTATTTTTTTATTTTTCTAATTCTTTTTCAGACAAAGCTGATATTAATTCTTTCCAGGCTTTTTCTACTTGCTTTTGTGTGATCTCATGAGACCATATAGTACTTATTACAACATTTGCTTCTTTAATTTGCTCAGTATTATCTGGCTGTATTTGAATTCGCAACTTGGCCTCTTCTTCACTTAAACCATTTCTATCCATTACACGTTTTATGGCCTACATATAAGTTAATAAGAAAAATTAATATTGCATGCATAACTGCAAATATATAAATATGAATAAAGAAACATAAAATATAAGTAATAAATTTTTGTCGTCAAACAATTAAATGTAATTTATGTAAAGTATTTTATCTAAACTATAAAGATATAATGCACCTCATTTTGTGGAATAATACAGCTCCATATTTCGTGACATATGTTCTGCCATTTAGCTTGAATCAAAACTGCTGCTTCTATCACGATAATCTCATAACCTTTTGAAAAAAGAATATTAATTTGCTTTTCTGCCTCCCGCAAGATCAAAGGCCAAATTAATTTATTTAATTTTTCTAGTTGTTCCTATGAAATATAGAAACCTTTCAATAAAAATGATAAATAATATAATAGATTAAAAAATATGAAATTATATTTATATACTTTATCGTTAAATACTATATCACCAAGTATCTTTCTGTCTATAAATCCATTCGAATCAAGAATGGATGAACCAAAATGTTTAATTATTGCATGGAAACAATCTTTCCCAGGTAAATATAAATCATGAGCTAGTTTATCACAGTTTATAAGGCCAGCGCCAAGTTTTTGTAATTTTTCAGCTACTGAAGATTTTCCACTTGCAATACCGCCCGTTAAGCCAATAATATATGGCTTTAATGGTTTGCCATCAATTCTCTAGTAAAAATTAATTAATTGATTTATGTATTAATATGTAATTCAGATATAGAAAATCTTAGATAAAGCTAATTGTGTTTTGTAGTTTATTTTGTAGTTTATTACAATATTGTGTATATTTAAGTTAATAAGTTCATTTTGTAGAAGACTTACAGGAGGTTGAAGTCTTGTGCCAAGTAATCTTATCCTCTGATTGCTAGAACTAATTTTATTTTCTTCATATTCGTTGTGATGTTCATCAGCAGCTAGTTTTACTACATAGACATCCAATTTGCTTAAATTATTTTGCAAACGTATTTCATTAACCTTGTCACCTCCACGTTTTGTTTCTTCACTCACAACTATCATCTCAAATGCTGGATTTTCTTTAGTAGGTCCATACATGTCAGTAATAGGTACAACATCATATGTTATTGATGAATCCACATCTTCCAAAAATTCTTTAACTTTGCTTATTCTCTGTGTACAAGGTTCTATTAGCTCCCATAATAATTTACCTGGAAATATTTTCATTATACCGTGCAAAATATTATTCAATCAAATTATTCTGTAATCTTTTATCCATAAATTATGCAGGATATTATCAAAAGCCTGAATCAAATGAAATTGAATGAAAGCAAGAAAAATTTTTACCAGAGATCATATTAATATCTGTTACACCAACAGTAAGATTTTCTGTGCAACGTAAAACAGCTTCGCTCAACATGATCTTGTGACCATTGTGTAAACGATCAAATGTACCACCAAGTACAACATTCTTATAAACTTTTATATCCTGAATAGCATATTCTATATCTTCGCAATTATTTTGTTCTTGATCATCATTATAAGTAACCATGCTATAAGTCGTTGATCTATTAGCCAAGCAATCTATGAATGAATTTGTCTCTTCTTTAGTATATAATTGATCAAAAATTACTATCTCTACAGATTTTTTAGTTTTTATAGTAGATATAGTAGGATGTTTTATATTAGTGAGTAGAACACGTATATCAAGTCGAGGCGTAATCATAGAGGTATTTATATATATATCTGCAATATTCTTAGAATACTGTAGATTTCTCCATTGTGACGTTGCAATATTATAATTTCCTGATACAGAAATATTCTTCTCAGGAAAATATTGTATGTACAATGTTTTTAGAACATGTCTTTGAATTACAGGCAGCAGTTTCCTGACCCTTGCAGGATTTGTTAGAACTAATAAACCAGTATTTGCCATTTTAGAAGATGTACATAAAAACTACTCCAATTTTTAAAGCTTTTGCACCTTTTTAATAGCTTGATTTTTAATTAAACCATTTACTGCTAAATAATGTTGAAAAATTGTGCGACCGATCACTCAATTTTCTCTATATATAACTTTAATCATAAAATGGCATTCTTCTTTATTTTTGAACATGACGCAGCAAATATCATTTTTTAATTTACTTAAATTTTAGAAGGAATGTTATTTACTAGACTGTTAGGTTGATAATGTATCAGAGGTTAGAAATTAGCATAATTATCAACTTGGACAAGTTTCTCATCATACGTTCCTCCTCTGTGAAAACGAAATTGAATCCATGAATTTGAATTCAAAATCCATCCTAATAAATGAATTAGAGATAATGTCTCTATCGTGATTAATTGTGACATAAACGTATTTTTTAACGCTTCATTATCCATGAACAACAATATAGCATGCAATGATAATTTTCGTATTCGATATTATCTATATACCAATGCCTATTTTGTTTAATCAGGGAAATTGAATACAATTGAAAATGCTCTATTGTAGTTGGTCAACCTGTTTATAGTTTTTAGTAACTTACAATCTCTTTGCCCCATGCTTCAAAAATGCTGACATCTATCTTATTATGATATGCTTTCTGTTTCATGATTATTTCCAGTGTGTGTAGCGTGGTTGATATCACATAACCTTGAATTCCATTGGATATTTTAACATAGGCAAATACAATTTCTAATATATACAATAATGGTGCAAAGTAGAATATTTGTGCGAAATCGTGCCCTCGGATATGTCAGTAATCACATACCCCTGGTTACTAGATACATTGTTAGAAGAAAAGAGAATTTCATCGTTACATGTGTGGGTAAAGAATTTCATACTTATGGATCTGCACATTTTACTCTATTGAGTGTGTCAGGGATGCATCCCGACAATATCACTTGCTTAGCCACAGACACATTTCATGTATACACAGCCAGCGCAAATAATATTTATGCATGGCGTAGAGGAACGGAATTAAAACACGTTTATAAAGGTCATGAGAACCTAATTCATATCCTATTACCATTTGGTACTCACTTGCTGTCTGTCGATGAGAGCAGTACTCTCAAGGTCTGGAACATCAAAGATGAGACTCTTTTGTTAGAACTGAATTTCAGCAATAACATTTTTAAAATAACGACGATGATGCATCCTGACACTTATATGAACAAAATTTTGTTGGGCAGCGAGCAGGGTCAGTTACAGCTATGGAATATCAAGCAAATGAAAATGATCTACATATTTAAAGGATGGCAGGCCAGTGTGACAGTGGTGGTACAAGCACCTGCAATAGATGTAGTCGCTATAGGATTGAATGATGGTCGAATTATTTTACATAATCTCAAATATGATGAGACCCTTTTTGAATTAGTTCAGGACTGGGGTCCTGTAATATCCATCAGTTTCCGTACGGATGATCATCCAATTATGGCAACAGGTAGTATAGGTGGTCAAATTGTATTCTGGAATTTGGAACAACGCACAGTAGAAAGTCAAATGTGCAATGCACACAATGCTGCTGTTACTGGTTTGAAATACTTATCTAATGAACCAATGTTGGTGTCATCTTCACCTGACAATTCTTTGAAATTATGGATATTTGATATGACTGATGGAGCTGGCAGATTATTAAGAATACGAGAAGGCCATGCTGAACCACCAACAATTGTTCGTTTCTATGAGAATGATGGTAATTACATATTGAGCACAGGTGGTGATTCTTCATTGCGATTGTTCTCCACTGTCACAGAAATAATGAACAAAAGTTTGGGTAGAGCTTCTTTCAATCGAAAAGCATCGAAGAAGAAAGGTCACTCAGTTGACGATCCAATGATAATGCCACCAATAACCGAACTTGCATCTGAAACAACACGAGAAAAGGAATGGTGCAACATTGTAGCCAGACATTCTGGCTTAGGCATAGTCACCACATGGTCATCACATTTACAAAAGATGGGTGATCTTAAATTATTACCCGAAAGATTTAAGAAGAATTATAATGCAATTGCAACCAGTCTATGCTTGACAAAATGTGGAAATTTTGTTGTAATAGGGTATAATACAGGTCATGTAGATAGATTTAATATTCAATCTGGAATTCATAGAGCATCCTACGGAGATGAAAGTGGCGCTCACAAAAATGCAGTTAAAGGTGTCATGGTTGATGATTTAAATCAAACTGTTATTACTGTAGGCAAAGACGCAAAAATCAAGTTTTGGGATTTTAAAAATGGAAAAAGTAAATCTATCAAATGAAAAATTATTTCCTTTTTTAATAAATTAATTTAAATATATAATTAGATAAATTATTTTTTTGTATTTTCTATAATAAATAATTTGGTTTTTATTTATCAGATACAATGCCAAGAACAACGATAAAATTGGAAGAATCAGTAGAATGGATACGATGCCATAATGAAAGTTCTCTTATAGCTATAGCTTTAGAAAATTTCGATATTATATTAATGGATATAGATACAAGAAAAATAGTTCGTCATTTTCAAGGACACGAGGGACGAGTAACAGATGCATGTTTTAATCCTGATTGTAGATGGTTAATCACAGCATCTATGGACTGCACAATCCGTACTTGGGATATACCATCTTCACATTTGATAGATATATTTCAGGTAAATTTATTTTCAAATCTTATTCTTAACTTAAATAATATGATACAAAACTGGAAACTAATTAAAAACGTCTTGAAAAATCAAGTTTTACTTAAACCTAAATTTTTAGACGTTTTTGCGAAATTTTCTTAAAATATTTATTCCGATATTTTAAATGTTTTGGATGTTTTTAGTTATGTTCTTTAGATTTTTTGTTTAAATTTTCAAATAATTTGATTTAGTGCAATGCAAATTTAAAAAAACTATAAAAACTATTATATTAATATAAATCTTGTATCTGCAGGTTCCTGAGCCTTGTATATCCTTAAATTTCTCTCCGACAGGAGAGTTTCTTGCAACCGCACATGTATGCAACATAGGAATCTTCTTATGGTCAAATCGTACACTATATTCGCATATATCATTGAAAGCTATCAGTAAAGATGATATAATACCGGAAGTAGAGCTCCCTGGTTCTTCCGTAGAAACTAACAAGATCGATGAAGACGATGTTGTCGCTGCGGAGTTAGATTATGTATCTCCTGATCAATTAGACAGTGATCTTATAACCATGTCTGCTGTGGCACAATCGAAATGGAAAAATCTACTTGATATCGATATCATTAAGAAGAGGAACAAGCCGAAACAAGCTCCAAAAGTTTCTGAGAACGCACCATTCTTCTTACCTACAATCCCAACGTTGCAATCTCTGCGCTTCGATTTTTCAAATGTTAAAGTCACTGACAAGACCGATTCCTCGCGCATTCATTCCAGTTTAGAAAGTTTTACGACATTTAGTAGAAGCTTACAGTCTACTGCTACGACTGATAATTTTTCAGACGTGATACAGAAATTGAAGGAGATGGGCTCTAGCGCCATTGATTTCGAGATTCAATCATTGTCTTTAAACGAGAGTTCTGCCGAATTGTTAATATTACAATTTATGAAGATGCTCCATTACATGATGGAACATCAAACTGATTTCGAACTTTCACAAGCGTACCTGGCTGTGTTCTTAAAGTGGCATGGTACAATGATATCGGAAAACAAAATGCTACGAGATTACTTGCGAAACGTACAAGAAGCACAAATGAAAAATTGGCTTACATTGCGGGGAAAATTATTTTATAATCTAAGTGTAGTACAAAGTCTTAAAAAAATGTAATAACGTGCTGTGTATATATGACTAAAAGATTTATATATTATTATATAAATAAATATATATTTATGAAAAATATATTTTTTCTTTTAAATTATTTTGCTCATATAATTAATTCTTTTCAAGATTTACTAATGATACATGTAATAGAATAGAGGAAAGAAAAGAAAATAATTTAAAATTTTTTGAAAAAATATTTATTATCAAGAGTATCATATATATTACAAGTTAATATTTTAAGAGAAATATGTTTGTATAGAAACAGATATATTTTTAATATATTTGTATTTTACGTCATATGTTTATTCCAATGCATGTGTTTCTGATCATTTTCTTTTAATACATATTTCCTTTTCTTTTACACATATAAAATACAAGATAAATTGTAGCTTATATTATACTGTATAAATGTAATAAAAATTAGTGAAAAAAAGTAATCCTTCATATAATGAACTTTGATTGCATTATGGTAGTTCCATAATCTGAAAGATTACATAAATATACATTTTTTTAATAATATTAACATTTACTATTCTTTATAATTAAGAAAACTTTGCAATTGTTCTATTATTACAGATTCAAGGCACAAATCATTAATATATGGCTCAAAGTTTGTAACAATTCTATATAGACTACGTTTGATCGCACTTCTTAAAGATGTGAAAATTTCTTTAATCAATTTGTCTTCCGTTTGCAGTCGTCTAGTTAATATAGCTGATCTTTGGTGTTTGTCTAGAGCTTGCTTCACTGATAACAGAGCATTAATAATAATCGGTATATCTTTTTGTACAATGCCATGATGATCTTCAGTCAATGAAAACACTGACAAAGACGAAATAGCTTCGGCAGCCCATATTACTGGTTGACTATTAAGTAAAATGTAACGAATTTTATTTTCATCTTGTTCACCAAAAATGTAATTGATAAGTGGTTTAGAAAGAAGATATGCTATAAAAGCATCACGTTTTTGTTTAATAAACCGAGTGAGTAGACCAATATAAGAAGTTTCTTGCGTAATTATTTCTACTGCTGCTAAGGTCGGTGCTACATCTGGTACTAACTTCCGCATGTTATATATATAATCCTTTTGCTGAGAAGGTCTACCCATTGTTGTCAATATGCTTGTACGATAGCAGGGTAATTGAGGTTCTTGAGGCTTTATGGATATAGCATTAAGATCTGTTGAGAACTTTTTAAGAAGATTTGTACATCCTTGCACTATACAATTCCAATTATATGGATGGCCACCTGGTTGACTGAGCGTGAATAATATGGTTCTTCTTGCTTTTTCTTTTTGAGCTAAGGTAATCAAGTCTAAATAACCCAAATGTTGCATTATTGGTACCTTATCCATTGATAATACTTCAATAAGCGTCAATTTTGAACCATCTGTATTGAGTGCACCACTCAATCCAAATTTAAACTGAGTCCATTCAGTCAGATATATTTCGAAAAACAGATATGTACTGTTTATCGTCAATATGAATACAAACTGGTAAAACCATAGTTGCAATATTAATGATAAATTTAACAATTTGAACATGGTCTCTAATCCAGTTTCTGTTTGCATAGAAATCATGTATAACAATGCCATATGATAATATGATCCCACAAAATAATAAATAGCTATATAATACAGAGTTGACCACATGGAAGAGATCATCAACGTCGGTAGCATAGTATAAATCTTTCGTCTAAATTGAAAAAATCTAGACTGTGCTATAATAGGAAACTGAAAATATATCCCAACAGAACTACCAGTTTTAAAAAAGACGTATAGTCCACTCCAGAAGCCACTGAACAACAGAAAAGAATATTCTTCTATTAAACATGTTCCATGTATCGTGCTGCAGTCTGCAATCAGAGAACTATATCTTCCTCCTTTCAGCGACAAGTGAAACCACATCAAGATACCACCAATAATGATATATAGCATTCCCAAAAATATGTTTTGAATTGTAAAGGTTGCCACTAGTTTTGTGAATCTGCTCTTGTAATATGGTAGGATATGCAGATACACACTTTTGCAGAGAATAGCTTGTAAAAAAGCCACCGTAGTGAAAACGATCAGAAAGGCCCACATCCATAGTGATGTAACAATTGACCATGTTTCCTGAAGCCAATGGATGTAATCCGTACTTATATTTGCGAACAGTATCAGGCAGCAGACGAAAAAGAATTGCAGCGTTACACTCGAAATAATAGCAAGAAACATTCGCCGCGTAAGCAGTTCCTTGCTGTCCTTTAAATCAATTGAGATCATCTTGTTCACAGAAGCCGGTTAACCTTCATAAAAGATCCTCACTATTCGCTTCGTTAAGCTTTATGTTAGTACTTTTGGTTTATTTTTCAGGCTTCTCTGTACAGAACAAAGTTGTTCATTATGAATTTTGTACGTTTTATCAAAAATTACATTTCTTTTGTAATTATTTGTACAATTAAACAGCACAACTCGTGCGCAAAAATTCAAATGTTACAACCTAGCGTAACCTTGTTTTGCTAACCGATTTTGCTAACCTTGTTTTACCGATATTAATAAAAAATAAGAAAAAACAATATTGTTTATAAACAGAAATTTTTGAATTCATCGTAATTAAATCATATTAATTGAAAATAAAAATTTCCTTTAACTCAACAGTAAGTCAACGATCGTATTTAAAGATATGTTACGTCTGATCTATCGTTAAGTCATACTACTACCTTTTCAAATAGAAATCCTGGAGAGCGGAATTTTTTAGAACTGACTTTCATATAGTGGATGTTATTCTATAATCTACGTTAGCCTGACAGGTTGCCAAGATACAAGCACAATTATATTTCACAATTCACAATTTTATAATTTTTAGTTCCATGAAATTCCGCTACGAGTTTCTATTATCTTCGATGAAGAAATGACCAGTAGAACGTTCAAATTCATCTTATTATTTAAGTAATACGATTCAACGGCGGGTCAGACATAACTTTTATTTTCAATTAATGCGATTTGACAGCAGGTTGAAAAAAGATTTTATTTATAAATAATATTCTTCATTGAATAAAACAAATTTTTATTTTCAGATTTATTGATAACGAAAATAAATATATAATCTTATTTTCAGATATTACAATTCAAAAGCGAATTCTGCTTTTGAAATCGAATAGTTTGATCCAGTTTTGACGCAAAGAAGAACAGCATTAGTTAAGCAGGTTGGCTGTTCTATTTTTTTTTATTTATTCTTATTTTCTTTTTAGGTCACGAGATATTAAAATGTATTAAAAATGTTCTTGTTTCCTGGAAATTTAGGTTAGAATACTCAATTCTGTATTCGAATATCAGAAAATAAACAAAACAGGAACAACTTAAATAAAGATGCACATATAAAAAATATCTATAAGGTAATATATCAATGTAATATTCATATAGATATTATTGATATCTTGTATTAAAAAATATATTATTCTTAATTCTATAATATTCTTATAGATAATGAAACAATTTCTATTGTAAGCTTTAAACAACAAAACATATAGTCTATCTATAGGCCTGGATAACGTCAAAAGCAAAACTTATCCTATAATTAATGAAAAACAATATAATATGGCTTCAGCATCTAGTACTAGTGCACGTAGCTTATTTATTGAATCAAAGATAAGATTAGCAGATAGAGTACAAGTTAATGTTAATAATATTGCCTCTCTTGCTAGACAAATACAACGAGGTTCAAAAAGTAGTGAGGTACTATCTTTTTATTTATTTTTGGTTTACATGATTTTATTGAAATTAATGAATATACTACTGTATATTTTATAATTTTCATAGGTTCTGATACATGCAGCAAAAAATTTTGCACAACAAGAATATGGATTAGAAACTATAGAATCCAACTTGAAGAAACTTGCACTTATTGCTACCCATTTGGAATATCAAATGGATGCAATTGATAAAAATTCTGTAATGTTGGAGGAAGTGACTGAGCAAGTACGATCTATGCAACGATAACATAATGAAATGTATATATTTACTTTATAATGTTATATCTATATATACATATATATATATATATACACACATATATATATATATGTATATGCTATGTGATGTAGCTGCAGGATATATAATATCTATATTGCAGGATCATTTGTTATTAGTACATTACTTTCAAATATATTAATTTTAAATATATATGCGTACTTTCAAATTTACAATGTACAATATACAATATACAATTCAAAGATTATTTAAATATTTAATTATTAGTAATTTGTCCTATTGTTTTTCATTTCATCAAATGTTAAAAAATGTCTTTAACTAAGTTAAGTTAGAAAATATTTTTAATTTTTGTGATTTCTATGAAAATTTAAAAAAATGTACATATATAATTAATAAATATACATACATACTTATTTAATAAAAATGAAAATATGTAAGAATATATTTGAAGTTAATACCTCATATCAAACATTTGTTACAATAAATGTCTTATTTTTTGGAAAAAATCAGATATTATTGTATGAAAATATGAATTATTTTTATTATATTTGGATACGATGGAATTACTAGCAGAAGAGAATGCAAGGAAAAGAACACAAAAATAACACATCTTGATTCTTCTGCCATTTATTTCAGTCAATCAATGTTAAAGTTCAAAATATTTTGTGATTATAAACAACAAAATGAATGCATGCATTCAAAGATAAAAACACTTTTTAAGAATTTTTAAGAACATGTATACGCAAAATATTAATTTCTTCATATTTCTTCATATAAATTACAAAGAACGCTTTGCCGTATAATTAAAATACTTTCGAAAATAAAAATTAGATAGTTTGGTTATCAAAGAAACCATTTTTGTCAGATTAGAAAAACCTGTATATTATCAAGTCCATATCAAGGATAGAGAATATCATAATGGCCAGGACGATATAACAAGTGTACGGCTGGTACGGCACCTTCAGGAAAATCATGGGCAGTTACCTCAGTTCCTGCACCTCTATCCATGTAACGAACTCTAACACCGGTTCCTAAAGCACTGCTCATTGCTATTATGTGAATATGGTCAGATTCTTTGTACATTGGTTCTACTTCCTATGAAAAAACATTGTCATCATATAAGTTGTCATGAAAAATATATTCATGATATAACATTACTAATATCAGCATCATACTGATAATATGCAATGCACCTGATGACAAAATTCCATGATAGTGCGTTCACCCTCGATAAAATGTTGATAAAAGTCAGCATCGCGTTGCAATTGACCAGACGTTATTAATCTAAGATACACAACAACATAATCAGAATAACCTTGTTCATTGAATAATTTGTGTAACTCCATGTAACTGGATTCTGTGTCACCACCTACTTTGTCAATGACTTCCATAAACTAATGGAAAACAGAGTTATATTTTTCACAATCAATTTGACATCATAATAATAGCCATAGATTTTCACAGTTTAAAAATAAGAAATATGCTTTGATATATATAGGATAAATTTAAATATTTGTGAAAAACATAAAATATTACCGTATCATGAAAGTCTTCAACTGTAAATTGGGGAAAACCTAAAGCTACAAGGCTATCCTTGCTTTTTAAAGCTAAATCTCGGAACTTATCATATTCTTCCTTATTTCCGATTAATTTCTCCAGATAAGCATAACTAAATGCCCTGAAGAAGCAGTTGCCATCTGGTCTAGTTCTCCTAATGTATGAATATTTTTGAGCCAAGGCTTTCGCCTTTGAAAGATATACATCATCTTTAGCATATTCTTGTTCTAAGCTCATTAATGGTTCTTTTTCCCCAACTAAAGCTATAGATTCTGAAATCTGAAACATAGAAGGTAATTACATATTCAAAAATAGAAATTGTAAAAGCTTGATTTTTATTTCACAAAAAAGATTATCACTTATTGCATCAACATAGTAACAAATAAGATGTATTCCAAAAAACACAATTGTCAAAACCACAATTGTCAAAAACACAATTGTTAAAAAAAGACAATTGTTTAAATATAATTTCTTTTCATTTAATCAAAACAGCAAATTGTAGATATTAATAGTTTTTAATGTTTCTTAGTTCGTTAAGATTCTTAGAGATGAAAATGATGATTGAAAAAGATAACAGAGGTAACTAATTCGACTGTAAACGATAAAAATTTTAATAATTTAATTAATTGTAATTTTTTTTTAATTACACACATTACACACATGTGTGTGTGTGTGGTGTGTGTGGTGTGTAACCACTTGGGCCAATTATATATATATATATATATATATAGACATAAAACCAATTTGCCCAATTGATCTCTGGATAATACACTTTGAATATAACACAATTTATAGCATATTAACCTCCTTCTCGATTCGTCTTTGCTGTTGAAGTATCAACTCATCTTGGTTGACATCTGCAATAAAAATTCACATAATAAATCACTCGATACTTTTTTTTTCAATGACAGACTGCGATAAAAAACCTGGATTCTCTACGGATTGCTGTTTGAGCGACTTGTCTCCCATATTTCAAAAAGATCTCGCTAAATTTTACTACGACTGTCAAATTATCACTTGTAAACAAAAACCCAATGTTTCCATGTGAGGTTGAAAAGTGTTTGCCGCTATCCCACCAGTACAGTATATACGCGACTATCACGATTTTATGTTGACCGAACCGTGAACGGAATGCGCATGCGCCGAATAAGCAAGTACATACGATAGCGTCCTCTGAGCTTTTCTCTCGCTTCTTCCATTTGTCATTTTCTCTTTTTAGACCATTTAAAGGCATTGTTTAAATGCCCGCCAATATTTTGTTAACGCGTCAAAAATTGGCGGGAATATATGAGATCACGATACGCAGTATCGCGTAGCAAATTGCGCCATCTCGCAGAGCGCGTCGTGCGATTGCATAGAATTGTAGAAAGAAGAGTGCATGCAAAACATGAATATTATTCAAGATATAAATAACGATGATCGGGATTGAAGGTGGCTATAGAATCACTCTAAGAAATGTAACGGTATATATATATATATATATATATGACTACATGTAGCCTATATCAAATATCCGTTTTTATGCATTCTGAATGCAAATGCGAGGCAAATGTTTATATTTAATTATGTAATAATTTGTGCATCGCGCATTTCCCTTTCTCGTTTACTCTCGTTATCTTATTTACTTCTTAAATAATGCGATATGTCTACAAACCCTATAGTAAATTGTATAATTCTAGATGGCCCATTACGTGGGCAAGATCAGAACGAACATCAGAACATCGTATTGCGAACGCGCTCGATATGTTTTATTATCATCTGCACGCGAACGGTGGCAACGTAATGGACAACCCATCGTCGGCTCGGCTCGGATCTTGAGGTGTCGCTTTCTGTGATGGTCTATTTTTACCGAAAGACATCCCGAGCCAGTCTACAGGAAGGCGCGGTGTAGCGACGGTTTGGGTGCTATTATAAAGCCGCACCGCGTGCGGCCGAGCCGTGTTTGTAATTCATCGCATGTACATCAAGTGCGGATCGCAGCGGACAGACACGACGATCGCCTCGAACGGAATCCCAAGACGGAAAGAAGTCCAGCGCGTCTTCTCTCTCTCTCTCTCTCTCTCTCTCTCTCTCTCTCTCTCTCTCTCTCTCCCTCTATACCTCGATCGCATCGATATAGAGCTGCGAGAGGTAACGAGCCTCCACTACCGCGGGTGGAAGTGACACTTCTCTCGCCGAGAGACCAGTCGATTCGTTTTTTCCGAAGATACACGTATCTGTACATTCACGTATGTAGGCAAGCTACAAAGCCAAAAATTCGATTATCGCATCGCGGCTTGGATTGGTCTTCCTCTTGTAGAAGGCGCCGTTGGAAGGCGCGGGATTACCGCGGGGATCCGTGAAGATTCGCGCCGCGCAAGATCCGCTCGATATAAAAATAAGCTCCGTTTCTCTCTCTCTCTCTCTCTCTCTCTCTCTCTCTCTCTCTCTCTCTCTGTCTCTGTCTGTCTCCCGTTTCAATCTCTTCCTTCTTCTCCTGATCTCTCGTCTCCGTTGTAGCAATGAACCGAACTGTGGTCGTTAATTGCTGAGCATCGCGACGACGACGACGACGACGGCGTCAGCGGCGGCAACGGTGATTCCTGATCCGCTGTCTCTCATATCCGAACGGCTGGTGCGTGCCAGGAAACATTTTGCGAGATGCGAAATTCGCATCTCGCGACGAGGGAGCCCTCGTTGTGAGCTCGAGGCGGAACTCACCTCCGGCAAACTGTGTGGGCCGAGGCGTCGTCGCGCATTACGTAAAACCGTGGGAAAAATAAATCCGCGGCGAAACGGAAAACAAAGTGTAGGCGAAGAAGGGAGACGACGAGCCCCCGGTGTGTGGTGCACGCACGTCGCGATGAGGAGAGCATCGTTTGATAAGTAAAATCTCTATTCGCAATGTTCCCGTCCACCTCGGAGGGAACGGGGGCGAGAGAGGGTAGGAGAGAGTGCGAGCTGATCGAGCTGTGACTTTGCTATTTCTTTTTTCCGTCATTTGCGAGGGAGAATCTTGCCGAGAGTGCATGGAGTATCAAATGTCAGTCGTGCTTTACATAACTGTGGCTATTGTTTCCGCGATTGACGGATGCTGCAACGCATCTCGTAATCGCGACAATAATAGCGCCGAGGGTTGATGACAGTGCGTGTGGAATGACAATAATGTCGCTGTGAGTTTGCTGTTGCGAGGGAAACGCTTGGGAAACGTACGTTCTTTCCAAGATAATCAGAGCTGACATTTTCATGCTCCCTTGGCCTCCCCGTAATGATCTCCCCGTTCTAAATATTTGTACTTGCTCGTACTTGAAATAATAATTTAACAACTGCTCGTAATCGACTCGATGGCTGGGAGCATTCACGAATAATACGTCGACGCAAACAAGCAGTCTTATAACTGCACTCTTTTGTGAAGAATTAATAATCTACCTTCGAGCGTGGTCTCTTTCGCATGATAAGATAAAAATTTGCTTTATTTTCAATCGGTTTTTCGATTAAATGATACGTCCAAATTGTTATCCAAGATTAATTCGCAATGAAGTCTCTCCGCAATGATCAAAGTTCGATATGTTAAAATTTCTTCGTTATTTCGCTTTATCTATCGTTCGCCCCAGCACCGTGAACAGCTTGACCGACCTCACTTTCAAACTTCCAAACAATCTATTTAAAGCGAACTATCGATTCCCTCTATTGCGCGGCTAGAATTGAATTTTATTATTTCCTTCAACGTATATCATTTCCTGCAACGCGAATTAGCATGATTAGGACACACGTATGTATTAACATTGCTTGCAATTTCAGTTAAATGTATATTAATTTCAATATCAGACATGCGTATGTGCCGTTCGTTGGTAATTAATATCTTAATGAATCGATACTTCATTAAAAGGGAACGGAAAATTTCGTTATTCGCTTATCAAATTGTAATTGGAGAAAACGATTTCGTAGTATACAATCGAATCAACGGCCCCTTTTCTCTCTCTCTCTCTCTCTCTCTCTCTCTCTCTCTCTCTCTCTCTCTCTCTTATTGCGTTATATTGCGTATCGGCGGGTTTTCCCGACAACATCGAATAAATACGGTGCGCGCACCGCGAGCTCTCGAACTGTTACTGCGTATTACGTTACAACAGATAAATTTAGCGTTTCTTTTACACGGAGCTCGTTGTACCATTGCCAATACCGCGAGGCGGAATTAATTGGCCGCTTGGAAGGTAACCAATTCTCGCCGTCGAAAAAGCTCCGCAGACTCCGTGTCACATCAGCCGGAGCGGATCCTCGCGTTTCTCCCTCGCAGGTCTCACGCGATCAATTCGATTCATCGAAAATTCAAATCCAGCGCAGCGACACTTCTTCTGCGTACATTTACACTCCTGCTTTTGTCGCTGGTGACAGAACACTGAAACAACGCACAACAAGAGGATTAGGAGAACTTAGCATTAAGAATTGATGTCACTGTAATTTCGGTGAGCCCGCTCTGCAGGAATGAGAAAACAGCAGTTTCTTTCTTTCGAAAGAAAAGTGGCGGAGAAGTGGCGAGAAAATATGGAGGCTCACTTTTGTACGTCTATTAGCGTCTAGACTAAACTCGGAGAGAAATTATGTCGACATTCGGGAAGCTCTCTCGCGCCCAACGTCTCACTTAAATCGAACAAGATATTTTTGCTTGAATTAATGACTTTCATCCGAGCGATTAGCTCTCCTCCATTTCATTATTTCTTACTTGCTTCTTCTCGTTTACCAAAGAAAGAACACCGAGACTTTTCGTTCTCGTGCGGGATTTTTCCGTACAAAAATATCAATCCGATAAGTTACCGCTTCCATACGGTAGTTGTGAGACTTACGCCTGAATAATATTTTTCCAACGGTCCATTGCGAGATCTCATAGTCCGCGTAAATGGAGAATCCGCATCGTGTTGCGAACGTTCCGAATGTTCGCAGACACGCAAACGCCAGGCGTAACGTTCCGAGCAACGCATCGTACGGATTCGTGTGTACCAAGGATGCTGAGTACAAGTGCGGCGTGAGCTACAGCAGCCGCTTGCAACAGGAAAAGAATTACTTGCAGCGCAGCGTTTCCGCGGACAATGTTGTGATTCGTTCGCGCGGTTACAAGCCTTCCGACAGACACGACCCCGTGAAGAGGAATTTCCTGGAGAATCTCACTTCGAAGATATTGCACTTCGACATGGTGAGTCGCCGAGATATCGAACAATTGCTCACGAGTCGAAGACATTATCTTTGGGAATTCTTGAATGAAACAGAAAAACATTGTTATCGAATCCAGGGCAGTCTAAAGTTTCATATTTGACATTATTTTGAATATCACGATTCACCGTACAAATCCTAGGATTATCGCTTGTTTGCTTTTATGCGAATCGAGCGGATCTCAATTTGATTTAAGATTATTTTGTTATGTACATACGATTGAAAATGTGACTGATTCCTGATAGCAGTTCTGTTAAGTATCATCAAATACAGATTAGCATGAGATTTGAAAAATGATAGAGAAATTTAATTACGGACAAGGATGGCTGAGCATGATTAAGAAATTTTATAAACCAAACCTTCTTGATAAAAAGTAATCAAATTCTTTTCTCTATGGGTTCTAATTCTAAGTTATTTTGTACTACTTATCTTTTTTTTGTTAATTTTGTTTAGTCTAATAGCTGTGCTAATCAATATAACTTTGGACGACAATTACCTATTTAATTGCAGGAAGGGGGCGAGACTACCTCGATTAATTTGCAGAAGCTGCTCACCCCGGCATCGGACTCTCATGAGTTATTACAATCGAAAAATAGTACGTTCTCTCGTCAACGTCGAATTGTTAATTAATTAATAAGTAATGAAATACGGTCTATAGTCTATAATACGGTACTATACATAGTTTTTAAAATATCTTTTATAAAAAGTCAATGAGTGTCAGCCAATTCTAAATTATGCTGAAAATAAAATATAATTTATGAAGTTTCCAAGAAAAAGGGGAATATGTTTATCAAGAGATTAAAAGAGATTTCAAAAATTAATTTTTAGAAAAAATGTTCGCCTCTTCGTATTTTTATGCGCCGACGCATCCTACAGTCGAGGACCAGGTAGAGCTTGCTCGACGAATTTCGCATTCTCTTAGCGATGTGAAAAATGTGAAGAGTAAAGGACAAAGCATGTATGTGAACAGGAAGAAACGATCTGTTAAGTGGATTCACGATGGCAATGGTATGCAGGAAAATTTTTTTTCTCCAATTTATTTATATATCTAATAAATAAGGGACCCGTTTCTCCATTAGAGTTAGAAAAATATGACTTTCCCATATTTTCTCCAAAAAATGTTTAAAAATTAATAATATTAAAAACAGAATATTCTCTATTTGCATTGACAATAATAATACAATAAAATTACTATTAACAAAACTATTTATGCAAAACTAAAAAGATCATCTAACTCGTATATTTTATGTATATGTAATTCATAAAACAATTGATTAATATTATAAATGTTGATAATTATTATTTAATATATCATAACATATCGAAAATCAAGAGATCATTTAATATGAATACGAAAGTGTTATCTTTTTATTTTATTTTCATATATATAGTATCAGAGATAATATTTCGCAGGTATCGAAGATGAAGAGGAATCGATCACAACAATTAAAAAGGTAAACAGAATACCGTAGTATATAGCAGCACATCGATACAATGGTCAGATCTTTAATCAAAATTGTAACAAAATTTGAAATAAAATCTCTTCTGGTAGGACAAATTGCCTCTCAAATGCGTAATGAATCCATGCGGAAAAGTGTTGGATATCCACGGCATTCAGGCACTGGGCGAAGAAGTTAATATTGCACCGATACCGAAAAATCCTGAGAAACTTTTCGATATTGTTCGCGATTTAAATAATCAAAAAGGACGTGGTAAATATTGCGCATTTAATTATAATAAAATTAATAATGTTATATTGCGCAAATAATAAAATATTTATCATAATTCTATCTATTATATAATGTAATAATGTACGTATATATGATTATAATGCGAGAAACAAGATCTTTCCATGTCATACCATTATTGTGTACACAATGCTGCCAACAAACAATTTGCAGGTGCTGAGATATTTGCGAAACGCAGGAAAAGATCGGAAAAGTGGGTGGTAGACCAAGAGCAACCGCAGACACCCAATACGCCCACTACACCGAAAACGCCAATATATCCAGAGAAACCGGCAAGTTGCAAAAATATAATTCTAATACATTCTGTATAATTTTAATTCCTTATTCTTGATTTATGAATATATGAAATAATAATTTCTACTGAGATATTTCCTAAAAAATTAAAAATAACTTTGCTGAGAGAAAGGGAGAGAGAGAGAGAGAGATTACCGAAATTAATAGTAAAGTTTCATTTTACACCTCATAAACACCTTGTAATATCATGATTTCAGGAAATTAATGGTAATACGAAATTCATGACGCCATCATCATTGACACCCCGCACGCCAATTTCAAATATCGATAAACCGTTTTATAATCCTTTCACAGTGGATATCTCCCTCGATAACGTAAATATGCCGATAACAGGTGCGTATAACGTAATAATCAATAAAATAATAATCTTAGATGTACGGTGATGTAATTTGGCAGATTTAGCTGGCAAGCGATGAGACCAAGTTTCTATATATTATCTGTGACGTTATGAACGAGCACGAATGTCGTTGAAGTCTTTCGAAAACCAAAGTCAAAGTTTATGCATCAAAAATTGAGTTTCTTTTCTTAATCTTATCATATTCTTAAAAAAAATGATACATAAAATAAACATAAAATATAAAACATAAAATATAATAAGATAAAAATATATAAAAGAAAGAAATATGACATAATTTTAAGAAATCAGATAGAGAAAGCAGATTTGCATTCTCTCTTTACGTGAAAAGCTTATATTAGTAAAAAAGTGCACTAGAATTTCAACGGTATTTGACACGGCTCCGAAATAAAGATCAATGTTGGACCGATCGGTTGAAGCTTGCTCAAGTTGAATGGTCTTTAATGTCCTAATTGGCAAGTGTTATCGATATTATCGAGACATGCACATCTGACATCATTGAGGGTGTACGTGAGACAAACATTATCTTGTAATATCTTTAATCTCTTCATAATAATAATTGATAAAAATTAATCATTGCCAGGGTAAATGTGTATAATCTCATGATAAAACAATATCTTAATATATATAATATAATATATATATATATAATTATTAAACGCGTTACAGAAATTAAAGATAAACATAAATTAAAAAATAAAAAGAAATAATGAAGTCGAGTTTTTTGATAAGATAGAATATAAGTATAATAAGTTATTTTAACAAGTATAATAACTTTTAAAACGATAAATATCTTGCATTCTTTTAAAAAATTAATTATATGTATATCTCTAAGAAAAAATTCATTTTTAAAGGATTAAATACCAGAGATATACATATACTTTGTACGTGTGTGCGTGCATGTGTACACATATGGAAGAAATATAATATTTTGTTTATTTTACCTACGTTTTCTATTTTATTAATAATTATACTTCATATCTTTTTTATTTTTATTAATTGATGTCTTTAAATGTAATTTCCTTTGATTCGTACAAAAGAGATTCTTGCGCCTAATAATACCATAACAAGGCTTATTTCCGTCGCTGTGCTTGCTGCTTCAATTTTGATTTGCGAGTTACAGACAGACATCGATCGCATTGCAACGCTAATCAATGCAGTCACTTCAGCGAAGTAAAAAAGATATATTTACGAGAAATAGCAGTTGGCACAGATTCTGATTTTCCTCTGGATCAATCTCAATCGTCCGTCGTCGAAAAATCTCGACGTATCGCTTTTGAACCTACTAACGAACGCACTCATATCACCAATAATCGCGCAATTGCAAATAACAATAACAGATACATTAACAATGATAGTTATCAATCGCCGAGAAAATACAACTTTTACAATGGACAGAACAACAATGACGAAGACATGAGAATACAGAAACATTTCGACAACAAATATAATGGCAATGTGATCGACAATAAGATCGGGAACAAACAACAGAATGGCAATCGCGCGCAGAATATCAATGAAGAAACCGAATACACTCCCGTACCAGTGAAGCAATTGATACAGGAATTCGAGAAGACCTGTCGACCAGTTCTACAATACAAGCAGATTAGCCCGAAGATCATTCCAATCGTGCAGCAATGTCCCTTGGATAACGACATAGCGCGTTTCTTCGAAACGAGAAATCGTACGAAATACAACAACACAGAAGAGGATGCGTATGCGATACGGTGAGCACTCGCATTTTCTGATTCACATATCTCTGGATCGAAGTTAGAAATCGGAAATCGTGCCGAATGATCTCTATCTCGATTAATTAATTATACAGCGCACGTGGAAGTTACGAGGGTTCCGCGAAACCTCGATGTAATGGCCGATTATGTACCACGCACGAGGCCTACCAAAAACTGCAGCCTCGTTGCAATGGTTACGTTTCTACTGATGAGAGCGAATACACGACGGACGACAGTGATTCTGAGGATATCGTCGATTATCAGAACGAGACGGGACCCGTGGACCGCGGTAGTTCCGCACCATCCGCTCTGCTGAACTGTTGCGACAGCAGCGAATATTCGTTCGCGTTCGAGGACGAATATTCGAATGCCCGACGTCATTCAACCACCTCGCAGGAACTGGAAACTCTTTACGGAAATGATGTGGATACAGGATACGTTGACACTGAAACCGAGGTGCCTCCCGAGACAAAATCATTGATGCTCTCGATAATCGCCTCGCAGGAAGACATACTCGAAACCAAGAAGCACCTGCGTAGTACGCCAGTTCTGGATAATCTCTTAGGCACTACCACGCCAGAATTCAAACTCGCTGATGTTAATTCAGAGCTAGGCAAGTTAACACGCACGCGCTTTTGTAATCCCGATGCCATTGCTATTGCATACTGGATGTATAAAAGAGTCTCTCTAACATTATGAGATACGTGAGATCTGATAATAAGTTTATTAATGAAAATTAATCATGTGTAATTTATTACATTATTATTATATATTACGATGGTTTAATTCAATTATATGTAAAATATGCGAGATTTCTCTTTTTCATATACACTAAAAGACATGAAGTTGCAAGGAGATAGAAAGATACAAAAAATTTTTATAAAAGAAGACACTTAGCCTTCTCTTAGTCTTCTTCTTCTCCGTGTACATTCACGTATGTAATTAATGGTGATTAAAGATGGAAGCAAGCATAACTATATTACAATTTAAACTTGTTAAAATTATATTTGGAGGAGAAGAAGAGGGAAGAGAGTCTCAATTAATAATATTTTATCATTTCCTCATGATATTTAAGTCCGCAGATTTATACTCAGTTTTTTAATTTTCAGGCAATAAATTGTACGAGAACAATTATGCCGGACCGAAATTGTCTAGCCTTCACAATTTGACGAATTACAATACGGCGCCGCGTGGATGGAATCAAGCTTTCACTATCTATCGGCCTATTAAGTTTGAGAAATCACCGGAAATCATGTATTCTGATTTTTAATGTATCGAATTTTATAATTACAATCTTTTTACACATCGGTACGCAATAATTTAGCTTTCATTATTAATTTTTATAATGTTATCAAATTTTAATTTCATTCTAAATAATGCATAAATAATCTAGCGCGTGTGTGTATTAAAACGAAGGAAGAGTAAGAATAAAATAAATAAAAGTAGACATGTGACAAAACTTGACATATTATTTAGTTTAATTTAATTTAATTAAAGAATCTTAAGCTAAAATTGAATGAAGTTTTCTTCTAGGAAGTTGAAGAATCGATTGTAAATCTCTCTGAGGCATCGACGAGAACTATTGGAATGTGCTTTTCGCATTGTTGCATTCTTTCCTGCATCGTACATCTTCTCAGCGTTATAATTTATACCAACGATCTACCCGAATAATTCACCATGAATAACGTATACAACATTAACGGCGTGATCAACAGCGTCATACTTGGAGTCGCGTCATACGCGACATGCTTGGAGTTTCGTTTTGCTTGGTATACCTCTACCTCTTTTACCCCTCACTGAGATATTTAGTGTTGTTTATGCTTTGGCGGTATTACATACTGCATTTTATTTTACTATATTATTCAAATAAATATGTTGTTTTCCTAATTCTCGCAGTAATTTGTCCGCGATCTTTGTTCATCCCTCTTTCTTTCGCGAATATATTTCGATCTATCCTCAATAGTGATAGTAGTATTCTATTATTTTCCAAATAACAATGGAACAATTTGTTTGGCGCTTCTGAATGTGACAATTTATATATACATTTCGGACAATTTTTTGTCAGATTCGAAATAAGAAAATTTTTTAAATAAGAGAAATTTAAAAATAAGATATATCAATTATATATTAATATGTAACCAAATAACATATATACAACAAAAAGAAATTTTTTATCTTTTATGAAACTTAGTACGTTGCACGATAATTTTTAAGGAATTAATATATTATATAATTAAGAAATTAATATATTATATAATTTTTTAAATATCATTAATTTTTTTTAGATTAGACTACGGAAACTTCGGCATGATAACAATCTGATAATAATATACGTGCAATCTGTCGATAACTAACTTTTTACATGTAAACAAGATACCATTTCAACGTTATCAATTTTTGATAAGCTATATCTCTTCTTTTTTCCTTATTAAAAATAGTATTTCCATTACTTAAGGAAAAAATTGTCATAAATATGAACATTTTGTTATTTAGAAATTTTTAGTCCTTATAATAGAACATCATTCGAAAATACTTCCGATAGGATAAGTATTTATGACCTTATCGTTTCGATATTATTCTGGCCAGTTTATGACCATCAGCGACCTATCGGCTTTTATCCAGTACAGCACGCTATCGCACAGACGTACGATCGGTCAACAGTATAAATATAGGACGATAGCTCCAATTACCTCATTTGTTATACACGTTGCGTGCCGGAGCGAGCGCCAATCTTCGCCATGTCGCGGCACGGATTCCTGTTTGTTCTATCGTTGATGTTCGCACAGTTCTTCATTCTCAACGATGCGGCGCGAATACCACGAACTTCATTTGAAGCTACAAAGAAGTGCGATTACGAAGTACGTAATCGATGATTAATAGAGGCATATCTGTAATTTTCGAATTTTCGAGATTCTGGCCACGTAAATACATCTGTCTATAGTAATTAAGCGTGATTGATAGATATGTTTATGTTTATCTATACATTATATTTTAAATTTGTATAAAAGAAGATATTCCTGAGATTAATAAATAAGCAAAAATTCTTGAAGTTATTACGCGCTTGAAGTTACTACTTTGTACTGTATTTTGAATATGCGTTTAAGATATTTTGGTAAAAAAAAGAAAGAACGAATGAAATGACACTTTTGTGCATGTATTTTACTAATTTTAGGCATGTCATGCCGTGGATCCGAATAAACTTAATATTCATTTGGTCCCGCATACTCATGACGATGTCGGTTGGTTAAAAACTGTGGACCAGTATTATTTTGGAAGTAAGTAAAATTAATAACGACGGGAGATGTAATCTTAATGTAGAAATTAAATCTTGCTTGTGTTTTTATATCGAAACTCAATGAGGAGAAATGTATTTCGTATATATCATAGCATTTCAATCAATAATAGTAAAAATTATTTTCTCTTGTCTCCCTGATCTATTCGTTCTTTTATATGTCATAATAAGTACATATTTTATATTTTCAATAAGTTACATAAATTCTTTATTTATAAGGTCGTTCTATGATCCAGAAGGCGGGAGTACAATATATTCTCGACAGTGTTATTCAAGCACTGTTAGCTGATCCTAGCAGAAGGTAATTATCTTATCAAATATTATATTCCTATAAATACATGGATAATAATAAATATATAATAGATAGATAATCACATTATCACGTTTATATAGCATAACTTTTTATATGGTAATGTTTATGCGTGTATCATTTATAATCACGGATTTTATTAATTAATATTAATAAAAAATATTTCAACGATATAAATCATATATCTCTAATCATATTACTCTTGTAGATTTATTTATGTGGAGACTGCTTTCTTCTGGAAATGGTGGTTACGACAGAACGAGAAGGTACAGGCAGACGTCAAAATGCTAATAAATGAGGGACGATTGGAAATTATCGGAGGAGCGTGGAGCATGAACGACGAGGCTTGCACTCATTATCACTCGCTGGTTGATCAATTCACTTGGGGATTTAGGTATGTTTTCGATCATATATGTATATATGGTACAATATACTTAGAATATCATTTTATGAATTTGATTAAAGTAAGAATTATATCATGAAGAATTACAAAATTGCAAAAAGAATTACAATTACATAATTGCTTATAATTACGATTTGCAGGCGATTAAACGATACTTTTGGAAGCTGCGCCAGACCGCACATAGGATGGCAGATAGATCCATTCGGTCATTCCAAGGAACAGGCTTCCCTATTCGCGCAAATGGGATTCGACGGTATGCTGTTCGGTCGTATCGATTATCAGGATAAGAACAAAAGATTGCGCGAAAAATCAATGGAATTCGTCTGGGAAAGCAGCTCCAGTTTAGGTAAAACAATATTTTATGTGACAAAAACTGGAAAAATAATTAATTTTATAACAGAATTAAAAAATTTGAAATTATATGATTATATATATATGTCAGGAAATCTCTTCCATAAAGGAAGGGAAACAACTAAAGCGAACATTGAGAAACTTTAGAGAAATGTAGTTTAATGTACAATGAATAAATTTACACGATATGACGGACAGTGATGGCATCATGCAAATGGATTGACTCACTATTCAGACAGATCGACTCTAACTCAAAGTCATTAAGTGACCTTCAAACGTGCTAGTTCAAGCTTATATATATTATTCCGGTAGAATCAAAAGACAATGACTCTTGCACATCAAAAAATGCTTGATGGAGAGTTCATTAGCGAATAATAACAATGGTATAAACATTAGTCAATTATGGTGGCGATTTCTTTTTGATTCACTCTAAACTGCCGATCATGCACACATCTTCGTTACAATTCTTTACTACGGTCCTATATATATATATATATATATATATATATATAATATATATATATAGGGCCCTAGTAATATTATATTATATATATTTAATATAAAATATTTAATATTCATTGAATATTCCTTTAATAAATTTAGATAACAATTTCAACTACTTCCTTGCAATGTTGTCAAGATGATCTTTTTAATACAAAATACTATACAAAATATTTTAAAGTTTTATTATTAAAACCTTATTTTCAGGAAAACAAGCGAATTTGTTCACTGTCGCGATGTACAACACATACAGTCCACCGCCAGGATTCTGTTTTGATGTTTTATGTGCTGATGAACCAATGATTGATGATCCTGATAGTCCAGATTACAACATTGACCGAAAGGTATATAACATAACATTATATTCAATATGCTGGATTGATATGCCTAACAATATCATAGGCATGATGTACTAATGATAAGTTAAGATGAGATCCTGTTATGCGTAAAATAGCTTATGAGTCTAATGCCAACGTTTTATGTTTCATGTTTATTAATTAATTAATAGCTTAATTCTTACTAACGAGAAAATCTCTCATAAATAAATTTCTGGAAGGAAAGAATATAATCATCAGAAAAGTAATAACAAAATAGTAATAGATAATAAATATTTTATAATATTTATTATAGTAGTATGTTTTTTCTGGAAATTTTTATTTTAATGATAAAATTTTAGTAATAAAGTTAAGGAATATTTTATTTTTTCGTAAAGGATAGTTTTTATCTTTGAAAAAGATAATTTTAAGATCTTTTAACATTCTTTTAAGTAACAAACGGATATTCTGGATTTATTTAATGAATAGGAGTTATCTTTGTGGAAAGATTTATTAAGAGAGTAAAATTTTTACTTGATAAGATATTTTTCTATGAAAGCAAAAATCGGATATCAAAAGATATATAAAGATTAGAAAATTATTAATTAAGAGCTACCACATCGCTAAAATAGTTTAAGCTAAAATAATGTAATTGATCCGTGCAAAAATTATAATCTATGTGCGATGTGTTTTTGTGCTAGATTGATGATTTTCTGAGATACGCGGTCATACAAGCTAATTATTACCGCACAAATCATATCATATTGACAATGGGAGGAGATTTCACTTATCAGCACGCGGAAATGTACTTCATGAATCTGGACAAGCTGATAAGGTATTAATTTCGAGAAATTACGGTCTTAAGCATAATTCTAACGCTTTTTCGAAATATCTTCGAAAAGCTCACGACGAGCTCACAAAAACTGGTACAGTCACTTTGCAAGTGCACTTTGCTATATCGCTAATAGAAAGAAACGAAGGGATGGAAAGGGTAGCCTTCACAACTCCCTCCGCATGATGAAATATCATCGTTCCGTGGTAAGTAAAAATTGTGCAAAATTGACAGGTGGAGCTGTTCCTGACATATGCACAAGCTCAAGCACTTGCCTACAAAACTAATCACATTATCCTTACCATGGGGGATGATTTTCATTATCAACAGGCTGACATGTGGTTCGGTAACTTGGACAAATTAATCAGGTAAGTTAAAGTGATCCTATATGTATATAAGAAGTTTCGAAAGAAAGCTATAAAATGCTACAAGTAAATCTCGAAATATTGCTCGAGATGTTCCAAAAGTTCTTTCATAATATTAAAAAGCTCATCGAGAACAGGTAAGATAAAAGAAGCCTATCCTATCTATTTATTTTCCTAATCTATTTATTTTCGTAAGTTTAACATATTTAACACTAACATATTTAATTTAATCCACAACTATTCTAATGATACGAGATAATCAATAATCGAGAAACCTAGTCATTGTCAAGCATTTATAAAAATAAAAATAAATTACATGCAAATTTTAATTAATATCAGTCCATGTATCATACAAAGCTTGATGAAGAGATCATCTTTTGTGTAAAAAAAAAAAAAAATATTTTATGTACAATTTCAGATATACAAATCAGCGCAACGGTTCCGTATACAACTTGTTTTATTCAACACCCTCGTGCTATCTGAAAGCTCTGCACGATTTGGATCTTCAATGGCCTACCACTAACTATGATTTCTTCCCATACTCGAGTGATCCTCATGCTTTCTGGACCGGTTATTTCTCATCAAGACCAACCGTGAAGTATTTTGAACGTATGGGGAACAATCTGCTACAAGTAAGACACATAAAAATAATTAAATTCTATTAAATTAAATAATTAATAATTACATTCTAATCACAATATATAACAACATTAATTCGTTTTTAGTCAAGTAAGCAGCTCGTCGCTCTGACTGGCTTGAAAAATTATGACGCGCATTTGGAACACTTCCGCGAAGCGATGGGAATAATGCAACATCACGACGCCGTTACCGGTACTGAGAAACAATTAGTCGCAGACGATTATGCACGTATACTGTACGAGAGTATATCTCACGCCGAAAAAATAATGTCGAAAGCCGTAAGGTATGAATCATTTCTATTTTAATTTTCTAGGTAGAGACATACAAGATTAGAAGCATTATATAATTTGTGCATACTGTAAATATATCGCAATATGCGTCATAAAAAACAACTTTATTTGTGAAACAGGAAATGGACAAAACTGTATGATTTAGGATCGACCAATTTGTGTCTACAATTAAACATCAGTTCATGTGCGTTTTCCGAGGAAAATGACATGTTTGCATTCTTCATTTATAATCCTCTGAGCAGACCCCTCTCCACCTATGTTCGTCTTCCTGTTACAGGAAACTCTTACGTGGTTAGATCAATGGATGATGGTATGTACATCTTAACAATCAACAAAATATAAAAGGACATAATTATATAAATATAAATTATACATATTTTTATGCCACAATCACAATAAAATATATTGCAAGACATATAAAATAGATATTTATTAACACATTACGTAATGTAATATAAATAGAGTGATGTAAATGTGTTAAATAATATTTAATACATTTTTTGATATAACATATTAATATTCCTTACGGGATTGAGCAGCAATGTATCCAGTCGTGCAGACAGTACCGATTCCCGAAGCAGTTCAGAATATCCCAGGAAGACAGAGCAAGGCGACGAATGAAATCGTATTCCGCGCTACAGATATTCCTGCCTTCGGCGTGAAGCTGTATTTCGTCAAGAAGCAAGAAGATACATTTGAATCTGAACCTGAATTCGAATCAGAATCTGAATCCGAACCTGTAAACTTTATCAATACCGAGGTAAAAATAAATTCATATAAATATATAATATAAAGATTTGGCCGTTAGTTCAAATCATTTTGAACATTAAAATTATTATTATAATTATTAAAATTGTTTTCATTTTTTTTCTTTGCATTCGAATATTATTCCCTTCCAATATTACGAGCGAAAATGATTAATCGTAATATAGCGGTATATACATTTAGCCCATATATGGGCTATTGTTAAAATATATTAAATATATTAAAACATGCAAGTTTTAATAATTATATCGCTTTACGCGTATATATCGCGTCATTAAATATGTAAAAAGATTTATAATAAGCATTAAATTTTTAAGTCGCTAGAATAAATTCTCTAATAGTTTACTCTAAACTTCCTTTAATTTTAGAAGCTTTTCTTAATGGGTAAAATTAATCTCAAAATGATGCCATAATAATGGAATCACTTTGAAAACAAGAAACAATTGAATTTATTTCTGGCTACTTTCAGCTGTATAACATATCCATCAATGACAATGGCGAATTAATAGTACAATGGAACAAACAGAAGAACATAACTCTCATGCAGTCCTTCCAATATTACGAAGGGGCGGAGGGTAACAACAAGGTCTTTACGAATAGATCGTCCGGCGCGTACATTTTCAGGCCCAAAGAAGCATCAGCTAGGAACTTTGTATATACTGGATCATATAAAATTTACAAAGGTATTATTATATAGCATTATTTATCCATTTCGTAAATCTTATACATTTTTCGAACATGCATTGACCATATTTTGTAAAATTCATTCCTTTTCTTTTTTGTCAGGTCCCGTTGTGCAAGAAATTCATCAGACGATAAACGACTGGGTTAGCCAAGTTATACGAGTCTACCCAGAAGAGGAGCATATCGAATTTGATTGGCTCGTCGGACCGATACCTGTCGAGTACGCTCAAAACTTTTATTATTTTTATACTTAATTTTTAGCTTGTAGCCATTCTACACTTTTTCATAAATTAAAATTTATTTATAAATTATAACATTTTATTATGTGATTTTTCTAATGATAATTATATTATATACATATACAATTTCTTAATTTATTATTTATTTTAATGTGCTTTATTTTATGTAACATTTTCATACAATATGGATTTAATTGGATAATTAAATTAAAGATTGCTACATTTCGTCTTATTTCAGAGATAAAGTTGGCAAAGAGATTGTCACAAGATACTCAAGTAATCTGAAAACAAATGGAGAGTTTTACACAGACAGCAATGGAAGGGAAATGTTAAAGCGCGTAAGAAACCATCGACCAACATGGGATCTGGAATTAGAAGAACCAGTGTCTGGAAATTATTATCCCGTAACCAGTAAAATCGCAATCCAGGATGAAGAGAAACAATTGAAACTCAATATTCTGAATGATCGTGCCCAAGGTGGAAGCAGCTTGATAGATGGTGCCATTGAATTGATGGTAAATGTCTATATTTGAATCTACATTTTATATACTCCGCATTTTAAATTTCTTTAGATTTTTCAAATGAGAATTGTAAAATGAGTTATGAATAGATTCGTAATGATTCTTAAAAATCTAAATTTTTCAAAATACGTAATACTTTAACGTTAAGCAATAATATATATAAACAAAATATTAGTATATATTAATATATATATATATATATATATATATATATTAAATAAAATTGCTTTTTTAGCTTCATCGAAGACTTCTTAAAGACGATGCATTTGGTGTAGCAGAAGCGTTAAACGAAACGGCATTCGGTGAAGGTTTAGTAGCGAGAGGTACACATTATCTCTTTGGTGGTGCAGTAAAAAACGTGGATGAATTCGTATTGAAGGAAAAGGAACTCGCCCTTAAATTAGCTTTGCATCCTTGGATCTTAGGAGAGCCTCTTCGATTTGATACTCTAGATGCGCAGATAAATATATTTAACACTTTCGTATGTATATTTCTGGCTTTATATTTCTATTGAAAGATCAAGTTTCTTTTAACAAAAAATAAAATGTAATTTGTAATTAGCTTAACAATGAAGGTTAAATAAAGTTTTAAATCGATTTATATTTCAGAATTTGTATAGAGAATTTTTGTCATTTAAATATGCGTTTTTTGATCAATCTGCTAAACTTTCTAGATTTTTTAATTTATAAGAAAATTTGATTTTGTTAATTAATATTTATAATATAATTAATTAATATATAATATAATATAATATGTATATATGTATTAATCTTACAGACTTCAGGACTCGCAAAACCATTACCACCGAATATACACATTCTCACTTTAGAACCATGGAAAGACGATACAATTCTGCTAAGATTGGAGCATCTCTTTGAAGCCAGTGAAGCGAAATTACTGTCTCAACCGGTTGAAATTAACATTCAGGTATATCTTCAAATTCTTTTTATAGATTTTTTAAATTATATTATCAATGTAATATTTTATGTAATCTTAATTATTAATATTATAATATAATTTTAATTCACACTATGAACACTATCAATGTATGATTTAAGAAAGATTTCTAATGATTATTTATTTTATTCTAATAGGATTTGTTCTCAACATTCTCGATCGAATCGATCAAAGAAACTACATTGGGAGCCAATCAATTGCGAAGCGAAAATAATCCTATGAAATGGAAAACGGAGACGAATGATGTTATTGGAGATGAGCAGGAATATGTACAATCTGTGGAAATTCAGGATGATGTAATTAATGTTATCTTAAAACCGATGGAAATACGCACATTTATTCTTAAAGTGAAACGAAGAGCTCTTTAATTTTTATTGAAGTAACTTTGTGATATGTTGATCTTGTTATCTTTTTTACATTATTGTATATAATTATACATATGTAAGAAACAGGATTACATAATATAGTTACAGGATTATACAGGATTATATAATATAGTAACAAATGAACAAATGAACAAATGAACTGTATTTCTAATATTCTTTTTAATATACCTACTTTTTTTATAATATACTCTCTCCGAAATATATCTTGTGTATATATTATACTAAAATTTCTAGAATCACAAGTATAACAACGGATGAATACTTATTATCTTTTATGTTACAGTATCTGAATTAAAAATATAATTTATTTATATAATAACGAACGATAAGGAACGATAAGAAACAACGCCCAAACTTTTTTATTCTGTCTTATTAATTCATATATTAATTCAAGTAAAATAAAACTCAAGTAAAACGTAAATAAAATTTAAGTATAATAAAACTGATTACAGATTATCTTATTAAGAATTATGAAAGCATTTATAATATGTCCCAATATTGGCTTAATTAAAAATTCTACATATATATTTAATAAATATGTATTTAAACATAGGTATTTAATAAATTTAATAAACTTCTAAAATAAGATCTCTATGATCTTTATAATCAGCAGAGATCAATGAATATGTCATAATATGAATAATGACTGAAGTATATCTCAGATGCGCACGTTAATATGATTGGTGTAATAAACTTTTAATGCGATTTCTACCATTTATAACCTCCGGTATAATTTAACTGTCACAGAAAATATTAATAAAATCAAAACGAAAGGAAATTTAAAATATATCATGTTACGCTGTAAAGCATATATGCAAAAAACGTGTATGATCGAATAATCATTATATACAATATTATTTTGCTATTTTACAATATAGTATTTTTTATTTGTTAAAATAAATTTAATATATCAGTTCTAATTAATTGTTTATAATCGGATTCCCCTTCATATCTCATAGATGTCAGAAGTTTGGACTCAAACTTATATCACAGTAGCGAAAAAAGACTGGCAGACCGATGTCGAAGTGCGAGAAATCCAGCCTGAAATTGTTATTTCAGCAAGTACTCCTATTACTATATCTAAAGAAGATTTCATTCATGAGACACTTCGCAAGCATGTGATCGATCCCAAAATATTGAAAGCGAAGAGTGTTAAAGATGCACAGAACCAAACATATTTGCAAGGTGTTCCTATAGTGACTATGGGAATTCAGCAGAAAGATGAGGTGTCACAAACGACGTATATCGGATATCCGTCCAAAGAATATCTTACAATGATAAGTAAGTTAAAATACAAGAAAATATATAAGATTTTCAAAATATATCAAAATGTATTAAAGAAATATGATATGATTGAAGAGCGTTATTAGACTTGATTAGGTCCAAAATTATCTGAAATTTTAAAATATAATTTATATAATATGGAAGAAAAGAAAATACTTCTATTTTTTATTGAGATATGTACTATAACTATATATAAATTATATAATTTATATCGCTATAAAATTTCTTGACTTAACTGTACAAGAGACTGCAAGAGACATATATATACAATACCTTTATGTACACATGAGCTAAGAAAATTGCGTCTGCGTTCTGGCAGTCATCAAAAATCTCAAAAAGTGATGAAATAATGATAAAAAAATAAAATAAAGGAATAAGTTAGTGAATTACGATAAATACAAATAAATGATGTTTTATTTATTTTAACATAACTTCTTTCCGTGCTGCTTTTCTATTACTATTTCGTCATTTTTCGAGGTTTTCGACGGCTAATGATGCAGACTGCAGAATTCACATGCTATTGCATCCCAAATTGAATATATAATTTATATTTAATGTTATATGATGTTAGATATGATATTATCATATATATTGAATACGAATAATATATATTTCGACAGATAATAATAACAGAACATTATTTTTACTAAATTTATTACATCTTTACGTAATCATATCTTCTCAATTAACAGGAAAGATATTTTTTCAAGTAAAGATAAGACTACCGAAATATCATTATATTAAAATATTAAGGGCATAGATAATTCTCAAAATTCAGATTTCTTCAGCTTCCATGAATACCAAGCTGCCTGTATTCAAAATCAATTCTGCGACTCAAACGGAAGTTGTAATTCCTCCTAACATATCGCTGGATGAAACAAGGAAGTACTTATTAGACTATACGTCTAAAGAAATAGATATAGAAGATGTAGACCCGAAAATTATAGTTGAGGAAATTTTAAATTTTCTGTTATCTTGCTCAATCTGGATATCCGATCCCATTCTCTATCAGATTTTCACCGAAACAATGTCTCAGGAGACACAAACCTTCTTACGATACAATCGCATCACGAATAGCATAGTAATGGACAACGAAAGTCAGACCAAGCTGACATGTGAGCCAAAACATTCCAATAGCAAACTATTGACTGAATATGAAGAAACAAGAAGGTTTGTGCAAAGTTATCTTGAGGAATGTCTCGAAAGAATCGACTCACGAATCATAATCGATGAATTACTCGACGAGATAATCATAAAGGGAGCAGATAGACTCAAATATCCAGTATGTGATCAAGAGACTCAAACTGTGGCCACTTATAAATCCCATGTGAAAGAAAAAGATCTACTACGGAAATTAAGGATGCCCGTGGTGATTGATCCTCTCGAAGCATCCGCTGTCGTGGTACCTTTGATGGACGATTTATTAGGTTTGGTCTGCGAGCAAGTATCCCGAGATGCTCGATGTGTTGTTAAGAATATCTTGAACTCAATAATTCAACAGGCGGTGTTAATCGGATTCAAGTTTATAGAAATGCGAAAAGAACGTTAGTAAATTTACGCAAAATGTTTTTCAACGAAACTTAGTGCTTCTATAATAGCTAAATCGCTTTTATATAAAATTATTGCATCTAAGAGTAAATAATAATTAGTCACAAATTATTCGATCGTACTAATAAAATATTCATGACCGAACATTCTTATAGCCAAATCTATTGAAGAAATATTTGACGAAAGAAAAAAGAAGATCGAATCATTGAAGAAAGAAACAGAGACTATCGCTACTCAAACAGGTATTGCAGGAGTTCCTGTGGTCGGGAAGCTCAAAGAGGATGTCTTGTGTTCAGTTTGTAGCAGACAGTCAATATGTGATTGGTGCAGAGCGGCTCAAGAGCAGGGTTTTAAACCGTTCGAAAAATCAAAATTACTGCGTACAGAGGATATATTATTGGCCTACAAATCATGCTATGTCATGGCGACAGTCTCAGAAGAGGAGAAGAATCCGCATCTGCAGTCAACTGCTTTGATGAAAAAGAAACCTGAGAAATTAATCACCGGCCAGGTACCTATATCGCGATGCGTAACATCCGAGAAAATAGGTGACGTTAAAACAATCAACGTGCTGATGACCCCAAAGAAAAATCTTCAAGATCAAGGTACATTAACATTGTAAAAAATTTCATCATTTGAAAAAGTAAAATCGTTTGTATTATATAATAAATTATTTCGATAATTATATTTATAATGTAGATAATGTATATCTCATAACTATATTATATTTAAAAAAGTACACATATTTATGTTTTGTATGTATCTTGTACATACTCTTCAATAATTTCTCATATCTTTTTACAATTTGTCTTGTGATATAGATTCTATCAGTGGATGGACTCGTATTATTGATGACACATTGGCAAAATCATGGTCTCTCAAAGGTATTTGAATGTCTTCTTTTTCTTAAGCTTTTTATTTCTTAATTTAGATTTTTATATGTATATATGTATATTATATATCATCTATTGATTAATAAATTATCTATTATTATGTTGTAAATATAAATATTTTAGCAATACAAAGTATAATGAAATGATTTATTTTAAATCATTTAGTTCTGGATTCATTAAGATTAATAAGGATCTTGACATATTTAGAATGATATAAATTATGATCTCTATTTACTTTTTTATAATTATCATTTCATAATTAATTTTTAATTTTTAATTTATTAAAAGATATTTCAATATTGTAGATACTGCTGTTAGCAGCGAAACTAACGTTAATTCCACTAGTTCCACGACAACGATTTCAGAATCTTGCTGCAAAAAAGCATCTCAATCCGAAAGTGTTCCAAGTTTACAAGTAACGGAAGCACTACAAATATTGAAAAACACATTTTGTACTCGTGATACTTGTGCTGCTAAAATATTAAAGCGAAATCGTTTGCCAGATAAAAACAAGACCAAGGAATCTTCGTTTTCTAATAATTTAGATAATTTCACGTTATTAAATCTCGATGAATCTCTCAACCAATCTATTAATAAAATAGATGGCCAGATTTATGCTAGATCACGAGCCGATAAATTTAAAGAGCTACCTCTGTACAGATTTTGACGAAATCTCAAGGACAGAAAAATAAAAATATTAATGTTGCGAGTTTGTCAGTTTGAAAAAACGAGAACACACATATTATATTTTACGCGTGTTATGTAACGCACGTTTTTTGTTAAATCTATATTCAATATAGAAAAGAAAATACATTGTGTCCAGTTGAAAGTCACGCTATTATCAGTTAACAAAAAACGATGTTTTAATGAGTCTAAAGAGTGGTAAAAGATGTGTAGTTACTTACAAAATATGTGAGTTTATTATTTAAATTATCTCATAAATTACTATTATTATAATAACGCATAAAATGTGTTCGATTGTTTATATATGAATTATTAATACAATCAATAGTGTGTGAAATTTATATGACAAATGTATTGAATTATATGAAACCATACGAAGAACATATAAAAAATACTATTTTTATGCATGTTTATAAATATCGCACGGTTCAGTATAACTGAGCAATTGATAATATTACGATGTCTGCATATATTACGATCTTTTTATTTCAAAATACAAAGTTGCGTATTTATTCTTTATAATTAATATGTGTAACGGATATTGCTAAACCAATATTTGCGTACAGTAATGATATTATTGACAGAATGGCAAACATTGCATCTTTTCCGAATATAGGAACACATTCATCTTACTTTTTTAAACATATAAACATATTAATGTACGATTTCTAAATATACGAGACACTTTTTTCACAATATACTAAGACATTTCTCTGGCTAAATTGTTTCCAGCAAAATGTTTCGTTACACGTATAATTCTTCTTGATTGATTGATTGAATCTTGATATTTTTGTTAGTTTTGTTTATATTTCGTAATCGAAAAGTATTTGTACAAGATAGAAAGATTATATAAGAATTCTTTGCTACACGCGATCAACCTCTAAATAAATACCACGTAAAACGAATTCTCGTAACACGCAATTAAGTTTACTCGAAGAATTCTTATATCACAATCTCGCAGCTGCAGATTGCTGAGATTGTCGATTGTAAAAGACTTACATATGCAGAAACTATTAGTACGAACTATAAATATTATTTGTCGCAATTGGAATCTCTTCGCAAAGGAAGCTTAATCGCATGTAACGAAGAATATATAGAATCTATAACGACTCAACTTCAGTGTAAATATAATAGCGAGTAACTTCAGCTATTTATTAATCCAGAGAGACAGTGTCAAGGTTTCTCAACCTAGTATCAGATGTTTCGACAATTTTGTCGAACTTTTTAATAAGAGTAACGTACATACTTTGGCACAAAATAAAAAAATGCACTACAGAGTATTCTTATGTTTCGATACATTGCATTGTTCGAATACCACGTTTGTAGCTTTTTTTTATAATTTGATAACACGATCGTTGTCAAGAGTAATCTAAGTATAAATAATCGAAATACAATGTACAAATAGATAAATATTTAAGATGGTACAAACACGTGAAAATTATGAAAATCGTATAAAATCTATGTTTTATCTTCGAAAATGTCATGCAGTCTTATACAGTAATCGTAAAAAAAGAGTGTGAAAAAAATAACTTCGCATCTAAGAGGAAAATGAGTCGGACTGATATGAAAGTTCCATGATATTCCGTGATATTCTAGCAATGTGTATCTCTAATTGGAGCGCGAACATTCTATAAATGTACTAAAATCTAATTGAATATTCTACATCTGAATATTCTGTACATCACTCTAACTTTCCCGTTTCAATCTTACAATATATGTATATGCATAATAATATGACAATTACTTTCGTATCTATTAAATGATTTTAAGCTGTATTAACGATTAAAAGCTGTACAAATATTGGTCATAATCATGTGTGAAGTATGACAGAGATCAATTTTAGATACACAACAATTTTAAATACACTCTCTGACAATGGACTATTAATTTTTCAGATTTTACAGATACGAATATGTTTTCCTCATTTTATTTTCTAGATCATTAGAGACGTTCATTTTCTTCGGTTTCCGTATCGACTATATCTTTCGTCATTGTTTCGTTTATTTGCTTCTCCTCATCATCAGTAGTGGCCACTTTCGTGTGTGTCGTGTCATTCCATGGTTGGATTTCTCCTGATCCGAATAACCAGAACAATATCGTTGCTGATGTAAATACCACTGCTGATATCCAGAACATTATACGCCATTCTTCAACGCCGTTCTATGACATAGAAATATAAAATTAAAAAATAATAAGAAACAAAAATTATAAAGAATATTTATAATTATTGAATAAATGACAAAATAATATAAAATTTTCAAATAAAATTATTTATATGCTTTTCTACAAGCATATGTACAATGCTTTTTTATACATTATAACAAAGACTCCATATTTTCAAAGATTAAAAAATGTATTACACATTTATAAGAGCTAACGTACCCTTTCATTGGTCAATGCGCCAATAATAGGTGGAATAATGAATCCGGGGAAACTGCCGAAGGTATTCATAATTCCGTACAAAGAACCGGCGTAGTTCGGTGCCAAGTCTTGATGATTCTGTAAGTTAGTTTGACATGCAGCTCCATTGAAAGCTAATGCCAATATTAACATTATTATCGCAGCTGTAGCATCGCAACCTACGTATGTCATCACTATCAAACAGACTGCAGGTCCCATGTGGGCTATGGACAGTCAGAAGAATTATCGATTAGATAAATTGTCTATGCATATGTATGCATTACATTTTATGTATCTTGATGTAAATTTTAATTACTTACAGAAAAGCATAAATAGCTTTCTTATCCAGCCCAGAGATAAGAAGTTCTTTCTTCGTACATAATCACCCGCTGCTGCAAATAACACTCCAGCGCCTAATCTAGCTATATATGGTAATCCAGTTATTGCGCCACCCTATATACAAAACATTTTGAAACATTTTTAATATGTAAAAAAACTGATTAAAAAACATTTTTCTTGCAAGATTAATTTGCATTGAGACTAATACCGATTTCATATTGAAACCAAGGACTTCCAATGTGTATTTCGGTCCGTTTGTAGCGATGAAATATATACCCCACATATTTGCAAAGTGAGCCCATAATAGTGCCAAGAATGGTCCAGATGTGGCAACCGCTTTCACTGGTAATTGAACCTACATCAATAAATGAAATCAATATGTTTCATGAATTTAATTTTTGTTATACATTACATACAATTTGTATATATCATAATATTCGCACCTTTTGCTTTGAAACAGAAGTGCCTATTTGCTCTTTTATGTATGTCTTTTCCTTTTCTGTAATTCCAGGATGTATATCCGGTGTGTCATATATTAAGAATACCCACATAACGTAGAAGACTAACATGAGTCCACTTGTAACATAAAATGCAGTTTTCCATCCGTAAGTACTTATAACCGCACCACATAAAGCAAAAGTCACAACGGTTCCAAATGGACCACCTTAAGAAAACAAAACAATAAAAATATATTCTCAAATTAACTATTTAGTCGAAAGAATGGATAAAGATATGATACCTTGCATGGTCCACACAAACATGCCTTTTTCACCAGGAGGCACCCATCTAGCGATCATTGCGTGAAGAGCGGGATAAACGGCACCCTAAAATTATAAAATATTTTTATTAAAAATGTTTGATTTAAGAATGTAATTATATATTATAACATAAAAATAATGCGATTGATAAAAATCAGCAAATTCTAATTAATCAAATTATATCAACAAAAAGATTACTTTATTAAAAGATTATAATTAGGAAAATATAATAATTAAAGACACACGTATAGAATAACAAAATTAATATTTAAAAATAAACTAACAAATAAATGAGAAATTTACATGATTTTATGAAACTTATTGCAATCATATAGTAATTTCTAATATTTAAAGATATGCATAATTCAAGAACTTACTCCAAAAAATCCCATTATAAAACGAAGTGCAAAAACGAAACCGTAATGGACGCTAGCTGCCCATGGCATCAAAAGATTTAATACCGCAGGTATTAATGTAGCGAATCTGCATAAGAGATAAATAATTTGAAATAATTTGAAATAGACAACTAATATGTAAATAAAAATATGTTTTAATTATACTTACGCTACTACTTTGGAGCCTCCGTATTTTTCGGCCAGAAGTCCAGCTGGTACACTAGCCGGTAGGACACCATAAAAATATCCCGATAGCAACAATCCTTGGATATGTTGATTCCATTCGAAACGCTCACCAAACTAAAAGATAATAAAAAATATCTATATCTCATGATAACTACTATTTAGATCGAATAATTTTATTACATAGATTCTGATACGTCAGTTTAATGGAAATTAAACTAATTTTGTTATAATTTTATTATATATCATATATATATCATACTATTCTATAAAATATAATAAAATGCAATAACCAAATGTGTCGATGTATCAATTCTAATAATTAAATATTTAATTTATAATATGATTTTATACATATGACTGATTATAAATTAACTTACATCTTGAATCACATCAGTCTTATTGCTCTTGATATCCATTGCATTACATGCTGGACCAAAGCCGCCGTCTTTGCTAGTAGCATTCACCATGGCGACAATGGTGATGGATAGATTGGTACGAATAACATAGGAGAACATGCAAGCCAAAAACATCATTGCTCCCAGGATTCCTCTCCGTGGGATTTTTTCTGTAAAACACACATGACTTCGTAAATATGCGAGCTAATAGATTTGTTGCTAAAAAGCTGATTGGAATAATTAAGAATTTAATAAACATGCTATGATAAGTTCTCCAATAGTACAATAATGGTCATATTTTATTAACAAATTTATGATATTATAAATGCTGTATTAAATATTTTTCTTAATTTCTTATAAATTAAATTCTTTTATTAACTTATCTTATTAAATCTCTATTAAATATTTCTACTTTTAAATATAATAAAAAATATTCTAGTTTACATAATTCTCCAGTTATTGAAATCTTTGTATATATTTCAGACTTGAATGATAGAACGCGTGTTGTAATATTATTGTTTTTCCTGCTATAATGCGTAGTCGAGAATTTGACCTTTGAATCAGCGCGTAATACCTAATCACTTTAAATCAAGAATGACGTATCTCCCACCGTAAATATCTCGTATTCCATTAGTATATAATATCTAGGATATAGTCATGTATTTTCTTTTCAACACTGTGTTGCTATAACAAATACATACCAAGTTTTTACTAACTTTACTTTTGTTATTTTATTTATTATTATTAATCATTATTAATTCACGGTAATATATCGATATACTATATATTAATGGCATATCGTCGAATATACTGCATGTTCATCAAAATCACAGATTTCATTTGTATGTATTTAAGATATATATTTAAAGTGCAATATCTCCCATGAACCTCAATCATATTTCAAGAAAATACTTCATTAACACGTGTCATAAATTCAAGATCATAATACACCTGGTTAAAAACAAGTTTGCTTCTCTGTCTCATTTCAATGATTATATAGCAGTTTCTTTGGATTGCTACTAATTGTGACAAAAGAGAATTGAATATAATGATAACACATGTGATAACACATGATTCGCAAAATACTAGCATTTCCGTAATCTTTTTCAATATCGCACGACACTTTCATTATTGAGAGATTATTAAGATAGGATATTAATATTATAGATGAGATAAAAGAATTTAGTGTTGTATTTGATTTCTGTACATATGTGTACACTTGGTATATTCTTCTGTGTGTCACACGTGCATCCGTACACGGAATATATACATATTTTGATTACATATCAGATCGGAGTATTTCCGTTACTGGCTTTGAACAGCCGGATAAAAAGATCAAGAGAATGATGTATAACTAATGTAAACAAATCATTGACGAAAATCTATATCTGTATCTGAGTTTATACAGCTTAATTGCCGTGTACCTGTTCCCAATTAATAATTTTAATAGAGTCGCCAGAAGACGACAGAATCTGTGTATTTGTCCTTGTCTAGAAGGAGTGTTAAGCATCACTTCTTTTGAAATTTTATAGCAATAATTTTACAAGTGGTGAAGAGCTAATCCACCGCCTAAAACCCAATCTGGAAAACCAGTGTGCTTCTTTTAGTCTGGTTCTTTACTTTTGACTTATCCGGCAAGAGAGGCCCTATCAGTAGCTACGCTACCGTTAGTATAGTCTTCAGGATCTTAGGAACTTACAAGCTCCTCCACCCGGTAGATACTTTCAGCAAGGTGGAAGCACTTCGTAGAGGTCATTGACAAAAATATAATAATAATTGACGAAAATATTGTAGCGATAATAATCGCTGATGATTACAATACAAATTACGATTACGTATACAAATATTACATATATAAATCATACTACGAAAAAGGCAATATCAAAGTAAAGCGTTACAACATCAAAATGAAGCGATACTTCATCGCTCCTTGACAATGTTTTAAACAATCTTTTATCACGAATGATAATTACGCGCCAATAGGTCGAATGTCAAATGCACGATAATATTTATCAGGTTCAATGAAAAGCAATTTCGTTCAGACAGAAAAATATCACATGACACAGGTAATTTTGTCTACTGATGAGTCATTCACCTCATTAATAAATCGTTTATACATAAATATACAGGGTGTTTATAATTTACCGTCGCGATTTTATGTTTTGTCAATAATAAATCTGTTGAATTAAATTTCGAGAATCTAAATACAGATTAAACTGAATTCTCTTACGTGAATTTAATTTTAAGAATGCGCCTTGATATTAAATTTAATTATTAAAATTCGTAATACTGAGATAAGGAAAAAATTTTGTAACAGAGCTATTTATATCCATTTGTAAGTAATATTTTTAATCATCGATATGATTTAATAATTCAATATCTCCTTGTCGAAATATTTAATCACATCCCGTCATAAAGTTATTTCCAAATGAAAATTAGCTTCAATCGCCTCATGTAACTATTAGGTTTCAAATTTCTCGGAGTAATATCGCGAGATTAAGATCGATGCTCTTGACATGACCTGCACACATCGACTTCGATAAATCGTAAAAAATGCTGGTCGCGCTTTTTTTAAAAATGGAAAATGTGCCAACGTTAAATGACCATGAACGAGTAACCTGACTATAGGTCTATTTTTGCGAGGTAGACGGCGCGAAATAGCAGCTCGAGTTACACGTGATTTGTATGAAGTAGAGATAGCTTGGATGAAATTCGATCGGAAAAATATAGTACGTCGCATGCATGTAACGTGACGAGTACGCAACCGCGTAATGCGATGCACAATGTTTGCTAATTTGAATTTCCGTTCGGAATGGCGCATCGCAAAGTCGTACGTGCTCGATGTCGCGCGCTTCAATTGTATTCGTGATATCTGAAATTTTTTATTATGAATACACATGGAAGTTATGTAATCTTCCAATGATGTTTATCTAGTAATACAAGTTTAGATCAAATGATAGCCTTCATGGAATTCACGAGATTATATTGCATAACATTTCCCTGCACGTTGCAAATGAAATATCAAAGAAGTGAATTTTTCTATTATAATATTCATATACCATTATAATATTTTCAGAATATCTTTTTCTGAAAATTTTAAGAAATTTTTAATGCAAGCAAATCATGTCGTTCGAATTAATTTAAAAAAACGAATACAAAATGCGTTTTGCTCTTTAATTACATGCAATTAAATTTTCGGCGTGACTCGAAGATCCAAACTATTCTGGATTAATGACGACACAAAAGATAATCGTATTTGTGGTATGTCTTATCGCCAACAGTCCTTAATTGACAAGCACTTACCATTGAACTTCCGGAAGAGAGCCATTCTCGCTGCTTGCTGCCGGCAACAGTTGATTTGTCCACGTTATCAACGTGAGAAATACGAGATACGGCAAGCTACTGATCTGAGTAAACGGCCGATAGTCTTCGATCTTCGTCGCGAATTCTCGCTGATCGACAGTCGACTTCGCGACTGAGACCGGCGTTTCGCTTTTCAGTATTCAATCGATTTGCCGACTATTGGCTGGTCTGTGGAGTTGCGTCATGCCGCGGGTTCAAAGTCGGTGAACACGGTCGTGATGATGGCGCGACGTTACTCCACTTTTGCTTCCTACACGTTTGATGCCCCGTTGACGTTGCACAGCGCTTCCCGGAGTGATGATGATGATGATGATGGAGATGATCACGAGGATGGCTAAAAAACACGCAGCACCTGCGGTTAGCATATACACCAACGCACGAATTCTATATTTAAATCGCCATTGCGATTATTAGATCAGGTTTGCGCAATATTCTGCACGTGCTGGACCAAAGAGGCACATGACAATGTTAATGTTATCTCTAACTGAACCGATAAAATTTCGAGAGACCGAATGATGTTTACAATGTTATTCATTTTCTTTTTAAAAAGAGCGTTCTTTTTCTTCTTGCTAAAAACCCCATGAAGAAAAATATCTTCGATTATTTTCTGCTGTTTATTTAAGATTTATGAAACTTTTTAAATTCTATTTAAATTCTATCTAAATTCTTGATTTTGTTTATTCAAATATTGTAGCGATCGTATATAACTTATACAAGATCATATGTACTATAACTCATTCAAGCAACAGATCACGAAGGATTTGTATGAATCCTCAATGAAAGAAAAAGAGAGAAACAAATATATGCGATGATTATATGCGTTATATTATCAGATATCAACTAAAGCGAGAGATATGAAAAACGGAAGTTCTTCGAGAGGAAATGCGATAAGACAGATTTGGATTTGTATACATTTGGACCGAGTGGCGACCGCTTTATTTGTCACTTTACATAAAACCACCATTTTTTCATGACGTTTTACCGTTGGATTTCCTCATCTAACTTTAATCTTCTATTTGCTAAGCGCGCATTGAGACAGGGTAAGATAAGAAGGACGGAAGAGCGACTGGCGTTTTACTTTGCGTTCTACTGCTAAATTATGTGCATACGAGAGTATTCAGTTTCTATTACGATCGCATAAATAATTTATAAAGCGTATCATTAAATAATTAATTACTACTACATTATATAAAGTACGCTATCTATTTACATCATTTTAATTGGTATTATCAATTAGAACAATTTCTGATAGTTGATTAGTTTTATTCTTTCCTCTTTTAGTATTTCGCGTACGTATTTCATATGTACTATTCACATATTTTTTTTACAAAAAAATTATGTAAATAGATGGGTAAAGAATAAGGTGAGTTTTGATTAATTAATTTGACAATGACATCAATACGAAATTAATAATAAATCGAAGAAATTGGAAACGAAAGAACAGAATAGAATAGGATAGGATAGAATAGGATAGGATAGGATAGGATAGGATAGGATAGAATAGAATAGAATAGAATAGAACTTGAGTACAGTAGTTTAGCAGTTTCTTAGAAATTGAACAATACTCTCATTAAATTCCTCAACTGACATTCCTGAGCGATTCATTCGCTCCGCTTATATATTATTGATAAAAAAGTCTCTATTGCAGTTCCCGAATGATATATTTCCGAGCGAAAGGTTACGCTCACAAGTATCACAAATATTATCGATACCAATGTTGGGAAATCGCTTCGATTACGTATCTGCGAAAGACTGATAAAATTAATTGCAGTCCGCCAACTTGCCGATGATATTCGCGCGAATATATAGCGCGTACTGTTTATATTCTGCATTATTTTCCCAAGTGAAATAAAATATCGTCACAGTGATTATCAATGGAATCAGAGGAATGGAGAAACAGTTCTTTTCAGAGAAATTTTGCAAGCACGGAATCCTGCACATCGGTAGGACATACGTTTCGTTATCTGGTTTTTGCTTACACGCGAACTAGCCGTTTCGTGCAATTCATATCGGGCGCACAATTGCAACGAAGGTTGCATCATCATGTATCTTTCTCGCACGACAATAGCTATCTATCTATACGGAAATCACGGAAGCGTAGATTCCAATCCGAGAATGGAGCCCGCATGGAGGATGGGATTAACGTCAGGAATGATTTCATCGCATGGATAAATTGATGAATGCCTTAGTCCAGTTAGTCTGGCAGTCTTTAACGGTCTTTTCTTATTTGAGTTTCCTCTTAAGGCCATGATGCTGTTCGCATTTCTGCGATTCGTACACGTAAAAATTTCAGTGCGAATAACCGTCACATTGTATATCTCATTGTTCTTTAATACGTCAGAACATACGTAATAGCGGTAATTATGCGAGAGATGAGTTAAACACGTGCGCGCATACACGCGCACACATACCGATGCGCGCTTCGTTATTTGAGGAATGTCAAAATAGATTGACGAATCAGACAGATAAGCCACGCCTCTTTTATGACACGTGTTGCGCGAATTTGGCATCGTGTCGTAGCATCGTCCAATTTTACTCTGCTACGCAACGAAATATGATTAACGAGTGTTTATTTCTAATACAAAGTATGGCTTTTAACATTAATGTCATGTCAACATCGGACATTGACGATCCCTTGACGCTGTGCAATGTCCGATTTAATGTTAAAACCGCAGCGGAAAGAATTACGAGCCATTCTCGATCCAAGTTTATTTACGGTTGTTTTCTCAGGCGCGACACCATAATTTGTTTATATTAATTCATGAGCACATTTTAATACTACTAGAAAATTATAAGTACAGAAAATTTTGTACCTTAGAATTTACATGCTAGCTCTTCGACACGATTTCAACATTACAATCAAATATTTATACATAAAAATAAAACTTGAAGTGAAATTTTCTTTAAATTCAAGATCCTCGCACGCAATCATGCATCTTTTTATTGTATTTTACAATTTATCTTAATAATAAAATTTCCGCTAGAGAAAATATCTAGTTTTAATATCTGAAATCTGCATCGTCGTGACGCGTCTGTGTCTGTTTTTCAGCATCAAATAGATAATAGTAACAATTATAAGCGTAATAAAGACTGCCAAAGGCACGTTTGATATTGAAATCAATAGCAGTAAAAGATCTGTTATTAGAATAACGATTCAAAGGCGAATAATAATTGTCACTAACCTCAATCCGTGATCCAATTTTCTCTATGCTTGTTGCTCGCGGAAAATTGCGCGCGAAAACAGGTTGTAAGGATCGATAAATCGGAGGGAAACAGGACTAGACACTGGAATGAGTAGTACCAACACGTACACGTTGCCAAATTCTTACTTACTTAAAATTCGTTTCGGTCAATTTGTACGTACGTATAATTTCTGGATTTTTATAAATGCCTCCTTGCACCTTATTGTCAGGAAATTGCAACAAAATCTCAATACGTTTTTAACAAATGACAGACATGACAAACAACATGAACGGTTCACACACAACTGAGCTGAATGACCATAGCACAAAGCACGACACCTCCGTTGGCACTTTGATATTGGCCAAAGGGAATGTGGGAAATAAGGAAGTTGCTCGCTGATGCTATTGAACTGCTCTCTCTTGTTTTTTTTTCTCTTATCTTTCTCTCTTTCTCCAGTAAAATCTGTCGTATCGACAAGGCATATGACTAATTTATAATGTAAATAAAAACTTTAATGGATCCATCGATAAAACGTATGTTTAAAAATTAAAATGTAGGTTTAAAAATAGAAATTTATCCAAGACGTTACATTGGACGATATTACTTGCAAATGAAAGATGCTTTCGATCTATCAGTAAAATATTTGAAAGTAAAAATTTCAAATATCTTTTTATTATGTCTGAAAATAAAAATTATGTCTAATTTAACACTGAAGATTTTATTACACATTTACAAATTTTATTATAAAGAAGTTTTGTATTTTAGTTTGTGAAGTAAAATATTATTTGAGAATAAAAATTTCTCATTTGCCATTGAAGATATCGTTTCAAAATGAGAATATAACTTGCATTGAATTATTACTGCATTCTTTGGACAGAGACAGTAGCGGCTTGTAGCGAAGCTTTTTGGAACTTCGTATAATACATTTGATAATAATCACATGATACCTATTGAGGCTATAGTGACATCTATCAAAGTTTGTCGAAGAATAATTCGAAATAAATCAATGACTACGTAAATATTATCCTCTAAAGATATTTTATAAATTTTGATTAGTCTTACTTCTTTGCAAACAATATTATACAATGTTATATATTTATGTTACGAATTTTAATTTTGGAAATTATATTTTATAAATTTTATATTTTATTTTATTTCAGTTCATCATAAAATTTTGATCATGCAGAGTATTAGCTGCTTATTTCAATTACATTGAAATAAGTGATTATTGATTATTGATATAATTTTAAAAAATGAGATTAAAATATAGCCAAATCTTCAAAATATAATGAAAGACATCGTTTTCTTACTATTAAAAGTGCTATATTATGAGATAACAATTGCGATATTATTATATTGTAGAATCGCTGTATTTTACATTATTGATAACAAGCTGTGCCGATTTCGATGGAGAAGCTTTGTTCAGGCTTTCCGATATCTCGTAGGGCCACATCTAAGATAGGAAGTCTTATGGGTTTATCCGTATCGTATGAAACAACAGTTTTGCCCCAGTGATCTTGATAAAGCTGTGCATTGATAAATATATGAATTAATTATAAACATAAGACTATTTACTAATGACTATAGACTATTTATAAAATATACAAAATACAATTTTGATACTCTTCCATTTCTCTTATAATACATTTAATACATTTAATTTAATACATTTTATGTATATTCTAAGACAATCTCAGTATATATTTATTTCTTATATCATGGAAAAATCTATTATAGTTATATCTGTATTATAGAAATTAAGATTGACAATATTTACAAAATATTGAGGCCAATGATATATTATATTATATTTTAAAAACAATAATTATCAAGATCAAATAAAATATCAAAATTAAAAGTACTGCATCGAAAGAGTGACTTACGTTGCATTCATCCATTATCATTTCATATCTAAGACGCTGATTGCCTCGTGGTGTTAGTTCAACATCGTTCCAAGCCAGAAGCTTCAAACTTCTTCTATATGTTTTCCGTTCATAATCAAAATAAGCTATACTGTTCTTGCAATGGTATGTAATGTTCTGTTGCGCATGTTTCGAAAGTAGTTGCAAGAAACTGATCTGATTGTTATCTGCTTTATACGTAATCTAAATACAATAATTACATATATTTTATAATTACTTATTTAGAAAATGTTTTCGATTTTTTTCATTTTAATTTTTCATTTTCATTCAAATTTTCATTTAAATTCATTATAATAATAGTGATTAAAATTAGAGAATGTATATGAAATATAAAACGACCTTCATGCCGTTGTCTATTTCACTCAGCCAAGTCTCTTGTTGACTAGTGATATGAGTGATCTCTGGCGAACGCGAGGGACTTGGTAATATACAAGTGGCACGTTTCTCAGCATCACAATGCACTAAGATTGCATCGCGGATATCTCCTTCGTTTGGATCGATCCAATATTCACCTTATTTATCATATAAATTTTATATAAATTTATATTACTATTTTTACTACTATTTTTATACAACTCATATCATTGTTGTTCTCGAAATTATCATTTGCATTCAAAGCATTCATTTTTTCGTAAAATCGAATCATTTGAATGACAAGTAATCGAACACCATTTTAAAACAAACTGTAATTAATTTGCACTATATTTATATACAGAAATAATAGATTTTTTCTAAAAAATAGTACAAGCAAAAATAAATCTATTTATTTTGATGTAGAATCTTGAGATAACTTGCACATCAGATCAAGATGTTTTTTTCATTTCCATTTCCAAATCAAAGTTTTCTTTTCTTTAAAGATTTTAACTTTTGCTCTTCTTTACTTATATTGATTGAGATAATGTAATGAATGCATGGGCACACAACAATATATATATATATATATATATATATATATATATATATGTGTGTATTTTTGTAAACTTTATATGTAAAAATCTTTCAAAACTCACCTGATAATTTGTCTGGATAGGCAATAAATAAATCTCTGCATGTTTTGGCCGGTGAATTCTTTTGACCATCTGGTTTTATTAATTTTTGAAAAGACAATTTTAGATTTTCATATGCTTTTAAAAGCAATTCTTTGCGTTCCTTTTCAGTAATATCTTTTCCAAACATCCTCGATGGCTCATCATCGAGTGGGTCAGGTCCTTTAGTTTGGCCTTGTGCTATATATTACAAGAAAAATGATAATTTTATTTTAGTTAATCTCTTTGAATATATTAAAGAAAGTCTAAAAATCTTAATAAAATTTAAAACACGATGAAAGAATTTGGAAAAAGATAGTTTTTAAATATTTATATTATTTAAAAAGCATTTAATTTTTGTAAATTATTTCGTAAATTATTTTTGTAAATTATGATTGTAATTAATTGAAACATACTCATAAATGCTGTTAGAGACGCGATATCATAGCCGAAACCAACATCTCCAGGAGGACCAGGTGGTCCAGGAGGCCCCGGAGGACCTGGTAATCCGTGACGACCTTCGTCACCAGGTGGACCTCTCGGTCCAGGACTTCCCGCAGATCCAATAATTCCTGGCGCACCGTCCCGTCCAGGATTACCCCTAATACCTGGCTCTCCATCTTTACCTGGAAATCCTGGCAAACCAGGCATACCTTTTTCTCCTGACAAACCAGGAGATCCGGGTAATCCTTGCAAACCAGTAAACCCTCGATGCCCCTTGATACCTTTCTGACCTTCTTCACCACGATCTCCTTTTGCACCTTCGAGACCAGCTGGACCTGGTTTTCCCCGTAGTCCCTGAAAATATGTGAAAAATTGAATTTATATATAAGTTATCAGAAAATTATCGTCGAAAATAAAAAACAAAATTCCTTCAAAAAATTTACAATATATATTTTATTTCGAATCGTTAAATTTTATCATCTTTAGTTAATTTAAACTAAAGTTGCTTTAATTAATTACCTGAATTCATTGAATTAAAATAGTTTTATTTTAGATGTTTTAATGTTTAAAATATGAATATTTAAATCTTAATCTGCATTACCTGTGGACCTTCCACACCTTGCGGTCCCATTTCACCCTTTGCGCCACGTTCTCCAGTGAGTCCAGTAAGTCCAGTCGGTCCGAGTGATCCCTATTAAATAAATTATCGGTGATACGTTATAAATTATAATATATATTTTAATAACGTTACAAACATTATAATATTAGCAGTAAAAATTATTATGTACCGGTAATCCAGGGGGACCTGATGCTCCTGGAGCACCAGGTGCTCCAAGTGGTCCTTTATCACCAGGTCGACCTGCTATTCCTGGAAGACCTGGTTTTCCAGGTAGTCCTTCTGGTCCTGTTTCTCCATTATGACCAGGAGGTCCAGGTGGACCTATCAATCCAGGAGGTCCAGGTGGACCTTCTGTTCCAGGTTTACCAGGTTGTCCCGTCTCACCCTGCAGTATCAACACAATTTTGCTGTATTTAATTATTTGAAAAAGATTTCAACAATTATGTAGCATAATACAAGAACAAATATTTTACAAGTTAAATATTTTATTTCCTATAAATAAAATATATATTTAAAGAAGATACTACATAAAATAGAGTAATAAAATTACTTAAATATAACATATTTTTACTCACCGATGCTCCACGCAATCCTCTGTTTCCTATAGGACCAGGAGAACCAGATAAGCCGGGTAAACCTCGCTCACCAGGTGGACCTTGAAGTCCTTGAGGACCGGCTGGCCCTTGAGAACCGGGAGATCCACTTTCGCCTTTGTTTCCATCTATTCCGGGTAAGCCAGGAATACCGATCGGACCTGGATTTCCGGGACGTCCAATATCGCCCGGATTACCTTTAGCACCAGGTAATCCTGGAGCACCGGGTAATCCTATATTTCCTGGTGGGCCCTACAATATATTTATGTTTACATTTTTAATAATTTTCGATATTTTATTTATCGAATTTCACCGTAAAATAACCAATACTTGGATATATTTGGAGATGCTAAGGTTTAATAATTTGTAAAAATAAACGACATACTGTTGGTCCAATATGTCCTGCGATACCAGGTGGCCCCATTAATCCAGGTTCTCCTCGTGCACCCGATTCGCCTCTAATTCCTTTAGCACCGACAAATCCAATAGGTCCTTGTGATCCAGCTTCACCAGGCTTGCCTATTAAATAATAAAATTACATAATCTACATGTGTAGGATTTATGAAAAATTATTTTATATATTTATTTATTATAATATATAAATATATATAATATGTTTGTAAGTACAATAATTTATAATTCATAATTATATTATAAATTATAAAATTTAAGATTATTTTATTATTACCAGGTAACCCTATATTTCCCTGTTCTCCTTTTAAACCAGGATATCCGCGATCACCCTTCAATCCGGGAAGTCCAACTAATCCTTGTGCACCTGGAAAACCTTGTGGACCTTGTAATCCTTGAGAACCCCTTTCTCCTGGATTACCAGGAGCTCCAGGTTCACCTGTGAGACCAGGTGAACCCGGATCACCTCGTTCTGCTGATTCTCCTGGTGGACCAGGGGGTCCAACTTCTCCTTGCAGACCACGTTCTCCAATACGGCCTGTAAGATGTAAATAAAATATTGATATTATATTAATAGCTTTTTTAGTAATAATATTTGTTATTATCGATATATTATTGTATTGATATTAATATTTGTTAGTTAATTTAATTTTTGCAAATAAGTTATTACCTGCTGGACCTTCGGAGCCAACTGGTCCAATGCTTCCTCTCTCTCCTTTTTGTCCAGATTCACCAGGCAATCCTCTTGCACCGGGAATACCTAACAATCCTGGTGCGCCGGGATTACCTTTTTCTCCCTTAGGTCCTGGTAACCCCTAAAATTAAATAAATAAATATATAATATAATATAAATATATAAAATGCTAATGAAAAATATAAATTATATATTTCAAAACTTAACGTAACTTGAAAATTAGATCTAAATTTATCTTAACTTTAAATGTCTTATAAACGTGTTACAATACAATTATAATAACAACTTACAATGAGACCATCGACGCCTTGCACTCCGGCTTCCCCTTTTGCACCAATATGTCCTGGTGGCCCCATAAGTCCCCTTTCTCCTGGAAATCCTCGCTCGCCTCTATTGCCAAGCGATCCTGGTGGGCCAGGAGGACCTTGTATTCCTGCTTCACCATCTTTGCCTGGTATACCTGGATTACCAGAGATGCCTGGAAGACCCTGTGATACATATGTAAACATATATTTTAAATATGTAATAAATCACATTTATAAAATAAAAATATGATTATACTATATACCTGAAAACCTCTAGGTCCCATAAGACCTGAAGGACCTCGCACACCATCATTTCCCGCCGGTCCTGGTAAGCCCTGTGCACCTGGTAATCCTTCTTTACCAGTATCGCCTCTTGGACCAGGAGATCCTGGATTACCAGGCTCACCGTCTTTTCCAGCTTCTCCCTAACATGAGTTTAAAAGTTATTATAAAATCGTAACATAATTAGAATCTCAAAATATATGTACATTTTTTATATATATTTGTATTTTATATATTTGTTATTAATATATTAATAGCAAAAATAAAATATTTTTTTTATTTTTGCATTGTTTATAAAAGAATTTCCAAAAATTATATACATTAATTTATAAAGAGTCTAACAATCAATTACAGGATATCCTCTTTCTCCTGGAGGGCCTAATGGTCCTGGCAGACCTTGCAATCCAGGTGAACCTTGTTCTCCAGGTTTACCATCTGCACCTTGAATACCACGTTCGCCAGGATTCCCAGGTTTTCCAGAAGGTCCAGGTTTCCCTGTTGCACCACGTATACCCTGCAATTTTTCGTCATTTATATATTACAATATTTTTCATATTTTTAGTTTAAAAAATATTTCTATAAACCTGCAATCCTGTAAGCCCAGGTCGTCCAGGATCTCCGGTGCTTCCTTTTGGTCCAATAGTTCCGGCGGAACCACGATCACCGGGTGGTCCTAGTAATTATTTATAATTATGCAACTTATGATTTGCAAATCTCTGTTAAGTTCTATATACTATTTTCTTTTTTTTTAAACACGATATTTATTATTGTATTTTATAAAGAGAAAAATGGTATGTATAATAAACTTAAAAGAATTTTTAATTAGAAAACTTGATTAAAATTGGAGTTAAAATTTTATTTTAACTCCAATTTTACACAATAGCAACAGAAAAATATAATGATTAATTAGGAATCTCAAATTTTTATATTATTTAAAACAATATATACATTCTAATCTTCAATTATTCAATTACTTTCTCAAAAGATATATAATATAATGAAATATAATTAATATATCTAAATTATTTTATTAAAAATATTTATAACAAAATAATATTCATGTAAAAACACGTTTTACTAATTAATAACGTTCTAATTCTGCAATGTATAAAAAAGATACCTTGAGGTCCGACAGGTCCATCCGATCCAGGAAGGCCTCGAATTCCAGGTAGGCCTCGTTCTCCAGGAGATCCTACAACACCGATTGGTCCACGCATTCCTCTTTTACCTCTCTTGCCTTCATTCCCAGGAGGTCCCGGAACTCCACGCGGACCAGGCATTCCTGCATCGCCTTTCACGCCAGAATCACCTTTAAAACCTCTTTCACCAGGAAGACCCTATGAAAATTACATCAAAAGATTTCGTATAGTTTAGCACAAATGTTTCTCACAATTTATAAATAGTATATGATAATTATACAGACAGGTGCTCCTTTACTTCCAGAAACACCAGGATTGCCAGGTGTTCCCGGTTGACCGCGAACCCCTGGAAATCCAGGTAAACCAGTGGCTCCTGCTGCTCCAAATGATCCTTTCTCGCCGGGAATTCCTTCTTTGCCTTGAGGACCTTGTGGACCCGTTTCACCAGGCTGTCCCGGACGACCATTTTCACCTGTTATTAAAAAAAATTTGTTCAAAATTTCAAATATACAAGATATATCCATGCAAAAAATATAATTTTCTTAATTTAAAAATGTAATAAAATATGAAATCTCTAACCTCGTGGTCCTTGCAAACCCTGATTTCCTTTCAATCCTTGTGCTCCTTGGTCACCCTTAAGTCCAGGATTGCCTGGAAAACCTGGTAAACCAGGTTTACCCATTGCACCCTGAACGATATTATTATTGTATTCAAGCAATAAGTTGTGCAGATTACACGTATTACATATTATGTATATACATTATATTATTTATATTATGTAAAGAATATAAGTATCTAATAGGAATTGTAATTTTCCAAAGAATATATATGCAATATTTTGATCCCATATTTTTTAAATATTTTAAACAATTAGCTTACAGGTTGTCCAGGAGGTCCAGCAATTCCATCGAGACCTCTTATTCCAGGAGGACCTGATGAGCCTTCTCTACCTCTTTCACCGCGTGGCCCCACTGGACCCTATGTCAGCAATAACATTAATATAATGTTTTAATAAAATATTTGAAAAAATGAAAATTATTCTTTTTATTTTTTCATCATCAAAATTTAAAAAACAGAAAGTTGTTTCATAAATGTAAAATGCATTTTTTATAAATTTATTCCAAAGTGTATATTATAACAATGTATGTGTATATTATTTACATACTATTGGTCCTATTGTTCCCATTGATCCAGGAGCACCTATAGATCCTTTTTCACCAGGAATTCCTTGCTCACCTTTTGCTCCATCTAAACCCGGGAAACCACGATGACCTTTTATTCCTGGAAATCCAGGCATACCTGATAAACCTCGTGATCCTACAGGACCAGGTGGTCCTGGAGGACCAATTTCACCATCTTCTCCATTAACGCCCTAAAAACATAAAATATTTTTATTAATTCTAGCTTAGACACAGAAGATACAAAATATAATCTTACATCTTTTCCGGCCAATCCTGGTAATCCTCTAGGGCCTAACGGACCAGAAGAACCTGGAGATCCTGGTTCGCCAGGCTCACCACGTATACCTTGGAAACCTTGCGGACCAGGAGCACCGGGTGAACCTAAAATATAAAATAAGATATAATTATATTTCCCCAAATAATATCCTATTATACAGATTTATTGAAATAACTATTAATAAGATTGTTAGTTATTAGCTACCTGGAGGTCCTCGCGGACCCATTGGACCCACTGGTATATAAGGATATGTATCTGGACCTGATGGACCTTTATCTTGATTTGCTTGAGATAATGCCAATTGTTGATAGTATAGAGATATCTATTATTCGTTAACATTCCATATTTATTGCATATTATTGCATTATATTGATTATATGTTAGTATAGATAAGTGTATAATATAAATATAATAAATATCATTAATAAATAATTTTATTGTTTAAACACACATGCAATTATAAAAATATGATAAAAATACAAGAATTATTTTTTGAAAAATTCTGATGAAGTTTCTTACGTACGTCAGGTACGGATCCAGGAGGCCCAGGTGCACCTGGAATTCCAGGAGTTCCAGGTTGTCCAGGAAATCCTATATTGCCTGGACGACCAATATCTCCAGGTCGACCAGGTTCACCCTAATATATGAATATATGAATTCTTCTCATAAATTTTCCTTTCGAAGAATTATTTAATATCTAATTCACTTACTCGTAGACCAGGTATTGCCACAGAACTATATACATTACTCTCACCAGCTAATATTTCTGTAGGTGAAACCTGAAGAAACAAACGATCATTAATATAAACTCTGATTTTTTTAATTCTCCTGTTGTTAGATATCTGATACTTACTGATTGATCTAGTTCAGATGTAGAATTAATTCCTGTCAAATTTGGAGAAGCATGATTCAAGAAAAAGAACAAGAAAATATTTGTAGATTTACATAATATAACTTTGCACACATATACAATAGACATATATATTTTATCTTTATAATATCATAAATAATTATTTATAATGACATTAATTATTTATTAGTCATGTAATATATTTTATGTATTTCTTCTAAATACAAAAACAAAAAACATAAACTTACCATACTCACCATGATCATAAAATCGTGTTGCAAGGACCGGTAGATCTGTAGGCTTTTCTGGTTTTTGCGTACTTTCTATTGATTCCAACTGTCCTGTTTTTATTATATACGATTATATAATTACAAGTTATATTTTATATATAATTTCTATTATATTAAAATTAATACTGAAGCATATTGAAGCATATTGAAGTAATATGAAACATTTCATAAATCATATATTTACCTGTAAATTGTAAACTTGATTGATTAATAGATGATGACGATGTTGTAGTTTCTAAAATAAACGAATAATATTATGCTGTTATCATTAAATTTCGAAAATTATTAAAATTATTATTATTAAAGACAATTTTATTATTTCAATCATCTATTATCATATGCATAATCCATACAAAATCGAATTACATTTCAAGTTATTTAATATATTCTTTAATATCTTTAATATCCATAAAAGGAATATAAGCTGAACCGGAAATCATCTACAATTATATCATATTAAATCGCGTAGTTAATAGCCTGCAATAAATGATATTAATTACATTGTTTTGATTAAAGCAAGTGACTAATCAGTTATATAGTGCCTTAATAAGCTTGATCTCTGATACAAATGCTTCCGGGAACTCTTGGCTATTAAATTAAATTTCTCTTATGTATCATTAATATAAACATTACATTTTAAGTATTGTGCTAATATGTATCGTCCCATTTTTTTAATAATAATCATAAATATGCTTAACAAGCAAGATATACAAATATATTGTTAAATGTAAAATCCCAATAAAAGAAATTATTAAAAAAAGAAAAGATGGAAGATTTTGTTCAAATCTTTGATTTTTTTCCTCTCTTTTGACTTTTCATGCAATTTATTATTTGATTTAAGTCCAAAATTAAGAATCTCACCATTCTTTTCTTCATAGTCGCTGTAATTTTCGTAATATTCATAATCATAATCGCTATTAAGTTGCTGCGCTTGCACTTCTGATTTGGATCGTTGTTTTCTTGGTTGAATCCTAACAGCGTTCACTTGATCCAACAATAACAACAACCAGAGTTGGACCAGGAAAAGTCCTGTGATCAGTTTTAAGGCCCGCCACCTCATCGAAAGATCTTACTATCCTTCTTTCTTTCCTTGTCTGTCTATTCAACAAGGATGAAACAGCGAACTTCACTAGAGAATGTAGATCCTATTTCCGATTTGCTTTGATTGGCAGACTGTGGACGACTAGACTCGTGACAACCGGCGTATCATCTATTTAGCAGATGTTCTGCATGATGTAGGAGAGGTCATCATCCATCGTTTTACGAAGCTTACAATGCTCCCACCGTCTTATTCCACAACTACCCTCTCGTCTCTCTGCCATATTCTCTTTCTTTGAACCTATACTCTTCTTCGTTTCCTTCTTCATTTATTCTCATTAGTGAATGATCTCTTTTCTTCCAAAGGAAAAAAACAAAAAAAGCTTAACTTGATGGAAAATATAACAAAGAATTTAAACTTTTATTGCAAAGTTTTACATTAATTATATAAGATAATATTATCATTATAATAGATATAATAAGAACAGAAAAATAAAAATACAACAGAAATCAAAGAATTAAATCTTTGATTAAAGAAATGTTCAAATTTTCTATTTTTGTTTATTATATGAAGACAAATTTATTTATACCAAAAAAATCACACAAACAAATTTTTAATACTAAAAAACTATTATGTTCAGATTTTTTATTTAAAAATCCTTCTACTATAAAAATATATTAATTCATGATGTATGAATACCTCTTTTGATTTCATTAAATGAAATAATTTCAATGTGAAATCTTTAACAAGTCAGTTGCATTTTGCTTCGATTGTCTCATATGCATCGAACACATTTAATATATTGAAGTATAAATTGCAATGACCTACTTCACAATAAGCGTGCCGCTTCATTTTTAGCAGTTAGTGCAAGAATACTCGGGATACTGAGATGCGGCTGTTTCCACTTAATAAGTTTATTAAACGACAATCATCATTTTGGCCGCATTCTCGGAGCGTGTGTCTTACTTTACAAGGCGTTAGCCGCAATAGACTGCATTGACCCGCACCTTTTGCATTTGTTATTGGTCTCTATAAATCAGAGTTACTACTGTATTTAGTACCAGCAAATAGAACAATACAATAGGCATAGTTTCGATATAACATTCACATCAAGACTTGATTGTTATCTTATTTATATCTTATTTTAATTTTAATTTATTTAGTTTGTGAATTAAAACATCTAAAAATCTAAAAATATAAGATAAATCATGTATTTTGATCAATTTAATTATTTTAATCGTCAATAAAATATCTTAAGCTTTTTGTATTAAACAATTTACTTTTTTGTTTTAAAAAACCGTGTATGATAAAATTGTTTGTAAAAAAGAAATAGTTAATCAACATGATAAACATATATTGATTATACATTGAATATATATGAATATATATAAAAGTAAATATAGAAAAATAATAAATGAAATTTAATCGCATCGATTGATGAATATGAAAATTGTCGACCTGTGCGCGCGTACGCGCCTGTGCGAAGGTAGTTGACAACTATTTCCAGATTTCTCTACAAATATCTTTTTCATAATTCACATTATGTTATTCTCGTCTTTAATTGCCGCATTACAATCAGGAAATGTATCAAGTATGTATTAATGGAAACTTCAGATCTCTGAAATATGACCATTGAATTAATACAATCATTGCGATAATAATAATCTATAACAAATCTAAATTATTATGATAATATCAAGTTCATCAATTAAATCATATTACAAAATCTTCGGATTTTCATAAATCTAATATCAATTATTAAGTTTTATTAAATAAAACAACAAAAATATTATAAAATGTTTTGAACTTATTTGAACTTATTTAACAAATTAACATTAGCGTGTTAACATAACTATAGTAACAGAAAGAAGTAAAGTAAATTAGATTACTATTACTAGAATATTGTGGTAAAGCCATATCAAGAATTGCACTTTAAATTGCACTTAGAAGACTATACTTAAATAAAGAGAGAGTTTTTTAGCAAATTATTGAAGTCTATCCATAGAGTATCTCAATTAATATCTAACAATAATTATACGGAAAAAATACATTTTTAACATAAATTATCCCTAAAAATCCCATAATAATAGCATAAACTAATAACAATATTAATCATTAGTTTATCAAATTTGTTAGTTTTATTCTTTATGTCTCAACGAAATGGCAAACATATTACTCTCGAGGCATTCTGCATCAGGCTGAAATAAAAAATAAAACATGTAATTGCGTGTTGTAAAATAATATAAATTAATAACTTACATCAACAGTAATTCCTATAAGAGCATCAGCATCAAATTGCAATAGCTTTTGGAAAGTTATCACGATAAACTGCATGGTGTTTGTTTGAGATTGAATGAAGCGAATAATGTTTCTAACATTTGTCTTATCTAATGCCGCATCGCCTTCATCCATAATAAAGAACGGTGTCGATTTAAAACTGCAAAAGACTAACTGCTAAAGAAGACTACAGCTATTTCGTTGCAAGTAGTTATGTATTTTCGATTATTATCATTCGTATACACAATGAAATAAAACAAAAAGGACGTAGAATTAGATAAAAAGTATACCGTTGGATTGCAAATAGTAATGCCAAACTAGCAAGTGTTTTTTCTCCACCGGACAGATATTGCATTGGTTGAAAACGTTTAAACGGCGCGATGCAGCTGTAGTTTATAACGCCTGTATACGGTTCCTCAGGATTCTCTGGCATAATAAATGCTTGCGCAGATGGATCATTAACCAGATACTGCATAAAGAAAATAAGTGAAACAATTGTAATATATATAGAATATATAGATATAAATATAAAAACATCTTTTATATAATACAATGAATGATATTATAAAAGAACAAAATTAAATATTGACTTTGTATATAGAATCTATTTCCGCAGCAATGCATTCCAGACAATCCAAGAATAATTTATATCTTTTCGCTTTCACTGTTTCGAATTGTGTTTTTATGTTATTTGATTTCTTGTGTAATTCTTGAAACTTCGTATTTGCCTCTCGTATTTGTTGTGTTATTGACTTTGACTTTTCTTGAGCCTGAACATTTGTTTAAATTCATGATAGGAAATTGACTTTCAAGTTTATGAATATCATATACCTTGAAGTTGGGTTTCTCCACAGTTTCAAGCTTATCTTGAATTTTTCTAACTTTTTCGTAAAGCTGTTTAACAAAATTCTGTAAATTGTCTTCGCTAGTATTATGTATATCGTCGAAGAACCGTGAAAAATCGACTTCACTTAATATCTGCCAATCATTCGACGATTCTGTGTTTAATTCACTTCCAAAATTAGAACCAATTCTAGAAAAACTTAAAAAGTCTTTTGATTCATCATGCATTTCTGGCAACATTGGAATATTAATATCTTCTATCTGTAAAAATTGCATTATAAAAAATATTAACGAAATATTTGACATTTATTTATATTTTAATATCTATATTAACACAATTTTGAAAGCAAGCTTCTATATCTGTTCAAAGTTTGTAAACCTTGCATTCTTTAAATATAGTATTATATTCCGCCTTTTTTTCTTGTAGCTTCTTTTGCAATAGAATATGTGTTCTCCGACTATTCACACAGAATTTTTTAGTAGTATCAATTTGCGATTTATATTGAATCAAATCTCTCTCCATATTGTTTAAATCCTTTTTTATATCTGTACGTTTATTATTTAATTCTAACAATTTCGTTTCGTTTTGCTCAAAAACTACTTTTATAAGATTTTCTTCCAGACGCGCATCATTCAATTCTGTATTAGCTTGCTGCATAGCGAGTTTCCATTTTGAAATTTTACCTTTTCATAAAAAATGTATTCTTGTATAAAAATATTGATTATGAATAATTATAAATAAATTAATAATTATAAATAAAGCACATTAACAAAAATATAATTTTCGGATGTCTGTATGCATGTGTACTTGTTGTATCACGTTCCCTTTCGAAATTTAATTGATTCTCAATGCGATTATATTGCTCTTCAAGTTCCAGTTGCTTTCTTTCCTGCTCTTGATAATTTCTAAAAATAAACATCGTAAAATATGTTTCTTATATATATATATACGCAAGATTTAAACAGAAATTAAGCATACCGCAAATTATTCTTCTCGTAGTAACTAATATTTGGTATATTAATATTTTTACAAAAATCTGCAAAGATGTCATCTTCAATCACACTAATATGTCTTTTCACATCCTTCATTTTCTCATCTTTTTCTTGCATATTATCTTGAATTCCCAATATTATTTTCTAAAAATAATAGAAACAGTGAAAATATTTATTTATTATATAAATAATTAATTAGAAATATAATACAGAAATAAATATATAATACACACATTTAATTTTGATAATTCGGTGTTAAATACACCTAATTCTTGATGTGCTTTGGCAATCTTATTCTCCTACAAAAATTTAATTTTATATATTAAATATGCGATATCTACATTTGATAAAATTATAAAATAGTATAGAAAATATAAACTGAATCTCTGAATTACAGTATCCTTCATGTCATTCTCCATATAATTATCTTTAATAATAATTCCTTTAATTTGTATATCAATTTCATTAAGTTCAGATTGCATATGAGAAACTGCTGGTAAATCTCTGAGTTTTTGTATTAATTGCGCCTAAAATTGTATGCGTTATACAAAATATTACATATAATTATTTGATATTCAAATCCTGCAAAAAAACATGCAAATAACCTTCCGTTCCCTCAACATAGACACCTGTTGATCTCCCCATTGTTTTGCTTTTACAATTAAATCAGCTTGTCCACCGGATATTAAACCATCTTTATGATAAAAACACCCATCCAATGAAACACACTAAATCAGAATAATTATACAATGTGCAATAAATATTAAAATTCGATCCTAATTATTATAAATATTACATCGTAATGTCTACGCCCAATTTCATAAGTCATTTTTCTTGCGTCTTCACTTGTCTCGCAAACTAAAGTGTTTTTGGTAACGAATAAAACCGCTTTGCTTATTTGCGCAGATGAAATAGCCAGCACATCGTATAGTAACTTTACATTTGGCAATTCTTGTATAGAACTGTGGATTTGTACGTTAAAATTACGTTAGATTATAAAAAAAGACGTATTTTCTCGAATTCTTTGCTAACTTAATTAATTATTTACCGTAATCTTTCTTTTAAAGCTACTGTTTTTATCGAGTTAAGCGGTAGAAAAGTTTCAACATCCAAGCGTTGTATTTTCAAAAATTGAATGCATTGTTTCGCTGTATCCATCGTATCGACGACGATGCTATCGAAGTGTTTCCTAAAGACTTTGATTACTGCGATATTGTAACGTGAATGAATAGGGTTGCATAAATTAGATAAACGTTCATGCTAAAAAATGAAATGCATAAAATGCATATTTATAATAATGATTATGATTATTTAAATTTTTTACTAATAATATTGATAAAAATAATACCACGCCTGAAAAAGATTGTTTCAACATTTTAATTATTTCAGCTTTTCTTATTTGATGAGAAATCATATAATTATCAATCTTAGATTCGCAAAGTTCTTTCGAAACTTTTATCATGTCATTTTCTAAATTTGACAATATAGTTTTTGTTTTATCCATTTCTTCATTCAGCTTCTGCCTTTTTATTGTCATTTCCGTTATCGTTGCTTTGGATTCGATATTTAAATTATGCAGCTTTTTAAATCGCTCTTCGAGATCCTCTTTCATCAACATAATTTGTTTCACTCTATCCTCTAATTCCTGTTTACGTCTATTATAGTTATCAAGTTTATCGTGATTTATTTGCTGATTGAGCGTCAAATCATTTATTTCTATTACAATATCCTTCACTTGATTTTCAACTTTGCTTTTCAAATCCATATAACGTTTAACCTAATGCAGATAGTTTTTTATATTAACAATTTATAAGAAAGCAGACAAAGATACGATTATTTTTTTATAGTAATGTTTTATAATATATTATTTTTAATATATATTTAGTATATATTATTTATAATATATTATTATACTATAAATTATCGTATTTTATATAATATATTATTGTAAAACAAAAATGTATGTATAGTACTTGAGAATTGCTGAGTTCTATATTTTGTTCCGATTCTCTTGTTTCTCTTAATTCCATTAATTCAATATTTATATTTCCTAATTCATTTTTTAATTCCTGAATGGTTTTTTTATTAGCGTCATGCATTTTATTCGCATTGTCCAAGGATGCTTGAGCGCAATCATATTTCTTCTGCCAATATGAAATAGTTTCCTCGGAAGCAATATGTTTTATCTTCTTCTCTTGAATAACATTTTCCAATTTTAAAATGCTCAGTTCAGTATCTTCGAAAAAATTAGATAATTGCTTAAACTGTAATTCTTTATCTCTTAATAAATTCATTGTGTCACTTATTTTGAGTAGATACTCATCGATTTGTAATTTTGTTTCTTTTATTTCATCTTGCAAAGTTTTGAATGTTTTTTTAACAAGTAGCAATCGAGATAGTTGAAATTTTGTTTTCTCCTCTATCTATATATTAAAAGCATTTTATCACGATTATGAAATAAGAGAATATACAAAGAATAATTTTCGCAAAGAATTTTATACAAATAAAATAGAAATAAATATAATAAGATATATATACATATTGTTCTCGCAACTGTAAATATTTTGTCGCTTCCGTTTCTTCTTCTGCAGCAGATTTTTTCTGCAGCAAAAGCTGTTTCCTCATCTGACGCACAAATTGTACTTCATCCTCTGTTTTTTGAAGATTTAACTTTAATCTGTCGTCAAAGTTCAGTGAATACAGGAAATTCTATGACGAGATTTATAACATTCGTTACAATATAAATATACCTATCGTAATCTGCCTTATACGCATCCGAACCACTGATCTTCTCTAACATTACAGTCTGCTCTTTCGGAGTTTTCATCGCGATACATTCGATATAATTCTGTGGCACTAAGAAGTTACTTAGCTTTATATCCAAACCCAATTTCTTCAGTTCAGTCAGATAAAAATCATAAGTGACAATCTAACGGAATGAACAATTAGAACAATAAACAATATAAAATTTTGAAAATTGAGAATTTACTATTGAAATTATTACTAAATTATTACTAAATTATTAGAAACTATTAAAAGATAGCAATATAAAAATTGTTATAACGCATATAAAGTTATATATAAAGACTTGTAAATATAATATTTCATTAAAAAATTTATGGATATTGTTGTATAGAAAAATCCACCTTGTCATCTATTTTATATTGACTGCTTTCGCCGTGTATCGTCCTCGTGAAATTCTTTTCTTCATCATCTATTGTAAGTATTATTGCTACATAGGTACTATAGTACAGATACAGTCGAATGATTAAACACGAAAATTTAATTAACAAAATGTAAAGAAAATTTCTTTTATACTCTTCTATTGTTGGTTTTCCAAAGGGAGCGCCATGAACAAGCTCATCAAGGCGCTTAACGCGTAGTGCGCTCGACTTCTCTCCCAATACGAATCTTATAGCGTCTATGATATTTGATTTTCCTGAATAATACGCAAAAAATACGCACGATTTAATTGAAATAAAAAAGTAACACAGAAAGAAACTGCAACATATTACATGTATTTAAAAAGATGTAGGATAATAGAAGAAATAAAAAAGAAAACAAAAAAAATATCGAAACTTGTTGAAAGGACCATTTTAAAGGAGCAGTAAAAGAAGACAATGTCAAAGGAGGAAAAGACAATTCAATCGTATAACGTAATCTCGTTTTCGATTAAATGACTCTCCAAGATTCATTTAAGCCAAAGTTCCAGAAGGGAACGAAAGAAGTTTCGAAATTTGAGAATAAGTCTTACCAGATCCGTTTGGACCAATGATCGCGGTAAACGGTTGAATGGGACCGATTACTAGTTCACCGCGAAATGATTTAAAATTAAAAAGCGTAATGGTTTTTAAGAAAACAATCATTTTAGAGAAATTAACGCGACGTCACGAATGGAATACAGTGATTGACCGTTAGAAATGTACTTGAATTTCAAATCCAGTATAACCAATACCAAGATACTGATGCAGTCTTACCACTTTGTAATTAAATTCGGGAAAAGGTTAATACAAATTACTAGAATAAAAATGTATGATGTGATTATCGCGCCATTATTCAAATTTATATTTAAATTATAATTTTCTAATATATAATATCTAATAAATTATCACTTTTTTTATTATCGATATTTGATTATTAAATTATTATTACTAAACATTATTAATTTTTAGTATAAATGCGTCATTATTATTAAAAATCTGCTACGAATTATGCCTGAAAATATGGAAATCTTACTGGATAATAAATTTTCTTTAAAGTGCTTCGCTCAAGTTTTTATTAAAGTCAGATTTAAAAATTATTTACATCATTCACACTATTTAAATTAAATTTAGGCTTCTTAAAAAGAGGCCTAAGTTGAAGATTTCGTAGTCGCAATTACTTTCACTTATTTTCTGATTTACATAGATACGTTATACTGTGTAACTCCATAAAAAATATACTAATAAGCTTTATTAATATTCTCAAATGAATTTTAAAAACGAAAATAAATTCAATCTAAAAGTTATAATCTAATAAAGTAATAATTAAATTATTATTATATAATTACAATACATATTCATATTTCATGCTAATATACAATATAGTCTTCAAACATAATTGTATTTTTCATTAGCAGAAGATACAGAAAGGAAATAACGATCTGTTTTAAGTTCTCAATTTATGTGCGTAGGATGTGTAGTCAAATCGAGCGTTAATACTTTGCTTTCTAGACATTCACCCACCTGAAATTCACATAACAAATATAGTCGAGTAACAGCAGAAATATATTATATGAATTCGCAACAATTCACTTACATCTGGACAAATCCCGATAAGGGCATCCGCATGTGAATAAAATTCCTCTTTCAGTGATATTACGATTGTTTGCAACGAGCTGGTTTTGTCGCGAATATAACTCGCCACTTTCCCTATATTAGTATTATCAAGGGCAGCGTCGATCTCGTCCAGAACAAAGAATGGCGCAGGTTGGAAGCTGAATATGAGGAGACAATGAGAATTCATTATCTGTCATATTCGAATTAGATTTCATAAATTTTGTTTTATATTTTTATATATCAATGAACCTGTGAATTGCGAATAGCAAAGCTAATGCAGCGACAGTTTTTTCCCCACCGGACAGATTAGACATAGGTTGGAACCGTTTACCGGGGGCCACGCAGTTATAATTAATGCCATCTAGATAGGGTTCTTCAGGATTTTCTGGTCCGAGGAATGCTTGGGCAGATTGATTCTTCGCTAGACTCTGAAGTAACGACAATATATATAGAAAGATATATCTTGTGAAATGTTATAGATTATAAATAAATTACATATAGATTATCTATAAACATATGTATGAAAATTATATAATGTAAACATTTTTACAAACTTATTAATTTTGATAACGAACCTTGTAAATGGGATCGATCTCGTTTGCCACATGTTCAAAACATGCCATAAATCTGTCATGCCTTTCTTTCTTCACTTTCTCAAATTGTGTCTTTGCTTTCTTCGCTTTTTTGCGAGACTGCTCGAATTCTTCGTTAGTTTCTTGTAGTTTTTCTTTTGCGAGATATAATTTCTGAATCGCCTGAGGAAATGTTTTTATCCGACATTAATCGTTCATTATTCATTCATATTAATGCATAATGTATTTAATATATAATATGTTGCGTACCTTCATATTTGGAGCTTGTATACGCTGTATCGTACTTTGCAAATCATTAATGATTTTTGTTAATTTCTCAGTCGTCTTTTTAGTATCTTCTTCTTCCACATCTTTCAAGTTCTCAGGCAAAAGTGCATAATCTATAGTAATCTTTTTTTCACGTTCATACTGTTGTTGCGTGCTAACTGACGAATCATTATTCGTTTCATTGGCATTTGTCGTGCTCAAGTCATCCGCTATATCTTCCATATTTCCATGCAACATTGGAATTGCAATGTCTTCCATCTAGACATCATTAAATATTTATTAATAAAAAATAGCAAAATAATGTTTTTATGGTTTTATATCAGTGACTAAAACCTTGCACTGCATCAAAATAGCATGTCGTTCAGCTTTCTTTTGTTCGATCTTCGTTTCAATCGCATTAAGTTGCTTTTGAGCTGTTTGAATATCCTTCGCTATGGCTCCCACTTCACGTCTGGCTTTACCAATCTCGTCCTCTTTCTGATCAACTTCCATTTTCTTTGCATTACGAGATGACTTTAATTGTTCCATTTGTTGTTCATCGTGATCTATCTCTGCTTTCTGATTTGATTCGGTTTGCCTTGCGGATTCGAGCTTATCCTCTGCGTCCTGAACCGCCCGCTCCCACCGCAAAACATTGCCTGCATTACAAATAATATTAAATTATATATAAAAATGAATGCTACAGTCAATATACGCAATATATGCAAATGAAAATAATTTTCTGTCTTTACAATATTTGTAACAAATATATGAGATAAGATATAACATACTTTCTGTATCACGTTGCTTCTCAAAATCTAATTGATTATAGATACGATTGCATTGGTTGTCAAATTCCATCCTTTTCTTTGCTCTTTCTTGTTGTGATCTGTGATAATTGATTTTGAATTTAATTATAATGTACCTTTCTTATTCTATGTTGAACGTAAAATAACATAATAATTATCTATTTTTTTCATACCTTAATTCTCTTTCTTCATACTGACGGATATTAGAAACTCCGATTTGTTCACAAAAACTAGCAAATACATCATCTTCTACATTGTTCATTTTCTCTTTAATATTTTGTATTTCTTGATCTCTTTCAGCCATGGTTTTCTCAATAGCAGCTATTGTAGGCTGGACATACAAAATATTGTAAAATATTTTTCTAACATAAATATAAATACACGCATATGTATATATTCAAATATATAGAATCTTAAAACTTACGCCAAACATGTTTAATTCATTTTGCAGACCATCTAATTCCACTTCAAGATCTGCTATTTGTTTTTGCTACAACAAAAAGACAAAGATTTATTGATAAAAATTTTTTAATAATTACGAGTTACTTATAAGCAATATAATGTTATAAAACTTACTGTTGCAGACAAATCGCTTTTATTATATTTTAAGCGAGTCTCCAAGCCGCGTATTTGTGATTCAACTGTGTTCAATTCAGATTCTTTACGTGATTTTTTTAGAGATTCTCGTAGTTCTTCAGTTAATTTTTCCTATAAATCGAAAAGATCGAAATGTTTATCTCTCCTCAAGATATATATGTGAAAGATACATTACTTTTTGCGCTTTTAGTTGAGACATTTGTTTTTCATCCCATCTTTTTGCTTTCTTTGCTAGATCCAAACTGCCACCAGATATTATACCAGCTTTCTGATAGAATGTACCATCTAATGCTACGCACTGCAAATATTTTGTATATAATATATATGTTCCAGATTATCATTTTATTAAACAAAAATCATGAATCATGAATCATGAGCTTACATCATATCTAGTTTTTTTATCCATTTCATATGCCACTTTGTTTGCATCTTCAGGAGTTTCGCACACAAGAGCATTGTTAGTCGCAAAAAGAACCGCTCTATCAATATCTTTCGGTGAGAAATGCAAAACATCGTACAATAATTTCACGTTCTTGGGTTCTTGTATATTGCTATAAAACAATTCAATTATGGATTATAAATATGATATTTGCACAGGATAGTATGACATAACAGAGAGTAATATTTTTAATAAAAATAATTCATTTCGTTTATTTACCGAAGGCGTTCCTTTAGCGGTTTAGCTTGTATATAATCAAGTGGAAGAAAGGTTTCCGGTTCAAGATACTGCTCTTTTAGATGCTGGATACATTGTCTAGCCGTTTTTTCTGTATCTACTACAATAGCTTCCATATATTTGCCAAGTACTTTCGTAATTGCAACATTATACCGCTTGTGTATCGGTTCGCACATATTGTACATGCGATCGTACTGAAAGATGTTAATCATTTTACTTTTATTTTGGAAGAGATAATAGTAATAGAATGAGATAACGTACCACTCCAGGAAACAGACGCTTGAAATTCTCCACAATTTCTGTTTTTTTCTTGGTCCTGGATACTTCATGCTTATCAACCTTAGCATCGCCGAGTTGTTCTGAGATGCTTTCTAATTCTCGCTGTAAATTCTGGATTTTGTCTTTCGATGTGCCTACGTCAGATTGCAGATCGGCTCTGAGCTTCTTTTGATCCTCCAATGCAGCTTCTGATGTTCGTATATGTTCCTCCAATTTCTCTACTCGTTTAAGTGCTTCATCTCGCATGTGGCCCTTCTGTTTATGCTTATTCTCGATCTCGGTTTTCTTCCTGCCTTCATTGTCCAATCTATCTTGATCCGATTTCTGTTCACGATTGATTGAATCGAGAAGCTGAAGATACCTAGCCGATTGTTTACCAGCTTCTTCTTTCAAACGATTGTATTCGCTAACCTAAAATTTATTTTATTAAATTGGATGAAATATTAATTACATAGAGTATATAAATGTATATAAAATATAGAGCATAAATTGTATATTTACAATACAATTTTACAAATGCTATATAATTTATATCGTACCTGTTCATCTTCCAACTGTACATCTCTTCCTTGCAATTGTGATTGTCCCGCTATGCTTGCTTCGTAAGCGGCTTTAGCTTCTTCCACCTGTCGCAATTCCTCTTGCAACTCGTTTATGTCTTTTTTATGAGCTTCATCCGCGATACGTGCTTGTGCCAAAGATTTACGCGCAGATTCCACTTTCTTTTGCATGTGCGCGACACGTTCTTTGGCTTTAATGAACGTTGGCCTCTTTTTTGTGATTTCCACTTCCACTTCCCTGATATCTTGTTCTATCTTGGCAAGATCTCTGCCCAATTTAGCGGCCTCTTTCTTCTTCTCTTTCAATAATTCCTCAGCCTTTTCTTTCTTTTTCTCTACTTTCTCAATCTCGTGTTGTTTCTTGTTTTGAGAAACTTCATAATTTTCAATACTCTTCTCATTATGGAATAAGCGAAATAATTGCAATTCCACTTGCTTTTCCACCTAAAGTATAACGTTGATATGTAAGTTTCTTCTTAATACGTGTGTGACACTAAGCATCATGTTAAAATTAAATAACATACGTATTCTTCTTTTAGACGTTGATATTTTTCAGCTTCCTCTTTCTCTAATTTTGCTTCCTTTCTCTCAGCAGCAATTCCTTTCTTCTTTTGATATGAAAATTGAGTTTCCTCTTCAGCTTTTAACATTTCTGTCCTTAACCTGAGATAATAATCTTATTATTCGTAAATATATCATCAAAATGATTTTACTGTAATCGCATTTATAAACTTACCTTTCATATTCTGTCTTTAATGCACCAGAATTACTGATTTCTTCAAATAACGCAGTACGTTCTTTGGGATTTTTCATTGCTATAGATTCAACCGCGCCTTGAAATACTAGAAAATTTTTTGCTTTAACATTAATACCAAGCTGTTCTAACTCATTAAGATATACTTGGCTGGTAACAACCTGTGACAAAAGATATTTTAAAGATCTATACAGTATCTGTATATGCAAACACTCCGTAAAAAGTCAATTATAGCAATTACATTATTGTTTATTCGATGCTCAGAAGAAGATCCTTGTACTGAACGCATGAAGCTTTTCTCAGTTCTATCTTCCAATTCAAACACAGCAGTTACTGAAGCACTGTAACCAAGATAAGTTTATAAATTTTTATATAAAAAACAGAAAATTCAAGTTATTTAAAGCATTAAAAAATATATATTTAATATAATCCTATATATTAAAACTAAAACTAGTATATCATGTGTACAATATGCAATGCTTGTACCTTCGTGCTACTGGCATTCCGATAGATGCGCCATGAATAAGCTCACTAAATCTTTTTACTCGCAAACTGTTGGTTTTCTCACCCATAACAAAACTAATAGCGTCCATAAAATTAGATTTTCCTGTAATATATAGCAGAAATATATTATAATCATAGACCTTGTCAAATTTGACACTTGTCAAAATAAAATGCAATTATATTGCATTCAATACGTATAACAATCGAATGATCGATTTTTCTCGAAGACATGCATCTAACTCGATAGTTTAAGTGATATATAGCAATGATGAAAGATCGGTGTTTGACAATTCCGCGTCCGCGTTATTGAACTTATTGCATTTACTGAACATACATATCTATTATTGATACACAAATAACCTACCGGATCCATTAGGGCCGACAACCGCCGTAAAAGACTTTAATGGACCGATGGTAAGTTTTCCTTTGTAGGATTTAAAGTTCTCGACCTCAATATGCTTGAGGAACGCTGGCATTTTCGAAGATGGTTAAACAAATCATGTAAAATCAGAAAATAATAATTGGCGCCACAAAATTCTCAAATTCTCACTAGCGACCATTCAACAGTTCTTTATATCAGTGAGTAAAAATGACAAGAACGAAAAGCGCGAACCGCGTACCTTGAATTGCAGTGCCATCTATAAACAGTTACGCGCAAACCGTTAGTAATCCCGTTGCACAATAATTAATGTCAAAACATAATATTTAAAAGAAAGTTGATAATTATGTCTCACAAGAAAAAAATAAGGAAAATAACGTTGTATGCTTTTAATAAAGACAAAAATATACATACAGCATGAACACTCTGTGCCAGTGAAACGCTTGGGCAAGAGATTCATATATCATTCATCTCTAAATTTTATGTCACGCTAAGTATCTCGTATATATTATCACTAGATGCCGCGAGTATGCATCTACACTTCGAAATTTGTACTTCATAATAAGTTCAATATAAGTTCTAAACCTGTGCATTTGATATTATGTCATATTTTATTCCTTCTTTTTTTTTTTTTTTTTTCCAGAGAATTTCAGAAAATTAATATTACTGAGACGTTAATCATTAAAATAATTAGATATTTCCTCGTTTTTCGTGCGACATACATATGTGACAAACAATGTGCGTATATGAAAAGTTATAATAAATTATGTAGACCGATATTCTTTTTAATATATATTATATATGCTATATATACTGCATAATTCAGTATGTATCAATGATCAATTTGCGTATTATGAATCTAATCTGAAATATTTTCCATCTTTGCATGAAACAATGAAAGATGTATATATATGATAAAGATGTATAATAATTTACAGCAACAGATATATAATCGTGCAATTACACAATCATAATCTTATCTATCATTCAAATCACATACATGCATTTTACATTGCAAAGTTTTCAAATATTCCATAAAAATGATCAAAAGAATAATGTTATTAACATTAACATGCCGTTAAAAAGCAAATAGAAACTAATATCCAAGTAGACAAATCCAAATACATTAATGAGAAAAATGGAAGAAGCTGGCGTCTCAATCAGTGACTCGTCCGTTCTTACTCGTCCAAAGAGGAATTGTTTGGGATATGAGATCATGAAGAGCGGACGGAGGGCGGACGAGAGACAGCACGAGGGTAGAAAGAGTGACGAAACTCGGTGAAAGAGGTGGACGAGCGATCGGGGATTGAGGGGAGTAGGTTGAAGGTGCTATCGGCCGTGAATAATGCGCGGTGGCGTCCACACATCTCATGCGTCTCGTCTCGTGCATGTTCGTGCGTTCGATTTGGCGACTCGACTGGATGGATTGATAAAGATTAAAGGTAAAGGGAGGCGGCAGGGTCCAGGGGTGTTTTCGAGTTAGGCGACAGAAGTCAGCCAGCGAAACGAAGCGGGCGCGCGTCCGCGTGGGGGATGATGTCACATAGGGGTTCCCCTCCCCCTCCCCCTCCGCTCTCCGCTCCCCGCTCTCCGCTCCCCCGCCAGTCTTCCCTGGTAGCGTAAATACATACAGATGCAGGACGGATTGATGCATTGACCGGGCGCAGTGACGTAGGTACGTGACGCATTATGCGATGAAATCCTCGCCGCGATTCTTCGTGCGGGAATATCAAAGGTCGGTGCCGCGCTGTTTCCTTTTTTTCGCCTGAAGAACTTCTGCTAATTTATCTTCTGACAATTTATCGGGCTTGCACATTATTTCTGAATTATAACACTCTCACTCTCGCTCTCCCTGTCTGCCTTTCTGTATAGATAAAGGGAGATAATCTTGGTTAAAGTTAATGAAGCAGCGGAATATCATTTCTGGACAATACTTTGGCACGTGTTGTCTCTCTCCTCTCTCTAATATTGTTATTTCAACTGTGTTGAATCTTACTTGTGTTTATCGCCAAGTTATATCTTTCACCCGTTGTCTTATTGATTGTGTATTCGAAATGAAAGCATTGACTTGTATCTGAAATAAAAGAATTGATCATATTTGAGAGAAAGAACGTGATTCCGCGCCTTTCGCCTGAATTTCAGTTGACGGCCGATTGACTTTATCGTCGCGACTTAATAATTTTCAAGATGTCTTGCTCGCTGATAAAGTGTTGATTGCTGCATGTAGTATGTCAGGATGATCTTCGTATGCGACCTCTAAACACGGAGGCGTCACAGTTTCACCAGTTTCGGTTAACTATTTTTGCAGAACGCCGTCTGGGGAAACGTCCTACGCCAATGTGAGAGCGAAGCTCGCCTCGCTATGACTCATGCGATCTCTCTCGCAGCCTCCCCTGCACGGTCCCGTATCGTAGTCATGCACAATGGAGAATAGCAAACGCAGTAAAGGTAACTCACGTTCGCCAGGGCCGGGGCCAGTAATACTAGTCCATTCTCCCCTTGTTCCTTCTGGAGTACCCGCGGGCCACGTGGCATGATTTTCACCCCCGTCGCTATATCTCTGCAGTGGCGATCGTGGAAATCTCTCTCTCTCTCTCTCTCTCTCTCTCTCTCTCTCTCTCTCTCTCGTCGTAAAATATATATTATCGTTCTTTTCCGCGATCGCGGACACAACCGCTTGTACCATTTTCACGTTATCGCGACTTCTTCTGTCGCGCATCTCCCCCGTGGTACTCGTGATCCGAATGCAGATGCTATCTGGAAGGCATTTTATAAAACTACAACATTTGTAGGACAGATGGATGGAAATATGTTGGCGATACGCCGTGACTCCGCTGTATTCCTTTATTGAGGTAGATTAATTAATCGCGGAAATAACGACGAATAAATCGACAGGACAATAAGAATATATCTCCGTATTGGCACGAATGCAGTAAAGCGCGCGATTAATCGTCGTGAAGAATAGCTAATTTGCTAAAGTGCTAAAGAATGCGGCAATAAAGAACGTAATAGTTTCGCCTGCGTTTTTTCTTTCTGCATAATAGAAAGCAAGAAGAAAAACTAGGTAAGCTACTAGGATAACGTGAGATTTCAATCATAATTTTTGCGCTCCGCTGCGATGCTGACGAAAAGCTTACGTGCGAACGAGGGAACGGAGAACCGTAAACGAGCAATTTATGCGGCGAGCGCCTCGACGAGGATCTCAATTAAACAATTACACTTAAATTGAGTGGAATTCCCACCGCGGTGCCCGCATGTTCGTTAACGATCATCCTTCGTGCGCACCTACGATCTATTAAGGTACACACAGATACCAAGCTAAATAGCCTTTGATCAGGTACACGTGGACCCACATGTATCGAAATTTATGAATCATCAAATGGGCGCACTACTTCAAAGTTAAGATCCACCGACGATAACACCGCGATTATGGTGGGTGAGTGTAGCCTCGAGTGAGTTTACATGGAGTACAAAGGAAAGTGAGATCCACGATTAGCTGAAAAGAGATTACCTAAGAAGCTTTTCAAAGCGTCTAAAGATTTATTTGTTAATTATCATTTTAATCGAATGAAAGTTTATCCGCCTGTTGTAGAGCAGAAGATTTATCTCAAACGGAGATTCCTGCAATAAAAATCAATGGGAAACAATCGGGATAGGGGACCTGACGGATCTTCTACGTGCGATTGAAAATATACGCAGTATGCAGTTATAATTTGCGATTTACGTGAATGACCTCACCTTTGCTCGTTCTGCACGAGTTGATAGCGATAAGCCTCTTTGTTTTCCTCGTTAGCCGCAACATCCTCTCCGTCGATTCTCTCATATTCTAATCACTACGTAACTCGAGATTTATGGTCCCCGCATAATTTCATTTCTACACATAAACGTAAAAGAGCTTTCCCTTACCTATCTGCAGAAATTTGTATAAAAAGCATCATAAACATTATATTCTTGTTCATTAAAATTATACGTAACATACGATCGACACACACACGCATACACACACACACACACACACACACACACACACATATTGCAAGATGTAATTATATTATTTGATAACATAAGTTTGACAATTTAATTGTCAAAGCATTCGCTCCTTGTCTCCACCTGATGATTTCAGTGTCCCAACGTGCATGTGCCGGGACACCCACAAGGGCGCTCCCACAAGGCGGAAAATAGAAGGAAAATCGGGGAACGAGAGCGAAATATATGCGGACGCGCACGCGGAACCAGATATGTCAGTGTTTAAACATGAAGAGGTAAGTCCAGGGGAGAGAGCGAAATCGGCCGTCCATTGTGCTCAGGTGTGAGGCGTGTGCGCAACGGTACGATCCGCGGGGGTAGCTGAGGGATCGGGAGCGAAGGGGCAAGAGGGACGAGACAGGGGTAGATTTGCACACGCGGCACGAGCCGCTTCAACAAAGGGATGGAACAGATTGGAAGCCATTCATTCACTCGCTCGCCCTGTCTTTTTTCCCGTGTATTTGACTGGGAGAGCATCGACCGTCCCTGTCTCACCCCTCTCCGCCACCCCTCCCGTCCCACTGTCCGAATCGCGTAGTTTAACTCTCGGGATCACCCTGCTGCGGTACAGGTACAGTCAATCGCGTCGCTAATTCCAGGTTTCATTAGGGAGTCTTTGTAATTAATATAGCGGTCGGCGATCCGGCAACCGGCAAAAAAATCCACATCTCGAGATCGCGAAAACGATATATTTATTTATAACTGTCTAGTGAGATAGAGTCTAGTACGATTAATATCGGAGATAAATACATCATACGGCAATACATATGACCTCCTCTCTTTATGTCCTCCCTTATTCGTAACGTTCGTAGACTTGAACTTACTATTGTGATACTGATTTCAAAATTCTCTCTCTCTCTCTCTCTCTATATATATATATATATATATATTTTTTTTTGTTTTGTATGAGAAACCAAAATTGCTTGAGGGATTTGATCTGGATCGCACCAAGCTCTACGATACCGATAACGCGGAGGTGCAGCTACGAATGCGATTCCTCAGTTATTACGTGGCCCTCGAGCGAGCGCGATTCGAGATTCAATAACGGCGAACGAGTGAGTACTAAAAGCCTTTTAACGTGACCGACTGTACGTGGGGTACCTTCTCAGTCAGGGGGTAAAGACCCCCTCACAGTGCCACCCTCGAGCCATGTTCCGTGCACCGTAGCTGTACGTGCGCGAATTCGTCCGTACCCATGTGCTCCGAAAAGAACAATAGAAAGAGAAGCGGAACGAGAGAGAGAGAGAGAGAGAGAGAGAGAGAGAGAGAGAAGGAGAGAGAACAGCGAGGAGATGGAGAAAGGGATGCTCGCAGGGGTGGGTTCTGTCCTTTCCGCCTGCGTGCCCCTCTATTCAAATTATTGCATTACTGGCTTAGCTTTGCTACCCCATAGCCGTCTCACCGTATCTAGCCGAGCGGCCACCCCATCACAATCCACATCCAATATCCATCGCGGCATCGCGCGGCCGCATTTCGCAGTGCACACCTTCCCAGAATGCGTAACCGCCGAATCCCTTTAAGTCCCACTTCCTCCACCACCACCATACGTATGCGCGCGCGTGTGGGTTTCGGGGTCAAAAACCGTTCGTTATTTAAACGATTAATTATCCCAGGCACTAAATTTCGGCGTGCGCCTGTATTTATCCTGTGCCCCCCCCCCCCTACGGCAGATACCGCGTCCCGCGATCATTGTTCGTCGTGCGTAGTGTGCGTAATCATCGCGAGCGTCGCGCGTTGACGGGATCAGAATTTATCGCGATACGCGCGTCCGCGATTCGTCACGTATTAACGAAAGACCGTCGCGGTGCCTGTCGCTCCCGATAAAACACGCCCTACGTCCGCGATTCGTACGCGTTCCATGACAGATTTATGGCTATCGAGCATCGTGCGCGTGCGACACTTTTCAATTAGCTTCAATTGGATTTTCCATTCTCCGCGTCGGCGTTGCATAATTCCAACGAATCTTTAATTTCTCCCTCTTCCTCTCCCTCTCTCTCTCTCTCTCTCTCTCTGTCTGTCTTCCCTTCTCTCATTCTTTCCGTTGCGAAAACGATGCCCTCTATTAAAAATTATTTTACTGCTCGAAGATGTACTCTAATAACGTATCTCTGATGACTCGCAGTCATCGCGCAACAATCCTACACCCCCTCAGTGGGCGCAATCATCTCGACAGCGATCGCACAGTCTCCGATGCTGTCCAGCAACATGGGAGAACCGCTCGGAGTGGGCGAGAAGTATACCTACCCGTTCAGCATAATGGTGCAAGCTTTTCGGCCGAGTGACGCGAAGTTAATCCCCGCCGATGTTGGAAGAGGATGGCATTTCTTCCACAGAGAACACGTCGTGGGAACGACGGTCGCAGAGAGCTGGCGGATATATCGATGACTCACGTGCGCGATCTCGTGCCGGCACGTTTTTGCAGAATCGCTTTCCTGCGGCGGAAAGGGGACGGATGGAACAGCGAGGCGGTAACGTTCGGGTTTGTGCGTACCTCGTCAAGTCCTCGAATATGGTTCGCATACGGAGGGTACGGGAGCACATGAAACGAAGGTGGACGTTCGCCATGCCCTCGGGCTGTCGCCCATATGGCAGCCATGGTTGTGCTCGCGGTGCATAGGTAAATCGCTTGAATCTCTTGTGGATTCTCTCTGCTACGGCTACGTGTACATTCAATCTGTCCACCTTTCACGCACCCTCGCGAACCTGCGCCCATTGCCCCACCGTTGAGTCCCCGCGCGCTTCGAGAATCATGGAACATCATCGAGTTTAGATTTCGACGATCTCTCCGTGCCGCTACTGATCTCTCCATGTGCGCAACAGAATCGGATAACATCGAGGTCGTACTTTGAATTCAATTGTCATTTTCAGCGCTATGTTAATTAAAATTCTTAATAATAGATTCAACGAGGAAACGAGGGACCGATCAAAATATTAGCTCGAGATCACGAGAGTATTCGTCGTGTATTTTAGTCCTGAAAATATATCCTGAAAAGACGAGAAACACATTCCTGAGTTGACTTTTTATCCAATCAATTGCAATCGATAGTAATGTAAAATAAAGACGGGGGTTTAGGAGGGGAAAAAAAAAAAAAAAAAAAAAAAAAACAGGTACAAAAAGAACGTCGCAAACTCTTGTGAGACTTATCTCATGCTTCTCTTGAATTTTGATTTTCCATTTCCCTTTCGAAGATGCACGCTTTCCCGAGTGCATTTCGCGAGTCAGAGATTTCTCGAGTAAACAACAGTTTAGCGAGGTGAATCGAACGAGCAGTTCTGCGATGCGTTGCGTTACCTTTGACAGCAAAAAATCATGCGGCTGTGCGATATCTCGCGCCGTCGAGTTTATCTCTCTCTTTCAGAGCGGCAGACGTCATCGCGCGCAAGGATAGCGAAAGGGAAAAAAGGAACGGCGAAAGCTTGTGAGAATGTTGTATATAACGCGAAAGCGCCGCGCAGTCCCCGGTTAAAGTTAAAATTGTTCCCACACGTGCCGGTAAAATCGGTACACATACAAAATGACCTGTCGCTATTTCCGTCGATGACAGAAGAAAATAATCAGTCCCAGCACATCGGATCATTCATCAGAATTTTCTTCCAAACGTCTCCTCGACTAACGATTATATTTCCGCCGCTTGGTCATCGGTCGCCGATATCGATATTGGAATAACGTAACGTAAGCAGCGAGCGTTATACGTCCACGTGCTCGATAACGGCACGTTGGCCGTTTCTCGTGTATTCGCCGGATAAATCCGGTAAATCCGTCTACGCAAGTTAAACATTAGGTAGTAACGACGAGCCTAGTGCTCTCCTCTTTCGCCTCCTTCCCCATCGCCAAGTCAGAGGCCAAATATTTGTTATTATATTGCGCTGGAGAAAATGCGCGTGTGGCGCGTTCAGATTTCTGTTTGTCTTCCGAGTGTCGTCATATAGTGTGAGATATTGGCTACGACTATCGCGCTTATTTTCATAGCCCCACGCTCCGCTGTAATGAGTAATGCGCATAATCTAAACCTTTGGCAGATAAGAGTATGCAGCAAACCTGTGTGACCGATCCACGTGTTCTCCGCTCGCGCGCGATTACTCACGTAAGACAATTATAACGGTGAATAATAATGATCCTCAATCGTGCCTCTTTATGTCGAGCGTGAGAAGCACTCGAGAACAGCGGCCGACTGTTCGCTCGTTAGACGTTTTACGAGCAAGTTTCATTTCGTTTCGATATTATCTCCCAATCTTTACAAGTGTTTACGTTACTCGCGCGAGATGTATCGCGATCTGCGATCTTTTATCTTACTCTTTAATCAAATTACGCGTTCGCGGGTTTTATTCTACGGTATCTCGTAGAACGTGCGTATATTTTTATATGAAAACATATGACACGCAGGCATGCCATTGCCCATTGATATTGAAATAGGGGATGCCTCGACGAGGCATGTTTGTATTTTCGATCTTTTAATAAACGCGTTACAAGCAATCTAACGAATAAAGAGAAGCGATCCGTTTCGTTTACCTTACTTCGTCACTCGTTACTGTTTCTCGCACTGCTTTCATCCAGTCAGGGATAAAAGCGAAGCAACAAGATCGCACCTGCGACACCTGCCTAATGCCACCACCTGCAAAGCAGACTGGCTGCAAAGAAACGAGCTTGCAAATTTGAGCTTTCGCTTCCTGCAAGCTTCTCGTAAATAATACGTTTCAATAACGTTGGCGCATAATAACGCGCGGTGCTCTACCTGATCCCACTGCGGAGAGACAAAAACGTTACAGAAAGACTATGTAGAAGAGCTATGTGGAAGGGAAGAAACGGAGAACAGAAGGGGAACGAGGATGCTGCGATGATGACGCAAGGGGAGAAGAGAACGAGAATCGGAGAAGAGAACGCAAGTGGCGCGCACATGGCGCACAGTTGTTCAAGAGGTCAGGTTTTTGTCCATGTAGCTCTCTCGGTGTTACTCACGGATCTGGCCGAGTCTTCTGTGTGGTATCCTGACGTGTGCATCTATCCTGTCTCTCTCTCTCTCTCTCTCTCTCTCTCTCTCTCTCTCTCTCTCTCTCTCTCTCTCTCTCTCTCTCCCTCTTTCTCGACATACGTCGAGGCCCGTTTGCTCCGAACAAATTGTTAGAACTTTACGTCCACAGTGTATAGGTGACCGGAACCGGGCAGGGCGAAAGGTCGCCGAGATACGATGAAACCCGAGCCGCTCTCGAGAAAACGCGGGGGCGATAAAAGTCTCTCGGAAGTATCGTGACTATCGAACGAAGGCTCCAATGCTAAGGAAGACGAATGAATTTTCTCGCGGTACCCCTTTTTCCCATCGGTCCGATAGTGGACAGCCAATGGGCTGCGAAGAGAAACGGATGCACAAGTTGAAGACACGAGGGACAATCAACATCGACATAGTTTCATTGTATCTTGAGATAACGAAGCTTCGTTCTTTATGTAAATATTTATATTAACTTGTACATTGCGCGCGCATGCACGTGCGCTACGTGATTATAATAAAAGGGAAACATTCAGAATCCCGTGAAGCGAGGCGAAATGTGGAACGATTTATATGATGGCAAAATAATTTCAAAAGTTTCTACCTGCAGAATTTGAGTTTCATTCATCGTGCAACGAACGAGAAGAACGTTCTTCACGCTTCGCATTTAGGTAAACACCTGGCAAAGGTGAAACTGACGTTTGGTAAAACTGATTCAAGGCCACTAGCTTTAAACCTCGTTGCGGAAGACGAAAGAAACACGTGTGTGTTTCATATGCTTACTGCATGACTGCTTAAGATCATTAAGATCGTATCACTTGAATAAAAATTTTCAGAAAAGTCTCTTCAGGTAAGAGAGTCCTCTCTTCACGACTCTACAGATTTGGAATCGCTGAATTGTCGCTCTTTCGTTCATAGATGACCATCACGAGTGACCTTATGTAATCGCGATTTTAAGTATCACAGTATCGAGCAAGATGGAAAGAGAAGAAAGAGAAGTAAGGTGAAAAGACAAATTGTCGTTAACAAAAAGAGATCATATGTCACCGAGAGAAACAATGCGTCCCTTATGCGAATCTTTTGCACGTACAACATATTCGAAGCGTAAACCGACTTTAAACGACTGTTGAATGTATTTTAATCTTCGCCAGCTGAAAACTGAAACGATTTATTTCCTCATGTGGAAACACCGAAAGATTATCATACCTATAATCGCTGACTCATAGGGCTCATTGTCTTATAAAAAAGAAAAAGTAATAGGAGAGGGAAGGATCAGCAGAGCTCGGGAGTCGGAGAGTAACGAGCGGACAACAACGAAGACGGAGAGAACAAGAGAGCAACAGAGAGACCGCAAGTAGAACGGCGGACGAAGAAAGGCGAAGAAATATACGCAGGAGCGCGTGCGATCGTTCGTGTAGTTCGTACAGCCTCGAAGCTTCGGTTACGGCGAAGATAAAGAAACACAGTTGCGAATCACGCTGCGGTGGCGCCTAATGGGCGGGCAACAAAAAGGGACACGGTGGCCACCATCGGCACCGACCGGGGGGAAATTCCCCTCCACGCGGCGGCCCCGTGAGTGTCGAGGGGGAATCCTCCCCCATCCCATGTCTCACCTACTGCCCCCACCAAATCGGCCTCGGCTCGTTTCGAGTACGCTCGGTGATCTCCGCGCGCCTCGCGTCTGGACCGCGACGTGCCGGAGATCAGGCAGTGCTGTAGCGTATCCGCGGGTATCCCGAGATACGAACAAGTACCATTGTGCCATTGGCACTAATGAATACCGTAAAGGATGTAATATATGTGATATGGAAAACGCGTAAAACGCTATTTCCCACAATGCTTTGGATTATTCATCACGATATTGTTTCTGCTCTTACTCCCGTGTATCTTTCCTTTTTTCTCCTTCTATTCCTTCTTCTTCTTTTATGCATTATTATAATACGATAAACATCATACGACTACCAATATTCGTATTTCGGTTCCGTAAAAGCACCTGAACCGCGCCAACAGCGCTGCCAACACGGCTTCCATCACGCGCGCACCATCAAGGATTAAATTAAATCTGAAAATAATTCTTGCTGGGCGTTACTGCATCTACTGCATCCATTCCTCGTTCTTCACGATACATCGACACACATGTAGATGGACATTCGCAAGGAAATTCGTGCGATCACTTGCCCCGGCAGCATTATCGATCGTATCGCGTTTGAATCGCGCGTTCACTCGACGACCAATCGGTGTTATTCATCAAGACGCCTCGACGATGACGGGCGTCGTTAACAGAAAGGGGAAGATTAACATCGTACCAAGAAATTCAACACCTCGAGAGCACGGAGTGATTAAAGACAAGTCTAGAGGGAGCGGCGGGGAGGGGAGGGGAACGCTATTGGCTCTAATTGCCAGACGGACCGAATAGAAGGCGGTTCGCTCTCTGCTCCGCTTGGCGCGTCTCTCCTCGCTGCTCTCCTCTTCGTATCGCGCGATCGCGTTGCTTCGCCCCCGACGCCTCTCGTTTAACATACCGACACAAAAAAATATACGCAAGAGGAAGTGTCATACATTTTCGTTCGGCCGTTGCCTGAGCGAGCCGTCGCACTTGTCGGCGCGGCAACGCGCCTCGTTGATCTTCCGCAGACCATCTTGACCCGAGACGATGCCCCCGCGAGTACGGATCGGCCCATCGCTCGCAGAAGGCGAGCGTAATTGCGAGCGTATCTGTGCGACGTGATGTTAGGAAAGAATGTTGCGATGTTGCGAGCGTTGCACTAAAGCATGAAAGAGGATCAAGAACGTCGCAACAGCTTGGGCAACGCTTGTGAGATGCGGTGTCCCGTTGTTTTAATTGGGCAAGATTCAAGTGGCCGTTGGAACATTGAAATCCAGAGCGTCTCTCCAGGAAGCACCTGGGATGAGAGGGAACATCTCTCGCCTGGAGATGGCTAACATTTTTCCGGACTCATCAATCCCATGGGGGGAATATCGGGAGAGTAACAGATCGGTCTGCCGGCTTCCGAGAGTCCTCGATGACGGGGGAAATAATTTCTTAATTTCATACGCGGTGAGAGCCAATTAATCCGCAGCGTGTCTGCCGCGCGCGCGAGACGGCAGTCCGTCTCCGATTACGATCATTGCCCGACGACGCCTGCTGTTTAACGGTGCCGTTCGCTCGCGCGCGCCAGGCCCTCTCTTTCTCTCCAACATTGTTCCGAGGCGGTCCTCCGTTTTCATTCAATAATTCGCAGGCAGCTGCACACTAATAATAGTAGCGGACAGTGCCGCTACCAACGTCGCCAGTCTCGTTGCCTTCGACGTGAGACGGCGAGGAGCGAGCGAGCGAGCGAGCGAGCGCGCTCGAGAGGATCCGCCGAAGAGGAGCGTCTGCGGGGAGGGGGGGCGGCGGCGACGGGGSGGGGGRGGGGGAGGAACGGAGAATCGCCACGTCGATTCCGCCCGCTGGATTTGGAGGAGTCCGTGTGACTAAGAAACGCCACGGATTGATGCCAGCGACGGTCGATTTCTCTCTGGAATGCACGAGCTCGAGAGCCGCTCGAGATCGTTTTGCTGAGAGGAGGAGGAGGATCATTGTATCCGCCTTTGCGTTTGTATATTGTGAATATCTTGTCATGGAGGAACGATAAAACGGCACATTCTTTATCTCGGGTCACTTTCTCGGGTTATTGTCGACAGAAGGTGCGACTTGAGGTATCTCGCGCGTTGCGCGTGTGTATGCTGAAATCGCGAATTATAATCGTAGCACGCTAGCAACAACATAGATAAACTCCGGATAAGACGTTAAGTAAACTCGGCAATAATCTCACCTATTAGCGATAACGCGTTTCACGTCGCCATCTTATTTACGCCCAGTCTCACGACCTATGACTTCTTCATAGGACGAAATGTGCTTGCTCCACTTCTCCGGAAGATCAATAATTCCGAGAACACAAGCTCATATGCGTAAATTTGCTTCAGGGATGCACTGCGTGTCCGAAGAGGATACTGAAATTATATGACCGTATGCAAGATCTGGATTTTTACTTTAGACCTATCCAAAATCAGGCTTAAAATCAGCCCGAAGGGAAACATTCTCCCCCATTTATCCCAACATAAAGTAAATCTTGCATAGAGATGTTTTCATCATTCTGCGACAATCTGCCGATCGTATGGCGCAGCAACGAGCATGTATCGTCGATCTCATTGATTTCAGGGAGATTACTAGAAACTTTTGTTTCGAAAACGATCAAGTGCGCCAAGATGGCGCGCGGATGGCAGGTGATTTATGGGCGAAAAAAAATATCAAAGATGAAACAGAGTTACGAATCGAAAAAGGCAGCCTCTCTGTGATAGCTCACTCGCGCCTCTTCCTGCTCCGAGATACGGTGCACCATTTTCCTCTCGCGGGCCCGGCCATTGCAAGAAAAACGGAAAGAGGGAGAGAAAGAAAAAAAGAAAGGAAACTATCGGCCATAACGCACGCATCTCTATGCAACGTGCGCATCCTTCCACTTGCGAGATAAAGAACGGGGCAACGCAACGTCCGCGTGCCAGCCATAGCCGAAGATACCGTGGTTTCCTGTTGGCGCGCACGTTATGATAAGGAGCTACTCTCTGTCAATATGTATCAACGGACGAGCCGCAGGGCGCGCGTAAAGAGATCGATGCCTCGTTAACCGCGATTAAGAGAATATTATATGGACGAGATATTACAATGTGTACGGAACATCGCGATGAGACATTTCGAGATCCTTTATCAATCGCACGTCAGGTTTCTTCTAAATTTCATCAGCATACTTTTTCCTCATTCTCGCGTTCCTGCGACATTTTGAGGCGCCGATAAGGAAGCAAATATTTCTCTGATTTTATTGATAAAGAAATAAATATATCACGCGCGATATAAGATAAAACCGGCTTTGCAAAATGCATTATTCATATAATGCATAATAAGCGAAAGAAATACACTCAACAATCTCACTCCCGCAAACGATCGGATGCTGTTTGAAGGAGTTTGAAGCAATACAGAACGCGACACGCGCTATGTGCCACTGTAAGTCTAAAAAGTTCCGTCGATTCCGCTCACGCATCGTCCGATTGGAATAAACGCGTGGCACACGCGACTGGCCGCTACGTCCCTGCCCTTGATTGCGGCCGACGCACACGTCGACGTTGACGCAGGGGAATGCGACGCAGGTAGGGGATGTGGCGACGGCACGGCACGTCGGACAGACGGATATATAGCACACGCACGAATCGCTCGAGGATAACATCTCGCGGCCCAGGAAGAGCTAGCGGGCAGAGCGGGGGTCCGTGCGTTGACGACGGGTGGGTTAGGGGGACGAGAGGAGAGATAGTGGCGACACACCGTAGGCGGAGGACGCGGGGAAGAGATTTCATCGGCCGGTAACCGCCAGGCTTGAGGGCGTGTAGGGGGAAAGGAGGATCGCGAAAGAGAAGCGGAGGGAAACTCCAGCGTGTCTATCGTTCCACGCGTCAATGGAGGGGAGAGACCGCGCTTTGGAGTGGGGCTGAACGGTTTCACGGTGGTGGGGGAGACGGACACACGGTAAGCGAGTAGCGGCGACCTACGACGCTCGCGCTTTCGAGAGGAACAGAGGGAGTGAGGGAGAGAGAAGAAGCATGGGGGCGGTGGCTGCTACGGCTACACGGCCGCCATCACCATCCGTCCCATCCTATAGTGAACTCTAAAGCACAGTCCCCGATCTGTCTCCGTGTGTGTTAGTTAGGGAATCGCGTTCTACCGGTGCTTCTAGCTTCTCTACTCGGCGCGAGGCTGCTAGTAACGCACCGTGCTGTTTCTGCCTCGTTACCTGCTGTCTTGCCTCTCTGCCTGCTATGCCCTGACACGCTTCACCGCTTGTCTTTTGTCGATCTTCTTTTTCTTTCGTTTCCGATCTCGCTCTTTACCTTCCTCGCGCCGTCCGACTTTTCACTATCAACTTTTCTTCGTTCGCCATTCCCTCGTGCGTGCAGTCGTCTGTCGTTGTTGTCCGCCGTCTTCTCGCGCCGAGATCTCGCGCCACTATCTGCTGTGTGCTCCTGTTTTCCTTTCTCTCCTGCATCATCCGTGGTGTATGGTCGTGAAAACGAGATTCTTATTCGAGAAGACGAAGGTGCTCCTGAACCAAGAGGACGAGGAGGAGGGGGAGGAGGAAGAGAAGGAGGAGAAGGAGAAGGAGAAGGAGAAGGAGAAGGAGAAGAGGAAAGAGGAAGAGGGGGCGGAGGAGAAAGAAGAGAAAACAAAAAAGCAGGAGATGGAAGAGGAGAAGAAAGAAGAAGCGACGGAAGACAAATAAGAGAAAGAAACGTTGCATTCTCTCTTCAGATACGATATTCTCGCGAATACACGACGGCCGCCGCGCGAGGTGCTTCGATAGAATTGCCTCTGCCTATTTCATTTTTCCTTCCTCCTTTTTTTGCTTTCTCTCTCTCTCTCTCTCTCTCTCTCTCTCTCTCTCTCTCTCTCTCTCTCTCTCTCTTTCCTATTGCACCTCGTTCCTCCCGTCTCTATTCTCTCTCCCCCTCCCCCTCCCCCCTCCTCCTTTCCTTACGGTGTTGTTTCACACGCGTCCGCGCGATCTCGCGGGATACATACGTGCACGCGCGCGCGCGCGCGCGCGGGTGTAATGATTATTTACAAAGCGCAGTCCGGCCGCGGTTAGCGCGTTTTAACCGTCCACCGGCAACAATCACGACAACCATCGCCGACGGCGAGACGCGAGGAGTGTATCACGGAGGGGTGTACGACGAGTGACGTGCCGGACCGTGACGTTTGAGTCTGAGCAGCCGAATTGTCCCGCGAATCACGGTGTCCGTTTCGTGGAATTCCCCGAAGAGGACGGCACCATCGTGCGTGTGAATGGTTCATCGCATCGCATCGCATCGGCATCGGCCGTGAATCGAGAGCGAGTCTTCCGTACGAGGGGTGCGGAGCAGAACGGACGGACTTGGACTGGAATTCTCCGTCCCGTCTCGGAGAGCCGCCGCACAGTCGGCTCTTCTGCCCCGTGTTTCGCTATGCCGCTCATCTCCTCGTGTTCGTCTCCGATTGCCGGACAATCGTGACCTCGTCGACAGCGACAGCGACTCGGAAGCTCTCCGTCTGGGATCGACGTCGCTGCTACGGCTCTATCCGCGCCTTTGATGCCCGTCACCGTCGTTGTCGTCGCGTGCCAGTGCGTTACTTGTCGCCGTGGCTGTCGCGCAGATCGGCGTACATCAACGTCCAACGTAGTCGCCAGCACCGACGGCGATCGTTCCCATGCTCGCACCGCGGCGAGATGAAACCGATCCACCATCCACGCCTCGAATCGCGATAGATCGCAGGTTCGGATCGAAGTGCCAGCGGAGTGGCGGGGAGGAACCGATGCCCGAGTGTTAAGGAGTGATAACGGTGGATCAGCGCATGCGCACGCGCGTGCGACGAGGTAATCGCGAGGGACAGCAGCGATTCTGGCTGAAAGTAGAATATATAAGACGAGGAAACCAGGCGTGAAAGAGAAAGTTGCAGTGACGATGACGACGATGGTGCGCCGCTGTGCCTTAGAACGCCGATGGACAACGAACTCGTGAGGCGAAGATCGAGCTGACGCCTTCTCCCCCGTCCCCGCGCCCCCACCCACACCCCCACCGCCCCCGTCGGAAGAGCAGAACCTGGCCGCGACGTCGAGGAGCCGGAGCCAGAGCTGGAGGAGGAGGAAGAGGAGGAAGAGGAGGAGGAGCCGCCGGACGTAACCCTCGAGGCACCGGCTCGCGCGAATATGAGCATGACTCTCGTTCGAAATTCGTTCAAAGGTAGGTTCTACCTTCGCTTGCCGGAAGTCGAATCATTGAATCTTCCGAAACGCGGGCGCGCGCGCGCGGCAGACCGACAGGAGAAATCGGCGAAATTCCAAGTATTTGGAGAATATTTACGAACTCTCCGCCAATCCGGCCGGCGGTGCGTCGCGGGCGCGAGTATTCGCGGGATACTCGTTCCCCTACTCGTCCACTATTCGATTCAGCGTTCCTCCTCGAGCGAGCATTTATGACTATCGCTTTAGGAAGAGAGCGGATAATTTACGAAGGAATTCCAGCCGCGCCGCAAGCTTATCCGGCGAAATTGCAGAAACGCAAATTCCGCTATAGATTTAAATAGATCCGCCGTGCGATCGACTGTCAGAGGCGGTCCCGCCATCCGGACAGAGTGAGTTTGAGCATCTTGTCACTGCCAATCTTAGAATATCACGTGAATGCATTCGAAATGAAGTTCACTTGAAACCAAGTCAAGAATGACTAAATCCCTCCGCGGGGCTTCACGCGCCGCGTCAATCGTCATTCAACACGTCTGAAACACGTAGCTTAAAAGCTTGAAGGTCATTTAAATATCGGCCATTCTATCGTAATGGCGGAATTCCAAGGTCGAGGCATGGCTTTCGAGTTAATCGGAACGGAATCAATCGGAAACTCGAGGAGGAAGCCTTCGGTGAAGGAGAGTGAGTGGGGAGAGGGGAGCGGAGGGGGGTGGGGATGGGGAGAGATGCCGGACGCCACCGTGTTGAGAATTGGACGTATTTTCTCGCGTGGGCGGCCGACGTGAAACATCGCGGATGACTTCGTCATCTGGTTTTCGACTCGATGAGCCTCGGGGAAATTCGCGGAACGCGTGCCGTTGCACGTGTGCGACCTAAATCGCGTGCGTGATATAAGGCGGCGTTTAATGGACGGACGGGATGGCAGCATCTGCGATTGACTCCGCGCCGTCGACTGTCCACTGTCTCGCGTTTCGTGAAAATCGATACCCACGCTGTCCGTTCCTGGATAATGTTGCCTCTGCTACGCGAGGAATCGTCCCATCGAATTTCCACACGCGCGGGATCCGAACGCGAGAGCGGATCGATCGAGATGAGCGATCCGAGATAAATAAGGCACGGCAATAATCAGCAGTTGCGCGAGAATCCGAGGATCGAGAGAGAGAGAGAGGAATCGCGAGTCTGTCCGCGCGTCGTTCCGGGATTTTCTCATTTGATGTTATTTGCATTATTTATCGGCGCTTTGATTCATCCCGATTTCTCTTAAAGTTAGTTCGTTATACGTTAAGAACGTAATTAAGAATTCGTATCTCTGACGAATGAAGATGCTTGAAACATACCGCGTGCATATATAATCCAGATTGGCCCAATCAGAGGTTTCACTTGTCTTGTTTTGTCTTTTTTTGTTTTTTTTTTTTATAAAACGTTGATTATGGAGAAAGCAACGATTTCTTTATTTCAATAAAGTGCAAGCGTGACGCTTATACGCGGAATACAATATCTTTTATCCAAATGGTTGCCCCGATTCTTCTTGCGGAATATTACTCTCTCTCTCTCTCTCTCTCTCTCTCTCTCTCTCTCTCTCTCTCTCTCTCTCTCTCTTCCTTTCTCGAAATTTTCCATCGCGTGTTTGCATAAATGTGGCACCATTCCAACGACAACAGGTCGAAATGTCGTCCCGCACCTCTGGAATTGTTTTTGTATTATTGGCAAAGATTTTTTTCTTCACGTACGCCCGAAGAAAAAGGTCTAACGAAGTTAAACCGCATGGTCTTGGTGGGCAATTGTCGTGTCCCCTCTTCGAGAAATAACACGACCAGGAAATTTGGAGTGCAATAAAGCAATTGTTTCATTAACCGTTGTGGCAGGTGGCACCATCCTGTTGAAACCACGTATTGTCCAAGTCCTTATCATCCAATTTAAGGCCAATACAAAGTTCTTTATCGCGTCACGATAGCGTTCGCCATCCAGTCTAAGCGCTTTTCATCTCATTTTCCCATCGTGGGGAAAATACGGTCCAATCAACAACAGCTATGAACCAAAAACCGTACCAAACCGGTGACTTTCTAGATGTAACGATCGTCCTTGAGTAACTCTTGGATTTTCAGCAGCTGACGTATGACAATTTTGCTTCTTGGCATATCCATCGAGAAATGAGAATGAGCCTCATCGTTTAGGAGGATTTTTCGTCTTGACAAAGATCGCTACTTGTTCTTCGATATCCACCGAAGAAAAAGAGAAGCTGCAGAGTCGCTGCAGTCGGCAGGCTTAGGTTCCTACGTTGAAGTTTGAATTCTGTATAGGATACATGCAGATGCAGATCACCTCGTTAAAAATGTTCCTTGAGACCTTCGATTGCTGCGAGCGACGTCGAATTCGCCTCTTCTTTCACCCTGTCACCCTCACTGCAATATTTTCGAGCTCGAACGACCACGCGAATACCAAGACGCACAGATGTTTATGGCGTGACAAGAGTAATCGAAGCAGCTTCCTCGACTTTATTGATTAAATTCACGGAACGCAGATCGCACATCATCTTCACCGAACAACATTTGTACGGATTCGTTTTGCACATTCCCGCAGAACACGTTGACACATTTTTCTGACGAGTGTTGGTGAGATTAAGTGCGCGTTGCTCGATCTAATAAAAGATCTGTTTCTGGATGATAACTCCAACTATGTCGGATATGTACGACATAGAAAATCACTAGGTAAGTATGAGAGAAAGCGAGAGAACGTGATTCGAGTGTTGAGTGTCTCATATGTAGATGTTGACGGCAAAGATTCTCGCTTTGAGATCAATCGATCCCTTTGTCTTTGCGGATTGCAATCGCAAGCCGAGCGCTACAAATTAAGATTCAACACGATCGTGTATTCGGTCTGCTTTCTTTTGGCTTTTCTGGTTTAGTCTGCATGTCTATGCCTGGCACATTCAATTTTTATTGGCTTCATTCGTTTCGCCTTGTACACGTACATACGCTCGCTCTGTACATACAGAAGGCGCAAGATCTACCTTGACCGACTTACTTTTGTAATAAATCTTGTCGTTCTTGCAATACATGATCGATTTATCTACCAACCTTGGTTGGTCATTGCTTATCGTTGCGCATCGTTTTTAAATTTAATGATAAGTCGTTTATCGTTGGTGCATTGCACAGCAGTAGCCTTCATTTTATCAAATTTCAACGCTCAATATCGATTAATGATGCTGGTATTAATGATGCCATCCAATCTACATCCAAAATACAAGTGTAGATAATATCAATAAATCATATTGTCGATGAAAAAACGGATTAGATGAGGTAACACCGGATTTCGGTCGCACTTATTTGTCATCGTATTAGAGGCCAATCAGAAAGTGCCGAGAGGAAAGATTTGGAGAAAGGTGCAAAATCGAGAGTCCGCTGTTTCTCTGGCCTTGCCAGCGTAACCTTCGTGAGCTTGGTGCAGTCCAAATGTGTGATCGATTGCACGTCGGATAGGTAGCGTCCGACGAAGCCGTGCCTGGCATGAAAATATTTAACTATTTCTAATATTGGCACTTGAAAACGCGGCGGCTCTTATTTTCGTCTTTACGGTTGCAACCGCCAAACAAAGCTTGCGTGCGTGCACAGAAAAGCGCTATTGTACTCTTGCTGTGCCCTATGCGGCTAAGTTTAGACAGTTTTCTCTGCACAAACCGTGTAAACGCGCAAAAATAATTTGTTAAACGCACAGGCAAGGTGCGCGACATGGAGATTCGCTCGCCCATAGGAAAAGAAAGCAGGGACGGGGAGGGGGAGAGGGGGGAAGGGGGAACGGAGCGTGCAGGAGGTGAGCAAGTCGGCAAGAGAGCAAAATTATTCGAAAAGATGAAGAAGCATACGGAAAATTAATAATGAACGAAACGACTCAACGTCCCGTTTCGTCAGGATTTATCATCATGTTTTTTATCATCGTGCACTTTGGTGCATCCGGAAGCTAAGCCCGAAAAAATTGGGAATGATCGCAGTACAGAGCAGCGATTGATCATAGATCCATGTCGCGTTTTCTCCGATCGTATACATCTGATCGTTACGTAATAACGTTACTTCGGCGAGGTCTCTCGGAGAGGTCCCGAATTATTGTTTACGCAACGTGCGCGCCTGCGAGTATTGTTCTTGCGTGAAGATAATGAGTCCCGTGTTTCAAAGTGGGATGAATAGACGACCAGGTCTGGCTGATATCTAAGTTTCTTCTGACCTTCTATGCTCTTTTATCCTGCTCTTTAATATTATCGCTTCTTATCGCTCACGCTTTATATTATTACCATATTATCGGTCTAAAGGCTTCTTTTATCTGCTTTGGCCCGCTTCGACCGGTAATCCCGCGCAGTACGGCGGATGATATTTTCGTGCAAACGAGCGCTGCTTGAGAATCACGCGGAAATATTCTCTCTCTCTCTCTCTCTCTCTCTCTCTCTCTCTCTCTCTCTCTCTCTCGCACGAGAAAATATTTTCTCTTTCCCCGAACGGGAGGCTATCGTACGATATCGCGCGATATCGTGCGTTTTTGTTGCGAGCGTTTCGTTAGCTACTTTAAGATAATTGATCATTGATAATTCAGGGACTGAACGTTCTAAACGAATGTCGTTTCCCCGATTTCGAAAGCAATATCGAGCAATAATCCCTATAGAATTGCAGCGGCGTGCTTAGAAATTATTTACGATTCACGCGACTTGAACGAGTAAATGATGCTGCTCGATGCTGCGGTATATTTCTCTCCTGTCATGTTTCCGTCACGTTAATGATAATTAAAAAGCGCGTTTCTATTTGCGGACAACGATTGGCTGATGATGTTGGTGTTTTATATGCGCAATGATGTAATCGCGCGTTTCATCCATTTTTGTAATGCATGCCCTGTTTTATAGCGATTCGATGGACCCATCTTTTTATTTCTGCATTCGATATCGAATATAAAATATCCAGATTAGCGCGCTAGCGGGTAGTTGAAGATGTGCAAGATGTAGGAGATGTAAACAGGCCGTAAATGAAATTAGAAATGAAAGAGAAGAAGCTCCTTGCTAGAGCATAGACAATAACGTATATTCTCCGATCAATTATAGTATGTAAACGTCGAGTTTGAAATTCATCGGAATAATAAATCGGGAATTGAAATTATGATATGTCGTCGACATTTTCCACGAACGCGGAATCGATTTCGATCTTTCTCGAAGAAGGATCATGAAGGATGAAAATTGAAATCGCGCGCAACGGGACATTCCGTGTGAATCCGACGCGGCCATATACACGTGGCTTCTTTTCGATCCGCCATCTTGCTCTCGCTTCTCTTTCATTGATATTACGGTGCTATCGGATCGTTCGGACATCGCTTTATTTTCTTTATTCGTCTCGCGCACATAATCAGCTTGTACGTACATCGGTGGTTGCTCAATAATTTTGATTGGTAAAGGCAAGCATGCGGGATTATACCACTCCACGCCGCGCCACTCACTCGCTCACCCGCTCGTTTATGGGAGCGCGTCGAAGTGGTTTTAACGTTCTGGAAGATGGCGGCCGCCCGCGCCCTATCAAGCTCAATGACCTCTCCGAGGAATCGTTTACTTCGCACCGTGGCAGCGCCGGCAACGACGCACACGCGACGATCCCGGGATCTTGTCCGTTCATCCGTGTCTTCGGCGCCGTGCGAACGCGCCTTTACGGCTTAATCCACGTTGCTGGATGACGTAAGCGCGCGTCTATCGCCTCCGGCTCTTTAAGGCCCAGCCCACTGATCGGTTTTTATCGGCATACCGTAGACGATGGGCGGTCTTTGGAAAATTTATAGGACTGCGTTGATGCGTATAAATTATGCTTATGCCCTTTAATGATGATGACGGAATCATCGAGTCATAACGAGACATTGTTGTTATTGGCTGAAATCAATTACGTGTTATCAAATTACGGGTTATCAAACCTTACAATGATTAGGAAAATTAATTTAATATAAATAAATATGCGCAAATAATTGATATAATTATGCCGTTAAAAATAAAATGGAGAAACGCGAGCGTACGTTACAGATGAGATATTAAAATAAATTAAACGAATATAACGCTCATAAGTGTTTATTGCGGTTTTACACATCCGATGATGTCACGGACATCATGGATGCATTGTAATGCTCATTTAAACTGGAAGTAACTGGAACTTTACAAAGGATTGTTGATATCGTACTATAAATATGTATCGCTATTGTAGTAAGAAAAACCGAATCTGCGGTTTCCCGTGATGACACTAGACGAATGCGCGACAAAGTATACAGACATAGCAAGCATATCGAGTAATGACGCAACGTGAACGACCGCGTTATTCACGAGAATCGTACGATTGTTACGCGATAACTCGCGATTTATTCCACGATGTCGCCGATACGGAAAAGTGTCGTTATTTCCATCTCGATCTGCGTTCCGTTACAACGTAGACGAGTCAAGGAATAAAAGAGATAAGAGGCTGCTCATCAGCAAGACAAAAAATAATGAGATAATAGATGGCATAGAGGATGATAGAATTTGAAAATTTGCTAGCTTGATAGAAACATTGATGGAGATAACGAAATCTGGTTATTTGACGAGGAACGTAACAAACCAAGGCCAACCAAGTAGAAATTTATATATTTCTAGGATTGAGGATTGCTCGCCCCACGATCATTTCCCGTCCCAAGTTTCCTCCCCAAGTTACATTTTTCGCGATCGCCGGTAGTCGCGCGAAATTTCAGGAATTTCCGCGACAATCGCGTGTCGTGGACTGCTACCCACTCTGGAGAAACAATTGATGCAGACTGCCGTCTGCGGAGATGGATAATCCCAGGAAATATCATCTTGCAAATTCGTCCCGCAAATAGATGCGCACGCGCGTGCGCGCGCGAGATGCTTTCGCGAGGCTTCGCGAAATTAGGTTAGGCGTTTCGCGATGATGAGAAGTCACGTGGGAGAGTGCGGACCTCGATCAGGATTATCATGACGCAGCGCCGACAGATATGACTCGGGCGATAGTTTTTCCAGAGGAACGGCATTAATCTGGAAATGCATTTCAACGTTGCTCGCGACGCAATGCTCGTTACGCAATGCTACGAATGCGAAATATAAGGTGGTGCTTTTCCTATCGCGCGATTCAGCGCGATCGTCCACGCTTGATCGCCATCGGCGGGTCAACACGAGTGCTCTCGCGACACCGTGCCATCCGAGATTGCACGGTATTGCTCGCAATTTACTCTACCCGGTTTCCACATTCCACTGACGTCATCCCGCGGCGCATTTCTTTCCATGAGAACAGTCACGCGGACGAGACGCGTCTCTTCTTCTTGTACTTCTCTTCGTCCGCCCGCGACGATATTAACGACGAGTTGCGAGGGAAGCGTAAGGATGGCGAAATTGCGACGAATGTTACGTCACGGGAACGTTTCTCACTCTTATTCATCGGCATACATTTACCTGATGCAATGTCGTGATAACTGGACAAAGCCTTGCCTTCGCCGTGGGGCTAAAACAAATTCTCGGTTGTTCTTGATCTCTGTCTCTCGGAACGAGTTCCTTATCTCATCGTAAATTAATACCTATTTTGGACTTGTACCAATGTTTGACTTGATTGCCGTTATTGCTGTTCAAAGTACGTTACTGCAAAAAAATTACGCGTTATTACGAAGATTAGCTTCTTATTCATCCTCTCGGACAACATCCACGTTCCGCGTTATTCTAATCGCTTGTTTTAATTTTCTGTCTAACTGATGACAGAGGTGCTCGTCGTTATTCGAAACGCGTTACCGTAAAAGGATCTTGTTTTCATCCTGAAGCACGATTTTTTATTTTTACGCATGACTCTCACTTAGTGAAGCTTACCGGCGTAAATCATCAAAGGGTATTTTGGAATGCTCGCTGTAGCGTGTGGCTGCGGTGGACATGCAGCAAAAAGCACGTAAGCGACGTAGTTGTACGAGAACGTCGAGCTTCGTGGACCGCGCGCGTACATAGGAAGGCAAGAAAGGTCACGGCTCTGACCCGTTTCGACGTCTTATCGGTCTTACGACGAGCAAAGTTCGTCTCCGTGGAAGGCGCGGGCAAGCGGTACGATCCAGGGAGATACACAGACGACTTCCCGTTTGTTTTGCAGCTTCGAAATGAACGCTGGTATATTTTCATAAAATTCAAACTTCCTCCGAAGAGGAGAAGGCGTCGAAGCGTAAACGCATCGGTTATTTCAACGCGCGCGCTTACTTCATACCATTTATATCGAATTATATCGAGTCTACCTCTGTTTGAACCTTGTATCAAACTCTTAAGCGATCTTACGATTCAGACCGTCTTCCGACCGATTCCTTGTAACACGAAGCGCGCATGTTTCGATATTCGCAATTCCGTGGAATTAATCGTGAATTACATTTTCATGTTTCCTCGTCGTTCGATTCGATTTGAATATCTGACCGCGCGCATGTCGCGACATCGCTATTATCAATCTTAGCGTTGGATTAATAACGAGCGCGCGATCGTTGGCGGGAAATTGCATTGTCGATGGCATTTAAATCCCGGTCCCGTTGACAATAAGCGCACCCGAAAAGTTACCCGCCTCGGTAAGCGGGACACCGCCATGTGCCACTTTTTCTCTCCCATCCCGTACGCGCTCCTGTTCGTGCGAACGCGTTCTGCTTCGTTCCTCCATCTCTGCTCTCTCCGCATCTATAACACACACCTACAAAATGGAACAATGCTCTTCGTTCGGCACGCTTTGATTCTCCCTCGATCTCCCTCCCTCTATCTCTCTCTCTCTCTCTCTCTTTCTCTTTCCCACTCTGTATGCGTGACACGTGCCAGACAATGACAATGAGAGAAGCAAGGATTCGGCACGAATGGATAGTTGTGCGGGTAGCGGGAGACGAAAATTCGATTTTCCCGCTGACTGTGGACTATTATTTATCCGATACGCGTGGTTTTTAAAGGCCTGCCGATGTTGGTTGCGAAAAGCCGCAAAGTCGCTGCGTTTCAGCGAGCTCAATTCTCCGTGAGAAATTGAAGAAAGACACCATATTGCGCAGGCGGAACACGTTCGAGCGATCTCTGCGCGCATCATGAGAGATATTATTACTCTATATCTTATTAAGCCGCGTCTGCGATCTTTCGGCATCTTAATATGAACGTAAACATGTTAATTTAAACATGTACATGTGTACATGTATGCACGTATAATTATATCTAAAAACCGGGAGCGGTAATAGAGTACTTGTATCGAATCTTGTACAAATCATGAATTCTGGACTCTAATAAATTTAATGCTTAATGGCATAAAGTACAAGATTCGCAAAAGGACGCCGCTCTATTTATAGTAGTGCATTAAAGTATTATCATGGATTGCGAAATCCATGAATTGTTTCGTCATAATTCTCGTCGCTTTTTATTGCTTGCTACGTAAATGTTGTAAAACACTTCAATAACATTCGTTTGACCAATTGGTAGGGACTCTTTATTGTACTATGTACAATACTGCGATAAAAAAATAACGAGCACGTGTATCAATTCTGATATTTATTGAATGTAATAGCATTCGTATTTAGAGTCCAAGAATTTGTGAAATTAGAAGAATCCTCAGATCCCCGATTCATCCTAATTCCCATCTCCTATATATATATATATATATATTTCAATCGAAATAATCGTTTCTTGATCGTTTTTCCTTGGCCTCTCGCGATCGCTATACATCTCCGTGTACCATCAGTATCGATCAACGACGCGCGGTGCACGTCAGTAAACGCATGCGATACGCTTGGATGCACTCTTCGCGCTTAATAGCGGCGCCAGCGAGCGTTTTGGCAACGCTCGTCGGCATTTCTTTCTCTCTGACGTTCTGGCTATCGTTACTCCCTATCTACGCGGTTTGACTCGCGCATACGTTTCCCTTTTTTCTAACGGACGTACACGCGATATCGCATCTTCCCGTGTGTGCGTGACACACGCGATGCACGTGCACTATACGTCACGGATTATGCGACTGATGCGGTGACCGACGAACGCGTATCGCTAATTGTCGGCTAAGATAGTCGTGATTGGCTCTCCGCACCGGTAAACCGACACTGGTTGGCGGACTGCACGTGTCGCTGATTATCAATCGTGGCTAATTTCACGCATCTAGCACGACCGTGAATCGTCGATCGGCGACTCCGTGGCGACTTCTTCGCCCTTTGAACACGTAATTTTTGCTTCTAACGCTGCAGCAAATGTGAACGATGATTATTTACGGAAGCATCTGCATAAAGACTCGGGCCAAGACGCGGTTTTCTTTATCATGATGAGATATGAAGCCTGCGACATAGGATGCTTCCGATGCTGAATCGTAAGCGAGCACACATCGATCAATCGTAATATAGAAATTAAGGGATTATTGCATTGCGCGATTGGTTCAGTTCTGCTCATTCGCGATCCGATACGATGGAAAGCATCGTGTGCCGCGGATTTTACGTTTCATCATAAGAAAGAACATGTAAATGCGATGCTCGATTTTATGATAGACGCTTCTATAAATAATTACGAGTTGTCATCTCCGATGAAATGTGATCGATGATCTAATACGAAACTCAGTGTATTTATATCCACTTCGATCCCAGGTTAACATTGTGAATGGCACGTGTCAGCTTCTCGTTTCACGGCTCACTCACATTACAGAACAAAAACCAGGTGAATCGGGTTTCATCCATTGACTAAAACTGAAATAGATTCAGCTTTCGATATTGCATCCTTTGCATCACTTGTTTCGCATTACCATTATACGAATGAATATGGAAATCATTATTCTGTATTGTATAACATTCATTGTGTCTGTAACGTTGATAACCGAATTCATTGAAATTATGTCGGTTTTTATCTTTACATTACGAAATCCGCGTTATCGAAGCTTCTTTTCGAGCGCGCGAAGGCGATTCAACAAGACGTGTTATGGCAACAATATAATTCGTCTTTAAGAACTTGAAAAATTTAATCATTATTCCAATAAAACCTGAATTACGATCAAATTTCTTTAAAGACTGAATTAACGCATGTCTTCCAATAAGTATATGTAACTCAGCATTGTTATTTTCGGTGTCTCAATATCTGCGTAATTCTTGTAAAATAATTATATACACAGTATAAAATTATAAATAAAAAGAATTATATTTTAAGAATAATTACTTGAAGATCTGAAATATATTTGTATCATATATTTATATTTACACAATAATAATACAATAATACAATTATAATTGCATATACAATATTGTGGAATGATACCGATCATAATGTCGGTGCAATGGCCGGGGCTGCAAAATGTAGAAAAAAAGTCATTGTGCGCCACGTGTACGGGTGTTGCAGGCTGCAGCGAGGACGACGCAGGTGTCGTGGATACGGAGGTGGGCGGAGGTTGCGCGGGTGGAGCGCCAACCGCAGGAGGTGGAAATGCTGTCAGCGAAGGAGGTGGTAGTATAGGGACGCGCGGGAGTGTCGGTGGCAGCAGCGAGGGCGGATCATCCGCGAAGCAGCAGCAGCCGCAGCAGCAGCAGCAGCAGCAGCAGCAGCAAAAGCAGCCGCAGCCGCAGCAGCAGCAGCAGCAGCAGCAGCCGCAGCCGCAGCAGCAGCAGCAGCAGCAGCAGCAGCAGCAGCCGCAGCAGCAGCAGCAACAGCAGCAGCAGGGTGGCGAAAGGTGTCCTCAGTGCGGCATCCTCTGTCGGGACGTTCGTGTCCTGCAGGCTCACCTCGAGGACGCGCATAAAACGTCCTATTCCCTCGACAAGCACGACGCCCAATTCTCCCAAGTCGTAAGTGATCGCGATGACCCGTCAAGGACACATACGTTGCTCAGCCGGGGGTTGGGAAGGGGAAGGGGCGAGAGCAGGTCGGATGTTCGCATTCCGCGCGCGGACTTATCGATTATCCTCCCGAAAAGCGGGAGCCACAGCACCGAGAGGCGCCGCTTGTCCCTTTTCGCACGCGATTTTCGCGAAGGAGGGAGAGGGGGAGGGATAGAACCGTTTCTGGATGTAGAGTGGTGTAAAGGATACCGGTTATTGTGGGTTACTGTGCGTTTTTTAATTGAGGGCTTTTTTCTTTCCTTTTCGTTTAAACGAGCCGAATGGATGTTACGCGTTAAGAGACAACAATGAAAGGCGATTTATAAAGACATGAATATTCATATTTGGGGAAGTTCATATTGTATGACTATATTAAAATATAAATACAAATTATAAGAGCAATTATGTACTTGATATTATATCTTTTTCTGGAAACATGTCACATCGTTTTTGTCTTAAAATTTATATCGTTGTAATATATAATATTAGATATACATAGACATTTTGTATTTTATTTTATATAATTGATATATGTATCTTATTAATCTTGCAATGATTTGACAGTCCTGCCAAGTCTGCAAAAAAACCTTCGCCAACGTTTACCGATTACAAAGGCACATGATTAGCCATGACGAAAGTGCCGGTCTACGAAAGTTCAAATGTCCTGATTGCGAGAAAGCTTTCAAGTTCAAGCATCATCTTAAGGTATTTCGATATTACAACTACATATCACCATGCATAATATTTAAAATAAACGATTCTAATAATGTATGTTCCCAAACTTAATAAATGTGATTTTCTCGCAGGAACACCTACGCATTCACAGCGGTGAGAAACCATTCCAATGTAACAATTGCGGCAAGCGTTTCTCTCATTCTGGATCGTACTCGAGTCACATGACAGCCAAAAAATGTTTGATAATGAATCTGAAAAAGTCGAGGCAAAACGTTATAAGTAACGTCGATCGAGGACCGAAAAAGCCGCATCAACCATTATCGATGCGACGTGACGATCTATTGACAGCCAATAATAATACGTTCCTGCCAATTCTGCCAAAACTATCGCCCTCGGATTACCAAGAGATACAGAGGGAAGGAGCAGGTAATTTCATGCATTCTTTGCTCTTACATGATTCCATTACAATGCTATAGAGGCATGAAAGATTAGGATAGATCAAATCTTGCGAATTGTTTCATTTGTAGGCATGACCTCATATTTAACATAGACATTGCAATATGTTTTATTTATTCTGGCTCTGAATGTCTCATTTAATATTGGAAATTGTACTTATAATGACAAATATTCAAATATTTCAACAATGACAATTGACAATGACTTTTGACAAATACAGATTTTTGACAGATTCATTAAAAAAATTTATTAAAACTAATTAATACTAAAAATTAATTTATTAAATTTATTAAATTTGTAAACAAAGTTTACAAACAAAGTTGGGCTGCTGAATTGATTTTAGTTTGTTTAATATACAGGTATCTACGATGTGCCAACCTTGCTGCCTCATATGATAGGATTCGGAAGTTATTTCTTGCAATCCTCGTTGGGCAAGTTGCTGAATCAATTGCACACTAAGCGGCTTGACGAAATAACCGAACATTTTGAAACGCACCGAGAAGTGATGAGTCCATCAACGGCGGATTCCGAGGGAACAGAAGGCACGGAGGGTAAGGAATCCCCCGCACCAGCGGATTCGATGCAGGGTCTCGATGCAGTCAGGCGGATTCTAGAAACCGTAAATACCTCCGTTACAAAACAACTACTCGAGGCGAACGTGCGGAAGCTTTCTACCTCTCCAGCTACGATGAAACGAGAGTTCGAGGAAGATTATCAAGTATGTAGAGATTTTTAAATCTTCTTTACATTAATTTATAATTTTTTTATTCATAATTAGGATTTTTTATTTATTATTAGACAAACTTAAGCAGCGCATAAATAATTCTGTATTACATGGACTGTATTACATGGTAGTAATTTATGAACTTATGCTCGTAATTTTATAAAAAAATGATTTGAATATTGTAATTTCTTTTATAGGATCAAGATAGTGAAATATCCAGTGAGATGACACATTCTATGGATTGGACTACAACGGATCAATATGACTCACAGAGTGAAGGTTTGGCCGCAAAGCTAGAGAATGTCAATCAACCAACATCGAGAAACAGCAAGAGAAAAGCGGACGATAGTTCAGAAGCAGATTCGGAAGATGAAGATGAAAGCAACCAAACTCATAATGACAATGGTAGAAGAGTTAGAGCTAGATCGCTCATAGATGATGAACAACTGGCTATTCTAAAGGGTTACTACGCCATTAATCCGCGACCTAAAAGAGAAGAGATCGTCATGATCGCCAATTACATCAAATTTCCTACTCGTGTCGTGCAGGTAAAAATTAAAAATATATAAATAATCATTATAGATTATAATACTTATTGTTAATTAATATAAATAATCAATATTAATTTAATATTGATTATTATATTATATATCTAATATTAATATATTTAATTTCAATAATCATTGCTATTGCTCTTGATATGTATACATATTATAGTAAAATGAAAATATATGTTTAATATAAATATTTATTTAATACAAAAAAAGGTACAAAATATAGAGTATAGAACAGAATGAGAGTCAGACTTGTCGAATATCGCGAATTCTCATAATTCTCACTTCAGACTATTCAACTGCTCTTCTTTTGTCCAACTGCTTTATATGAAAAAAAATAATCGAATGTAAATAAAATTGCAGGGTATTAATCAGTTAATCGATAGATCTCATAATATTTATTATAGGTTTGGTTCCAAAATTCTCGAGCCAGAGATCGAAGAGAATCTAAAATGCCACCAGCCTTGGTACCTATAGCAGCTCCGTGCAGTCAAATTGTCGAGCAACCTTTGGATCTATCCAAGAAAGTAGCGTTTGCTATATCAACGGCTAAAGAAAATGATACGTCGACTAGAAATACTTTGTCACCTTGTGAACAGAAAGATGATAATCCAATTCCGAACGTCGACAATGACGATCTTGAGGATTCGCCTCTCGTTATAGATGAGGAGACCACTGTTGATCCTGTTGAAGCAAAGTTTACACCTTCCAACGGAGAAACAAATACGAAGGTAAAAAAAAAAATGAAATGAAATGAAATCAGTTGATATGAAATTTTATGAATGGATGACTGATTTATATATTGTAATTATCAGAGCCAAAGTCAAACAAACGTTAAAAATGAAAGTGAAGCTGCACCGCAACCGGAAGCAACACCTGCAGCGACGGAAACCGAGCAGGGCGTTTATTTCTGTGATCGCTGTGACAAAACATTTTCCAAACATAGTTCCCTCGCGAGACACAAGTACGAACATTCCGGTGAGTAATACTGTTTTATAACCATCACAATCTACTACTGTGCAATCAGTCATAAAACAAGAATTTACGCGTGCTCAAATGATATTTAGAAATTGCGAAATCAATTTTTAAATTTTAAATTACTTTGTATCTTACGTATGCACGCATATACATAGATCACTATTGATTTACGTATGTACGCATTATATATAAAATTATTTGAAGTGTATTTAATATTGGTTGAAGAAAAAATAAGATTTTTAACTATTACATGAAATTCTGATTCTTCAGAATCAATATTAAGACTTTCTTTTCTTTTCTGGTGTTATACGTATTCTTTTTTAATTATATAAAGATTAGATTTGATTAAAATACTTCAGTATGCCGTTTTCTCGGTGACTACCTCGAGTTATCGGATTTCCACATTCGTCACGAATAAATAAAATGACAGAAATGACAAAATGATAAAATGAAATGACTAAAACGAGCAAAATAATCAAGATCAGTGGGTGTTTCAGGGCAAAGGCCGTACAAATGCGTGGAGTGCCCAAGAGCGTTCAAGCACAAGCATCATCTGACTGAACACAAACGGCTGCACAGCGGCGAAAAGCCCTTCCAGTGCACCAAGTGCCTCAAACGCTTCTCACACTCCGGCTCCTATAGCCAGCACATGAATCATCGTTACTCTTACTGCAAGCCCTACAGAGAATAGAAGTACTCCGCCTACTCGCCCAAGGCTCGCTCGCTTACCTAGGTATAATACGCGCAGTTCTTTCTCTGTTTTAGGATTTCCTTATCTTACATGTAAGTTCATCCTTCGAGATTCCCTAGCACGAGAAAACGCTAGAACGCCTTTATACCTTCCTCATGAACTTTAAAGTCGCGATGTTACGTGAAGCTATATAAGTATAAATATAATATAATATAATTATATAACATGCTGCGACATCACATTGTAATGAAAGCATGGCACTATCGATGGCCGGCTTGTACTTTGAAAATGAAAAAGAAATCGAAAAGAATGGTTTAAGCGATACGATTCAAAAACAAAATGCCCGAAATATATGTTAGAACTTGCGACTGAAATAAGACATGTTTACACTTGTCTTATGTATCGCCTGAACCAGCTTTAGATTTTGCTAAACTTGTTCTTTAGAGTTATGAAAAGAAAAAGGCGAATAATACCAGTGAAGGTAAAAGAAACTATTACTTGCGGTAAACGCAAGTTGACAAATAAACCAAACGCATGTAACGGTACCAAAAAGCATAATGCAATAATCTATTATATATTATATATATATATAATATAATATACATAATATTTTAGTATTTTTATTAACAAGATATTATATATACCATGACAATAATAAGAAAACTAATTAATGTACAAATTTGTTAGCTACGTCCGCATGAGGAGCGCGATGTCCATTCGCAAAACTAATAATGATATTAATGATAATATATATGAGTTACATTCAACAATCTAAACATTCAACATTTTTTAAAGAACTAATGTCCGCGTAGCAACGCGTATCACGACGAGATTATTCCCGAAGCTCAGGTTCCAACAATAATTTATATGTAGGAATGGAGATCGCGCATAAAAGGAATACTCGTTTTACACGGGTAAAAATGGATATATTGAGTTTATCGAATCAAATATATCTGGAGTACAGCTGTTAATTGAGCTTAACGTTACGAAGAAACTTTGTCAGTCATAAAAAGACGGAGATTAGAATCTCATGTTCCGCCTCCTTACAATGAACTTCATTCGACGACAAAAGGCTATATTATTATTATTATTATAATTATTATTATTATTATTATATTATTGTATATGTATGAGAGAGGGAGATGGAGGGTGGGAGGGGAAGAGAGAGAGAGAGTGCGCGTGTGTGTATATGTGTGAGAGGATATGTGTATGAGAAACAATGAAAAGGAATGAGAGAGGGAGAGAGGGAGAGAGAGAGAAAGGAATGTGGGATTGAAGGGCCATGCGGGTCGGTGATCGATGTTATGCGAGAGATCTTTTACTGAGAGAGAACTCTTTTTGTACTTACGAGGGGTAGCAAGTTGACGCGTTATTCCTATAATGTAACGTGATTATTGTTCTCGAAACGATGCAGATACGTGATGCGTCGTGGAGTGCGCTACACATTCCGCGAGGATTTCCAGGGCCTCTTTTATTCATCGCTTCCTTTTCTTTTTGCAACAGACAGCATTAACGCACCCGCATTGATTGCATATCGCGTGGCATCTTCCATCGAAATTCAGATCTTTCTTGTCAGATAGCATAAACAGTCTCTGGAAGCATGCTATACACGTTTGGATTTCATTTTATATGATTTCTAGTCTTGTTAAAACACGAAAAACAAACGTAAAGATCCAATAGATGCATACGAAAAACATTGGACAAGTTGACAATTTATAAGTTTTTATATACATTTGTGTTGCTTGGTGGAAAGATGTGACGAAGAGCACAAATTGTGTAACTGAAACCTCGCAATAATTTCTTCACCGAAATCCGGGGCCCGAAAGTAAAACCATAACATCTAAATATGATATTAAATGCTTCCAATATTGTACTATTAAAATTATTATATATTATGGCGTTTATATGATTTTATTCGTTCGGACGCGTAGATAAGGTATATTATATATATATATACTCTACAGAGATTGATAATACTCGAGAATGTATTTTATAACAGTTTATGCGTCTTTTTATTTACACGAGTACCACAGGTAATAGGTGATATTGTTATTGATAAAAATGGGATAAAGGCGGAAAGAGAGAAAGATGAAATATACAGAATATATTACCGTATTATTGAAATTTTGTGCCACTGTGTGCGTGTGGCATCGGCAAACCGGTATGTCACGGTTGTATTTCCTCGATGTTTCGCGTGTGTATGTAGAAGCTCCGGTTATCCGCGATAGGCATCGTGTTCTACCACTAGCACTTCACGAAAAAAAAAAAGATGGAAAGATAGAAGAAAAATATGCAGATATAATGCTTATAATACTCATTTATTATAGCGTTAATGATTAAGAAATATATTTTTATATAATTATAATATAATATTATACGCGAATAGTACACTAATCGGATCGAGCGGCGGATTAATCGGCTGCGTACGTCCGGTCTCTTCCTTATATCCAGGACATACGGAATTATTTCGCGTAATCTCTCTTTACGTGAAACGTTCCTGTATGTTCGTTCATCTACGTTCACAGTCACGTATTCCATAACGAATTCTCAATATGCATTTCACTCAGTTTTACATGTTACAATCGTTTTACAATCGTTCCTAACTGTATCCACCCGCAATTCGATGCATTTTCCGTGCCGTATTTTCTGCATTTCTCATTAAAGTAAAAAAAATCTCCGATGATTTTATCTTGTTGCATTAATGTAAACGTATGTTTTCCCGTCTCGGTTCCCGTCCGCGTAATTTCCGCGTCGCATTTCTTTTGAAACGAACACACGATCGAGTTTTATTCTGCCATACATGTTTCACGCCATAAGAACCGGAAGCGATGTAATTGCGGTGAACTTCGATTAAATTCTAAGCTCAATAAAATTACACCGCTTTCAATTGATTGGCATTCTCGCTTTTCTAATTCCTCAAATGACTTCACGACCAACAACGGGTTAGGAGATCAGGAAAAGCAAGAAAAACTTATGAAGACAATATTATATATATGTATAGATAATATATAAAGTATATTATATTTCCTCCGATCCGGGAGCTTTTGCGGCCCGCTTGCCTCAATATATGTACGTATTACTAAATAACGAAAAGGAAAAAAAGTTAAAGCGTATGTAAATCGCGCGCCAAGCTTTTGTGCATCGATATTATCTTCCGATTGAATTAACAATAACGAGATAAAGCAAAGGACAGATAAAGAGAGCATGATAAACTACGGATGATAAACTAAGAAAATGATATGTAGGAAACGGAAAAAGAACAAAAGCGAGATGGAAATTGTTATGATTGTTGAAGCAACGATTAATAAGCACCATACGATGCCTTCCGTGAACGACCGAGCTTGCCTGGTTGCCAAAATGAAACGAAAAATTACATAAATGTTAATCTTATTGTCATCGAGAGCAGAGTTACCTTCACGATCCTCCTTGATTGTATTATATGTGCCATCCTCGGTTATTTCGGTTCGCTCGTCGCTTCGGTTACTTAAGTCGCTCTCATAAAAAATAAAGCAAAACCAATTTTCTTACATAAGTAACAATTAAGAATGCGATAAAAGATGCTCTTCCTCTTCCGCCATCCTTATGCTATGCGAAATAGATCGCAAATTGCAAGGAGTATCGCGAAGCGTACGCACTTTCAAATTTATTGTACTCAATGAATACTACATGGTCAAAGCACCATTGAGCTTTTCATTGACTTATATATATATATATATATATATATATATATATATATATATACTAAAAAATGAATTGTATATACTATATATACATATATAGTATATACTCGAAACAAAAAATACCGCAGACAATAATGTATCGTTTCTTTTTAGAGATTAGACGGCATAAGCATACTATATACACCATAGTATATATAATATATATATTGTAGATATAAAGAAGATAAATTTACTATAAAATTAAAATTGACGTATATATATATTATATACACGATTGTGTGTATATATTATATATTAGATATACATACGTACGATTACATTTAGTCGCCCCACACACGGGGAGAAATAGTGATGTGGATATTATTATAATACGATGAAGTGTGAACGTATTCGAACGAGAGAAAGAGGAGAGAAAGGGAAGGAAACTTGAAGGTTCTTTTTGGCGACGTAATGTCCGCAGCGCAAGTTCCAAGCAATGCAATTTTATAATTAATACTTAATGATGTTTCTTTTTTATTATTTTAATATACTATTGTTGTATCAAACTTTTTTTAGAATTCTGAATATTTGAAATAATTATAAATTACTATTAGAATATTACAATTACTTACATATAGAATTGAAATTAAATTTAAATAAATGTCAAATATGCAAAAGCAACATATAATAACATAAAGATAAAACAGTATAAGTATCAAACGATATAATATAACAAAATATAATAAATAATATAATAACCGGATAATTACTGATAGAGTAAATTATATTTTTAAGAATTATTTTGAACAATTATTTTGTTTTTATAAAACAAATTAATGTTTCTCTTTTATTTATGTCTGTTATTTTTATATTTAAAATGGAGCATATGAATAACAAATTTGAATAAAAAAATCAATACAACGAGAAGTATTAATATGTAAATTTGATTTTATTAATCTTTTAAAGAAATTTATATTGTAAAATTTCTTGAAGATTTAGGCAAAAATAATTGAAATATTATTTTGCCTATATAAAATAGTATGATGTTTGTATATGTAAAATGATTCAGTAATATTATTTCTGACGATATTATAATACTTAATATAAAAAATAATTTTATTTTTGTCAGTTTTAATCATCTATTTGCATATAGACATTATTATAAATTTATGTAAAAATTTTATCATTTTTAACTCATTTTATTCGACATAAAAAAAACAAAAATATTTTATTTTTATATAATTAAATATTTGTATGATTTTTCTTTAGAAAAAAGATAATTTTTTTCTAAAAGAAAAAATTCAAATTATTCGATATTTGAACGCAAAGCGGATTCTACGAAATTTGATCGTCGATGATGGGCATTCAAAATGTAGGCATATGAACGAAATTAAATAATTGTGATTAATAAGTTAATATATTATAGTGTATAAATATATACGTAAAAATTTTTGCGCTGCGCTCAGTACGTCGTTAATTTTCGCGGCACTAATGATTATAGGCCAAAATCGTAAGGCCCATAGAACGATGGTAGGGAAAGAGAGAAAATAAAGAAAATAATGTATTGTGACACGAAGTTCCATCCATAATAAATAAATGAAAATATTATACAGTTAGGCCGACTTTTCCGCCAGTTCGTGCCTTTTTTTCTGCAGGGAGAGAGAGAACACGCGTGCGCGCGCGCGAGCGAGCGAGAGATTGAAAGAGAGAGAGAGAGAGAGAGCGGAAGAATGTAGTTTTGGAATCTAATAATCTCTAATATGTGCTAATATGTAATGCGATTGCGCGTTAATAAAAGAGAACAAGAGAGAGAGAGAGAGAGAGAGGGAGAGAAAGAGAATGAAAGATGAAATGAAAGAATAAATTAGTTATTTTAAAAAATAAAAGTAAGAAAAGTAAAACGCGATAGGAAAAGAAGAAAATGAGGAAACAGCGAGAATTTGGAAATATAAAAACCAATGTGCGAATGAAAAATGATGGAGGGAAAATTAAACACAGAGAAAAGCAGACATATATCGAATTATTATACAATAATATATTTTCGAACAATGCTGCGGCACACATTCGTATTTCTTCGAATAAAAAAAGTAATAAAGTAATATAAAATAAACAAGAGCGAGAGGAGAAAGAAGAGAAAAATGTAGCGAATCGCATATGTCGTTGGACATATGCAAACGAAGAGAGAGAGAGAGAGAAAGAGCAAGAGGAGAATGTAAGGAGGAAAGAAAACTATAGCAATTGTTGAACGTTCGTTAAATTGTCCTCGTTTCACGATGTAATAAAAGCTATTTTACTTTGACCGTTGTTTTTTCTTGTGCGAATTATACATTGGGATTCGCGATTGCATGCTTCTTATATCATCGGAGATACAGAATGAATAGAACATATAGGAAAATGGCGTATCATATGTCAACAACATGATACAAGAATTGAAACAAAAAAGAATTCAAAGTTTGTGTAGTTGAACTTTTATATTTTTATTCTCATAAATATCACAACATTTACATCTTCCCTGAGATTTAACTCTTTGCGATCCGAGCTCAATTACTAAAACAATCGTAATTAGCGATAAAAAAATTCATAATTAACACTTTCAATCAAAATATTTGCTATTGTAATGTACTGCTTGTTTCTAAATCTGCTATTTATAGATTAATTTAAAAAATGAAAGGATCATGCATTTAGCTTAATTTTTTTTCGTGAATATGAATTATTAGGTTTTAAAGCAAGAAAGAATTTTATTCAAATTATTCTGTTCAAATTCTGTAAAATGTGATGCAGAATTATTACATATACTTTTGATCATATTGTCTTATATATACTTGCCTATATATTATCTTTTGTGTGTGTGTGTGTGTGTGTATACACATATGTACTCTTTAAAAAATAATAAGCTCGGATCCCAAGGTGTTAATGTTAACAATGACAATTTCATCTAATATTACATTGCTAGTTTTAGACATTGAATATCCGTCGCATCACCCTTATATCTGTTCAGTTGCCGCAATAGATGCAACTTTGGCTGTTTGCAATGCGTCGTATGCAGTTCATACGATGTACACATGTTCAACAGAATTGGTTCCTGCAAGCTTTTTAATGGATTTCTATTGACGATACTCTCGAATAGCCATACAGCTGCTCTCAATTGGCCGGTATATAACAAACACACTGCCATATTATTAATCAACATCACATTGGATGCATCCATTGCTGATGCGGACTGAAAATAATTGTAAGCCTCCTGAAAGGCATTTTGTGCGACTGCCATTAGTCCGCTGTCTACCAGTTCTCGGATGCTTGCTTTTTCTCCCTTATTATCACGCATGAGATATCTCTCAGCTGCTGATACGTCACCAAGAAACAAATGTACTCTTCCTATAGCCGATCTCAAGATAGCTATTTGTTCTGCGGTCCAATCGGGTAGTTCACATAAATTTTCTAATATCTCTATTGCAAGAATGTAGTTTCTCATACCGATGGCACAATTGATAATAGAAATGAGAACCCTGGATTTTCTAGTGATCCACAATTTTATAGCATCTCGCTGATCTGATTCACAGATCCTCGTGTGTGTTCCTTCACCACTAAGACCAACTTGGAAATTGGTGATAATTTGATTGACAGTTGCTAGAAATTTATATAAATTATCTAATGCTTGTTTCGGTTTTCCATAATAGGATGGTATCTCTGCTAATAGCAGTCTGAATGCAAATGATGCCATAGAGCCCGGTCGAGTACCATACAATTCAGGATAAAAAGTAAAATACATGTCAGGTTTATCCAGATTGCCAAATGGTTTTGACTCGTTCTCTAGCACATCCATTTGTCTCAATTTCGCCAGCAATGACAGTCTTGTGTACCATAATTGTAAGGAATGAGGTGTATGTTTGCTAGGCTGATTAATTTTACCGTAACCTTGAGCATAAATAGCTAATAGTCTGCCAGACAGATTTACTGCAGCTCGATAGCAGCCAGCTTGTATCAGGTTTCTTAAACCACGTTCATCCTGCGTTACATCAGATGCTGTAAGTATATTCCGGTGAATGTTCTCGTCCTCACCCAACAAGTGAATGGAGGCACTCTTGATCAAATCCGGCATGTCTCCTTGTACAGCCAATCCAGACATAGTGAGATTTTCCCGATCCAGATGACTAGCACCAGCCGTAGATGTTGCGATTGATCTTAATATCTTTCGTGTATGTTCTGATGGTATCCATACATCTCGGTGCGCATCATTCAAAGCAGTATGTTCAACACGATCCACTGCGGCATCTAACAGTAAGGATGTGGAAGTATGTAAAGCTTTTGCATCAAAGAAAGTACTCATTGATGCATTGCTATCAGGCAAGGGAGCATAGTCTGCAGTTCGAGTTGATGCTGATTGAACATTGAAGAATACGACTTCATTAAAGATCGTGGACGGTGCATTGTTGAAATAAATACTAGTATCCATTTTATTCTCTAGGTTTTCAGATTTTGGTTTAGACATCGTTATGTTATCTTCTGCCATTTCTTTTTATACGAATTGGATTATTTTGTTTCAGGCCATCAGATTTGGATTTGCTTTAGCTGGAAAATATATTCAACAATTTTTAAGGAATCATTATTATTTTAATACAGAGTACCAGATTGCATTCATGAGAGATGTCAAATTGAGATTAAAATTTCTTTCTTCTTTTATCTATCCGCTTCTTCTAAACTATTTCAATCTCAGCAGACACTGCAGAAATTATCATAACAAATAATATATTTCATATTATTGTATTTAAATTATTGGAACTTCTTCGGTGACAGTTATTATTTGTTGAGATTGAGGTTATCTATTGATCTGTACCATGGTATATACGGTAACTTCGACATTTTTCATATTATTTTATACTATAATCTGAAAAAAGAAATAACTTAATTTACTGCGTCAAATCATACTATTTGAAAATAAAAATGTATCTAATTTGTTAGGGGAGCACTATTACTTACTATAAATAAAACTTTTTTGTAATTCTTTGTTAAATTATATTGAATGAAATTAAAAATTCTGCTCACCTGATCTATTGAAGTATTACTATTTAATAATACTATTTAAAATGACGTAGTACTACTTAAAAATAAAATGTATCTTATTTGTCGCTGAAACCATTACTATTCTGAGATAATAAAACTTCATAGGGAAGTTTTTTGAAGTAAAGTTTATCACCATGTGTTTTTGCGCCAGTAAAATAGTAATCTAACTTTGTGATACTTGTGACACTGATTGATATTGATACATTAATAGTGATTTAATATATATTTTATTACAAAATTTATATTGCATCTGGTAAGATAATATATAAAATTCAAATCAATAGGAAAATGGATACGATAGAAATAGAATAGAAATAAAATATCTCTGAAACGGGTAATATAACCTATAATCCGTAATAATCTCAAACTGAAAGAATTCTCAAGTTTTCGTATAATTTCCTCCACAAATTAGAGATATTTTTGTTTTTAAATAATATAATAATAACTGAATAATGATATTCTTATTTTCAGATATAATTAACTTATTTAAGAAAAATTTGTTTTAATCTAAAATTTGTTATACAAACACATGACAAAAAATTTAAAGTAGGTCTAGAAGCATGTGGAATCTAACTTAAAAGTATTATTTTCTTTGAGAGAAACTAATTTTAAAATATATTATTTATTTAAATGAAATATAATATGTATTATAATACTTGAACTATTATTAGATTATATTGATAAAATATAAAATAAACATATAATGCTTAATTTTCATGAGAATTATTATTAAGATTATGTTTAATATCAATATTTAAAAAATTGTATAATATTTAATTCAGTTTAATAAAATAATAATTATTTATTATTATATAACTATTAATATAAGTAAACTCTGGATATTTACAGCATGGATTCTAAAAGCATCAATTTGATATCTGCAGATATCAAGCATGAAATACAAAGCAAAAAAAAGAATTTAAACTATAAAAATAATAAATCTAAAAGTGAAAATATATATAATGAAAATGAAAATCACAATATCATGTATGAGATACAAAGCCCAGAATATAAAAATAGAAAAAGGAAATTAAAACATACAGATATGTATGAAAATAATAAATTTGAAGACGAAAATGAATATAATAAAGATGAAAA